>CM037783.1:35036733-35086733 GCA_021229015.1 Solen grandis | reverse complement strand
GATATGATTCCCATTCGGAACACCTCGCCCATTTCTTCATTGTCCAACGGTTTAGGCCTGGGATTGCCGATTAAAATTATAATTGATACGATTGCATGATTCCATGAACTGTAATACGCCGTTAAAAGATAGAAGAGAGTAGAGGGTTTTGAAAGAGAAAATGTTAGGTGTTAGTGAGATAGGTAGTGTCAATGTCACTAAATTACTATATTAAGAAAACTACGCAGCTTTACCTAGTCGCGATATTTTGTAAGGCGTTGTTTTAAAACAGTGCACGGATGCGGATACATGTGTTTATTTTAGGTTTTGTTGTTGTTGTTCTGTTCACATGAGACAAATATAGTGCTGCCCCAACTGCGATATCATTCTATGTTGACAAATGACACGATAACATATCTTCTTATCACATAATCATTTTTTTTTTACTCGGAGCACATGAGCACAACGGAGATATACCAGCATATGGGCCATTCTTAACGACGAAATGTATACGCCATGCTCGGGGATGGAACACACGATATCCTGGTTATGAGGCGGACGCCCTGATCTCTCGGTCGTCTGGAAAACAAAACTAGCACCGACAACTGTCATTACCCGGATAAAAAGTAGTGCAATGATTTTCAAACATTGGTTGTTAAACTTAGTACGTTTTATTAGGAAATTAGAAGTCATCCTAATCGATCTGTGGCTAAACGGAAGCTGTGAAAATTTGAATTCATCAGTGATATATTACAACAGAACATCTTTCTATTTCTTATTTTACCATGTACAAATAAGATAGATCCTATTTTACAAATTCAAGGTTTCGCCATAAATTTAGGGAGACTTCTATAAGTCGGTTAGATTCCATTAAAACATTTCTCCAGACATGTACAATCTTACGCTCGTTTCGGCTTCTGTTTTTTTTGTTTGTTTTTGTTTTGTTGTTGTTGTTTTTGTCATAATAGACTCTATCCTATATAGAGACCCGTGGAATCGTATAAACCGTTGTCTTTATTGACTACATGTATACATACAGATACGACAGTTGGAAGTTCGAGCGCCGCTTGGGGTGCTCCCAGGCTCAAAGTACGAGTCCAACCCAGCAGCTGTCAACGGTAATAAATGTACAAGCTGACGTACGTTAGGAAAAAAATCGCATTTCAACTTTATATGCAGCGTCGGGGACCCACGGCTGTCTATTACATCTGCGCTGTATGACGGAACGGAATGTGCGCTCGTGGGTCTCCGGTCGACGCTGCTTTATATGCGGCTGGTGGGTTAATTTCCTTTAAACCTTCAAAATATAAAACCTGTAAATATGTTCACCTTCATAACACATCCTGGACTGCAGTTAAGATCCGTGTCATTGCTTTGAGTGGAGAGTCTCAGAGGTGATCGGTTGTGGGTGTTCTGAGAGAGAGAGAGAGAGGAGAGAGAGAGAGAGAGAGAGGAGAGAGAGAGTGAGGAGTTCTTTAACCACAATATCTGATCTCATACAATTTTATCCCCATACCTCCCTGCATTTTCAAAGAAGAAATATATATATATAAACTGATAACATTCTGATATATATATATATATATATATATGAATTCATTTATTCACATATAAGTACCGGTCACTGTCAATTACTACGGTAACAGCTGTTATGGTTACCTGTACACCATATGTAGGTAACTAAATTAATCTCCATTTTGTCTGATTTTATACACAACTCTTTTTTTTTTCCAGAGTCCACAATCTCTATGTACGTACCATAAAATCGTCCGTTTACCTATGATTATCAGTATTTCAATCATTTCGGCCATCTATAAATAAGTATGACTGCAACCGAAGTATGAAGTTAGAATCTTTTAATGATACTTTAATGAAAGAATAGGACTGTTGCTGGACTACATAATTTACTTCGCTTAAGAAAAAAATGAACAATATAAAACAAATAATTAAAAAATGGATATTCAAGGCGTGACTCTCCAAAGTTACCGAAATGAATGTACATAAATTACTTTGAGTATGACCATCGTCAACGCTGATGTACGTGGTACGTGCACATGTATAATCAGGGAGTCGAACATTGACTATTTTAAGTGGGCGCGTGTATGTGTGTGTGTGGAAGGGGGTGTTATTGTTTTAGCCTATAATTTTATTATTCATTATTATTCATTTAAAGCATTTAATATCACATAATTAATATTTATCAAAGTGAGGTCAATTAAGTCAAAACATTTATTTGCCCCCCCCCCCCACACACACACAGTTATATATATATATATATATCAGATCTAGATTAAAAAAATGATAATAAAATAAATGATACAGTTTCAGGTTCATAAGGATTTTGATTTTCATTTATTTTCTGTATATGTAATTACGAGCTCTAACCGAGTCCCTCCTTAATTAAACGTCGCATTATATACAGATAACCAATTTAAGAAAAAGACGTGTGTACACTAATATAATTGAGTCCTTTGTTCAACTAGTGTTGATGGTAATAACAAAGTGTGCCTTTTTTGTTTTTATTCAAAAGTTAATATACATTCAACAAAAGTTTTGAAATGACCCAGCATTGCTATAGATGATATAAGTAATAATTGAATAAGTGCACTATTTCCCGACGCGGTTATCGAAAAATGACCTAATAACATACCAAGGGCACGCTTGAGGCGAGTGATTTGGTCAACGAGACCAGTACCAGAGGTCTCACAATTAATGGCATGCTATTGATTACGATGACCCGACATCTGAGAAATTGATAGCTGCGAGAAGTAAAATCTTATTCTTTAAGTCACACTTTCACATATTATCTCAGTCAATCTATGTTAACTACCCTCTTCGATTCCTGGACATAATGCATTGATCGCGTAAGAATACCAACCGAGGCGTGAATAAATGAGTCATCGGCACTTTCCGCCGCCTTACGGAAACAACCGAAGTAATTTTTTTGTTTGAACCAATCAAATAAAAGCATTTTATCGGTGTCATCCAATCAAATACATTCTAAGATACCACGAGGTCTTTTCCAACATGGCGGGTGAGTCCACCTCACATTATTTATTTTTGTCGCTTCTTTTTTGAACTTTGTGCCCTTTTACATTTTTTATTTAAATTTTCAGATATCGACCTGTATCAAGATGAGGGCGACGACAATGCGGACGATGGTAAGTTTGTAATTTATTTTACATTTGATCCCTGTGACACCCTCGAAGATGCTGCGAAGTAGGAAAATGTGTCAAGTTCCAAAGAACCTGGAAAAATAACGCCTCTTTTTTCCATTGGAACGCTTGAAACATCATTAATGACTGATATACTTATTTCTTGCAATATTCTGATTATTTTGCCATATAAAAATTGTCTTGTGTGTATCTCCAAGGACTGGAACCACGTGCATTTGTAGTGCAATTTCAAACATGACGCCAAGGCTTTGCGTGAAGTTGATAACCATGATGGATATTGGTCACGTGACCATGCATTGGGGTTTCCTAACGACCTTTTGAACTTCGGGGTTCCCGCCTAATTATTATTAAAACAAACATCTTTTTTAATTTATAATTTTCCTTATTATATTAACCTTCCCCTCTGATACTTATTTAGTCTCGGTGATCGATAAATGTGTCAGAAATTGAGTCACACGTGAGTAATTGATAACAAAGCAATCGCGTAGATTCCCGAAAGTAGGTCATGTTGTTGTTTCCAGAGATCGACATTTGAAGACCCGTTTTTGCTCTCATAAGTGGGGCGAATAATTTATATAGTTATTTTTACACGTAAGTTCTTTGGAATAACATATGGGTATTAAGATATTGCTGATACATATTGATTGCTTTTATCGTAAGGGAATAGTATTGTATTGCAGGAACAAAGCCTTTGTCTGAGAAAAAAACGAGCTGCCATTTCTCCTAGAACTCATTAGCATACACTGATGTGTAGCTTGGTATTTTTTTTCTCCTTTGGCGTGTTTACAGCAATGTATCCAATTTTCTTTATCATTGAAGTGTGATTATTACTTTATCATAGCTAAATCAAGAATTGAATGAAATATTGATTTTGAAAAGGATTTAGAATTACATGGAGTAGAAATTCTTAATTTGTGAATATGATTCCCTCAAGTTTGAAATGTGCACTTTCACCTCAACTGTTGTTTATTTTTGACAAATGTTGCAGGTTACGGTTTGGAGGACGGACTTGACTGTGACGAACCATTTGGTGACGACAATCTCACACCACTACAGAAATTAGAAAAATATATGGAAAGTGATAATGTTTATACTAGGTAATTAGTCAACTCTCATTTGATTTACAAATTTTTGTAACCATGTGTTTATGTAATGTTTTTATTTCTTCCTCAACTGTAAATAATTCAGATAGTAATCTGTTGCATAATAATGATTTTTTGTCTTGTATGGTTTTCTTATACTTGAAGGATAGAAAAAGTATGGCCAATATTTCAAGGCTTTTTGTTATCTTCATTAAAATTTAAAATTAAATCAAACCAAATTTTGACATGAAATATTTAAAAAGGGATATTTTTTACTCAAAAATTATGTGAAAAATGTATCGCTGCAGCCAATTGTTTCATGTTTGTAGATGTTTGAACATGTGAAATGTTGGGTGTTTTATGTTTGTAGACAAATGGTCGCAAAGGGTTTATTGGATACATTGCGGGCAGTTGGAGACTCAGAAGAACAAACGACAGAAGTTTTGTCTGCCATGGTCAAACTGTCAGATGACTCCGGTGAGTAGGGTGTCTCATTTTATATAAACACTAACAACCTTGATGCAGTAGGAACACAATGAAGTACTTTGCGTTTATATTTATTGTTCAGTGTTATCACAGAAGTAATCATATATAAATGTACTACATATACATACCACAGTGTTACTTTTAATTATTTGACTTTCCACAAATTTGTAATAATCAGTTTAAGGCTGGGTTGTCATTTTTTCACCCATTGAAAATGAGAAGGATTAGATGCCGGTATTTTTAAACCATTTGAAAAATTCGAATATATCATGAAATATGATAAGAATGTGGTCAGTGATTTTTTTCTTTTTTTTTTGGTAAATTTACCACCTTTTACAGGTGGTTTCCCCTAGCAAAAAACTGTCATTTTACCCCAAATAACTACCTTTTTTCCCAATGAAAAAGCTTTTTTTTCTCTCAACATAAATAATTCATGAAATTTGTATTATTCTTATAACTTAAATTTTGATTTGAAACGAGGGCTTTTTTCCTTCATTATCAGTGGCCGTTCATAGGTGCCTTCCCCTGAAAAATTCATTAAATTCATGCAATTTCCTACAAATTTGCATCTTACTCTAAGGATTTCCTTTCCCCTATGAAAAAAAGGTCAAATTTCCCCCAAAATATGATATTAGGCCTCTTCCCCAATATCTGGGGGTGTGGGGGAAAAGCCCTGGAAACTTTCTATGACATATCCACCTATAATTTGGTAATTTTTTATTCAAAAGGTTTTCAATATCTTATGATTTCCAATTGTTTATTTATAATGCTTATTTTCTCAATAAAAAGCCACAGGTTGTAAAAATAATCAAACACTGAAAGTTGAGTATAAATTAAACTTTTTCATTCCAGGATCTTAAGATAAAACCTGTGTTTTGTAGAGAAAGTGAATTTAAGGTAATGGTAAACATTTCACAGTTTACATTCACATCAGATTCTTAAAGTTTTAGCAATTAGGTAGCTAAATATGTTTTTCTGCTTTCAGATCCTATTGTACGATCAGAGTTAATGGAACAAATAGCCCATATAGCAGTGTACTGCCATGAAAATAGGGATATATTTCACAACGCCATACCTGTCTATATTCTTCCGATGGTTGTGCGATACTTAGATGATGCAAACAATCAGGTACATGCTCTTATTATGCTTGTGTTAGTTAGCAAACATTGGCTTGAAAGAAATTCCTATGCTGACCACTTCCATCAGGTTTTTAAGATTAAATCCTTTGACGACAGAAAGAAGGGGATTGGTAGGTGCAGTCCAGTCTGTTTTACTTGCAAATATGGACCCATCTTAACCAGTCTTTGTCAGAATGTGTAATGAAATGTTGAGAAAAAAATTTCTGAAGTATTAAAAAGGTAACTTTATAAGCTAGGGTAAGATCTTTGTCCATGTATCTTTACTTCCTGGTTGTAAAAGAAAAAAGAGGTTATTCATAGTTAAAGAATGTTTTATGGGGAAAGTCTCAATACAAAGCGGATGTGATTTATTTTTGGGGGTTCAGATTATGAAGTGGGCTGGGGATTGTCATTTTTGGGTGTTCAAAACAAGAAGTGGGCGGGGGATTCTCATTTTTGCGGTTCAAATCTTGAAGTGGGTGGGGGATTGCTGCCTTGTCAGTATATTCTCATCACCTTTGATTGACTTGGACTGAATTTATAACTGAATTTATGTTCTTGATCATAAAGCCTCATGTAAAATGATTAAAAAAAATGCTTTAAAATCATGTTTTACAATTTAAAGTAGACTATTAAGGGGGTGGTGGGTATTGTCATTTTCACTCACAAAAAATGATGTATTTGCAGTCAAAGCATGGAAGCAAGGGTATTATTCCCTTTCATCGATAGCTCAAGTTTAACCCAGTAATACTGAAGATGTTTTCTTTTCAAGTATGGGCCTAGTTACTCATAAAGGATCACTAAAAAGAAACAAATTTTAATATTTGGCAGTCATTTAGACAATATTTAGTCTGATGTATGCATTTTGGCCTCAAACTAATCTAGATGACTGATTTTATTCTATGACACCAGGACACATTTTCAGAGTATGATATACTTTCTGTGTTATCTTTTTTTCTGATTAACTATGGTGTAAATTGCATAAACAGCAGTTTTCAACAGAAGTGTTGCCTTGAACACTCACCTATGTTGTTTGCCTTGTTTTGAACTCTGCTCCAATTACTGTCTACATATGAGAGTCCTTGGAGAGACTAATAAGCTGTGAAATCCTAAGATATGAGAATTTGATAAAATGTCTGGTATTTTCAATTTCAGGTCAGAAAAACCAGCCAAGCGGCTTTGCTAGTTCTATTAGAACAGGACCTAGTAGACAGAGGTAAGGATTATAGATTTTTTTTTGGAGTTATTTATAGGTTAAAGGAAAGTATGTCTGATCTACAATATTTAAAAAAAGAAAAAGGATACACAGTCATGTAGTAAACATAGGGTTAGATTGTACAAAAAAGTTGAGTATTCTTTATGGTTGTGAAAAAAATGTATGCAGATCAGAAAATAAGCACCGACCTGAATAACAAAATATAAAGAAAATTAACAAAGGCATTGAACCAGCACAGCTGTCTGTTGTTTATATATGATAATTATCCCTGTGGTTACCTCTTTGTCCTTAACCCTTTCCCTTATATAGACACACTCAATAGGTACCACATAAAGCCTGATCTGCAGAAAACCACAGTTAAACCTTACCAAATTTAATTATAAAGTCCTCATTTCCAGACCACTGAGGAGCAGCGAACAGCATAAAATCTGATCAGCCTGCGAGTCACTCGCAGGCTGATCTGGTTTTATGTAGTTCGCATAGGTCTTTTCATGGTTTCCTCTATGAGGGAAAGGGTTAATTAAGGAAATGTTTCTTTAAAAAGTCCTGGCATATATGTAATTTTTGTGTAACCACCTGTAAGCAGAGGTTACACAGGGATCACTTTTCCGTTGTCTGTCTGTCTGTCACTCTGTTTCCGTCAAGTTTCATTTGAGTACATAGCTAAGAAAAATCCATTAAAGTTACGCATGCTTTAAGCTTCAGTCATCAAATAACTGGAGGGTCAGATATTTTGCTTTTTAGGAGGCATGTATACAGTTCACTCTAGGCTGTGTTTCTGTGCCTAAGGCCCACTTAATATTCGACGGGTCCATTATAATGTATGTGCCCCTGTGGCGCATCATTTTTGTTGTAGGCGCCTTCTAAGATACTCATTGCGCTAATGGTTTATTTACCGTAACTATGTGCATCCATGAAGTTTTTCCCAGTTGGAAAATTCAGTAGACTATGTCAATAAATTCTCAACCCCTTTTATCGATTTTTAAATCCGAGCAGTCTAATATATTTAGATATGCATTCATTGGTAGGCTGTTCTTCTTACGTCACACAAGTGACTGTTTCAAAATGTCAAAAGGCAAGCAGACGTGTCAGGGGAAAAAATGGAAGAATATTGAAAATGATGAACTACCAAGCCCAGAACCATGCATCCCTGAGGTTGTAACTTCCAATGTATAGTGTTTTTTCCACTTTGAGGGGAAAGGGGTCCGGGCCCATAGGAGGAGAAAAAAGTGTGCAAATGAGCTTAAAGGGGAATTTTTCTACTATGTATAATGTAGGTGTTTTATTGTATTTTACTCTTATTTAATGTTGTTTAATAATAAGAATAATAATATAAAATGTTTGAAGAGTTTCATCAAGAATATAACATTTAAAAAAGACACTGCGACCACACAATATGGTAGGGGGAAAATGAAAAAAAAAACTGGGGGGAAAATATATATTCCAGGCAGAGGGGAATGCCTCCTATATTCTCCTAATATTTTGACAAAAAAAAAACACTGATGTAACCCTCATAGATTGCCCAAGGGTAATCCCTACTGTCAGAGTTTGTTAATATAAATGACCATACCCCACCCACTATGCAGGTAGCAGACAGTTCGGGTACTGGAAATCCAAATCAGACTCAAAAAATTTAAATGGAATTCAAAACCCCGCTACCACTGGTTTGATAATGATAAAATAAACAATGTGATATAATATTCTCTGTGTATTAAAAAAAACAAAAACAAAAAAAGACACTGGAATTTCCGTACCGCGACCAACATGCAGAAAGCACCAATCATTCGAATGTGTTAGCAGAAATGGCCATGCAAACTGACTCAATTGCTGCTGTGAAGTCCAGCTTTTCAGAGCAGGACAAAGCATTGAAGAATGCCATTAGCAGTAGTATGACCTGATATAAATACAGGTGGCCCCTTTTCAGAGATAGCATGGGGCACTGTCCCCTTCTGTGACAATCCTAGAATGAACACTGCATGTATTATTGCCTCGTACCAGAGATATTTAGGAATATTGAAAAAATAATTTGTGATAGCAAAGTTCCTTGCATTTGGTTAAGGGTGTACAAATGCCACACACAAGTGCTGAAAGAAATTTTACCAAAAGGACACACTTTTTTTTCATTTAAAAAACAATGTAACTACATACATTCCTGTCTAAAAATGGCCAGCATTTTTTCTTTCCTAAGAACATACCCATATTTATAAGATGAAGTAGTTGTTTTTTCATTTTTTTTGTGTATTCCCCAGTTTGTTGAGAAGAATTTCCATTGAAGTTTTAGGTTACTGTATGTTGTATGTATGTTATGACAATTGTAATAATGAATATATTTTGTTAAGTATTTGCAACTCCCATATTTACCGCAGTTACATAAAATTGTAGATTTTTTTTTTTAAATGAAATTTTGTCTAAAAGTAAGGAAATAAAAACTTTTTCTAGCTGTGCTAACTTCATTCCCTGATATGTGGAATATTTTTTTCTGATTTTCTCTTTTGAAGGCCTTACTGATAAGTGCTTGATTATTCACTCTGTCCAGAATGTAGGTGCAACATGTGTTTCTTTGGGTGAACATTCTATAATATTGCATATCTGAGGTGTAATGTTGGTTTGTTTCTAGAACATATAGAGGACCAGGTTGTGAGTGTGATCCTGGAGCTAGCCAGTCCAGACAGTCTGGATGAGTACAGGACAGAAGCTGTAGCGGTGAGTTACCTCCCCTGTTCAGTGGCTGTGTATTGGCTTGAGTGTTGTGCTGTTAGTGTATTGGGTGTTGTGGCTTGTGAGCTGTTTTAAAGCTTTGGACCCCAATTTCCCCTCAAGGCTACAGGGATTTACAGATTCGGGAGTCCGGATGTCTTGAGCTTGGAAGAGAAATTGTAGACTCCCTGAACGTTTTAACTACTACAAAAGAACTGGAACATAAATAGTGACAAAACATAACAGAGAGACCTGAAAACCAAAGTAGGAGGAACATATAGCAAAAATAAGTCAGCAGGGATAAGTTTAACATCAACACCTAAGCAAAAGTGGAAGGACAAGGCAAACAGCATTTGGCAGAAATCAGGTTAATGATTTCGAAACAAATTGGCAGGGGAGAATGTATTTTATTAATGATGATTAAGAAATCTATCTTAGTGACTCTTTAGTTGGACAGACTCCCGTCCCAGCAGTAACCAAATTAAATTTTTTAAAGACTATGCAAGCAAGACCTGACACAATATAGGAGAGTCTTTGGATCTAAAATGAAGGAGGAAGACCATCGAATAAAAAAAATGTTTAAAATTGAGACCAATCAACCAACAAGGATGACTAAGGAAGACCAACTGGACTTTACACATGGATTCGAAAATCTGGAGTCCTTGATAAAGATTTTATATAGGAGTTGAAAAGAAAGGAGAGTTTGTTTTTTTTCTCAACGATACATTTAGGACTCCATGATTGCAGGTAGTGAAAAGCAGGAAATACCTGTGGATTGTGTGAAAGACATGGGTAGTGAGATGAGGTCTTGGTCACCTTACTGCTCTGTCTTTTGCATTATGGCAGGTGCCGCAGTAATTGTGATCCAGATTGTTTAAGTTCGTCTGATTCCGGAATGAATGTTGGAACAGAATGGAGTGTCATTGAAGTGAAACAGAAGAGAAGGTGTGATGTTTGGGACATTCGTTACTGACCAAGTGGCTGTGATGTGGTACATTGTGCATATCACAGCCTGCTTGGATCAGTAGGGGGCTGTCCTGTTGACAGGTAACCAGGATCTTTGTGGGCCGCTTAGTTTTGGACAGGTGTGTGTCAGGCATTAACCCTGGATTGAATCTGACTATTATCTAGTGGGTTTGTGCATTTTAAGAATTTTTTTTTTCATGCTGAAATTAAATTGATTAAATTTTAAAGAATAGAAAGCTTGTTTTTGAAATTGAAAGTATCAAATGTTTACTTCAGGTATGAGCTTATTGAGAGAAAAGTTGTGGCAAGGTATTGATTGTGATTCACAGGTTCAGGGTTTTCCCTTGATTTTTTTTCAAATGGGGAACAAATGAGGTATAGATAAAAAGACAAATTTTGAAATATATTATTTGGGAGGAATTTTAATTTGAGGGTCAAAATGGACCGTTTTGTGTACAGAGTTAAAACCCTGCGCTCGAAGATAATGGTATTGGGGAATATGTTTCATAAGTGCAGGGTATTGTAATAATATGAAATCATATGACAAGTTATTATCACAATCATGTGACCAATTGTAAGTGTGCCAGAAAATAAATAATTTAGACTGAAGCTCCTTTCTTCTGCACACATGGAAAGTCAGGGGTGGTGAAAGGGGGGGGGGGGGGGGGGGAGGACTTAAAATTAAATTCCAAGGTGAAAACTGAACCTGTCCAGTTTTGCCATTTTTGTTTGTTTTTGTTTTGTACTTGTTCATGTGATTATTATATATTGTAAATTCTTCCAAAATTGCACTTGCCACTATTGTCTGTGGGACAGTCTGGGTGTTATGGATTTTGCCATACTTGAAATATGACATATTGCAGTGATGCATGAAGTAAAAAAGGGAAATTGTGAATAATGACAACAGTGCACATACGTAGCATGGTGTAGCACCTGAAGAAATGGGGACAAGAAAGACATATATACATACTGGAGAAAAGAGGCAGAAGTGATGAATCTCAAAGGAAGATGCATTGATTGGAAGTATAAGGAGATGAGCAATCAGACACAAAGGTTAAGGAGCCATCAAAGTGACTGTGACATGTAGGTAGTCTTGTCATATCACAGCCAGCTTTGATGAGCTTCTTCATCTATCAGTCGACAACACCTGGCTGGTCTGGTTCAGTCCACGCAGACTGATTAATGTCTAACTGGAGGCTAGAATTTTGCCACTCTGAGCTTGTTTTCCTGTTTTTGTTTTCTGAAGATGACCCATGCTCTAGAAATTGGGAATGTTTGGAAAATAGGGACAAAATATGTACATGGTATTCAGGACAGTATAGTAGATATTACTATTCTAGACAGTTTTGTGATTGTAGGTTTATGGCGTGATGACCTGAAAATCTTGCAGATTTCGGTAGCTCTCAGTGCCCCTTGCATAGAAGTCAAAATACTTTCAAACTCTTTATCCTGTAGAATAGGGAAGCATCCATGATTCATAGACCATATACATCAGGGTTTTTGTTTGTAACTAGAAACAAGATCGCTGCATTTCATTGGCTATGCAGTGGGCTCTAGACCAATCAGAAATGTTCTTTCAAAATTGGCCTTGTTGATTTCTACTTGGTTTGTACCATATAATAAATAATGTATCTAAAATTGTTCTGAAGACAAAGTATGGCTGTACATTCAGTACTGTACAGAATCGTTTTAGCTATCAGGGCTTTTTTCTCCTTCTTTATCAGGTGCCATTCATAGGCCCTTTCCTCTCTGACAAAGTCTTCAAAATTCATGCAGTTTTCCCCAAAGTTGCATCTTACCTCAGGAATTTCTTTCCCCTATGAAAAAAAAGGGGTGGTATTTTCCCCAAAATGTGATACTAAGGCCATTTCCCCAGCAACTGAAAAAAGGCCTGGCTATAAAATGTAGTCCAGAAATTTTATCAAATGCTAGTGACCATGAAAATTGAGCAGCCAATCTGTCATTGTAAAGATTTCTTGTTTGATTTCTATTAATAAAAAGACCTGTACTTAGAAGCCACTTTATTGTGTCACCTGCTGTAAGCAGAGGTGATGCATAAGGATCACTTTTCTGTCTGTCCGTCTTTCTGTCCGTCACACTTCAGCAGGTGACACTTGTGTTCCAAAGAACACTCTAATGATTTTAAATCTAGCTGCTGTAAGCAGGTTGAACATATGCTGCTGCTGAATAAAAAAATTATGTAATCTTGGAACATTTTCATAGGGCCTTGAAAAGAATGATTGAAATTTTAACATAACATCTTTGAAATGGTCTTAGAACTTATTGAAAAGGTTGTTTTTAAGCATCAAAATGATAAAGTTAAATAGTGACAGTAATCACGCTTAGACTGAAAACGTAAGGTAATATGTGTCTCTCTGTCCCAATTTAAAAGGCTTGAAACTCCTGCAACCTACATTAAAGCTCCTTTATTTGACTGTCGATGTAAGTTTACAATTTTAATTGTGATGAGTGTAAAGGAAACATAATGGAAGATATGAAAACTGAACAAAGAAAGGCATGAATAATCAAGGAAGGAAAAGGAAGAAATTGGAAGAAGTATCAGATGGAGGAAAGAAATTAGGTTGAGAGTTGAAAATGACCAGGTTGGATCTGTCAAAGTGACTGTGAAATGTTCATTACTCTCATATCACAGCCAGCTTTGATGAGCCTCAATCTGAGTTCACAAACCTCAATGTGAGATGATGAGCCTCAGTCTGAGATGATGAGCCTCAATCTGAGTTCACAAACCTCATTGTGAGATGATGAGCCTCAGTCTGAGATGATGAGCCTCAATCTGAAATTATGTGCTTGCACCCAATGACACCAGGCTTGGTTTGGAAGGAGTCAGCAGGTATCCACCATTTCCCAATACCATATGACTAACATCACTGCTACAGTTACTCACAAAGCATTGTGCTTGAAAACCTGAACAAATAAATGACTATAAAGTACCGGTAGAGTGAGGTTTGTATAAACATCCCATTGGTTCAAGAAAGTCTGTGAATTTTGGGCTGCTCTGGGTTTAAGATGTTCTGCACTCATCAGTATGTACCAGAAGTAACACTGGAGAACTCTTGGCTTTCCATCCCATCCATGTAATATTGGGCTATTCTAACAAAAACTGCTGTGTAAAATCTGCCTAATTCATGACTAGAAAATAACAATTACATAAGATGTAAAATGCCTGTAGTGGCAAAGTAAGACAGATGCAGTTTGCTGAAGATCGGACAGTTGAGGACTGAGTTCCAAGATTCATCCAAGTGGCTTTGATGTGTTGCTGTCTTTCATATCACAGCCAGCTTTGATGAGCTCTTGGTCTATTTTACTATGTCTGGGCACAGTGGAGGGATGGGGTATTGATTTTTCTCCTCAATTCATACTCTCTCACTGCAGAGGGGGGGGGAGTAGACAAAGGACTTGTAAATGTTGGAACATTTTATTGGAGTTGAACAAGTGCTGTTCAAAGGATCAAACTGAAAGATTGATAATGAAGGGGTTGAGCAATGATGAATAAGGGCTGTGTTAGTTAGAAGCTATTGAAATTGAAAAGACGTGGCCCCAGTATAGGATAGGGAAGGAGAATTTAGGTCGAAGATTTGTGTAGAGAGTGTCATAGTGAATGTTCTTGGAGAAAAACTTGCATTGACTTGGAGAATCATTTGTTGGTATTTGAAGACACTGTTTTTGGAATTGAGAAAATAATGTAAAAAAAAAAATCAAATTTGTGTCCTCAAAAAATCGATAAAATATAAGAAGAATATTTTGATAATTTTGATACATGCCCTGAATCTGTTGTGTAAAAACTTGATAATAAATGGTGGCCTTTGGAAAATTATATTTCTAGAAACTCTTTATTTTTTTTTTTTTTTATCATTAAATTGAAAAATCATATGTTGAATTTATTAAATGCATCTTCTTGGTCAGGTAACCTGAATCCTGCTTTGAATTTGACAGTGTTTCAATGTGTAGGTTGGATGTTTACAAGAAGTTCCCAAACATTCCCCGGTACATCAATAGAGAGTCGATTGAATTTGGAATCCCATAACCTATATATATATATATATATATATATATATATATAAGCAGTCTATTCAGTAAAAGCTTCTTTACTTTTTGAAACTTCATCCTACTTGACCTGCAAGCTATTTTGAACAAATTACACTGTACTTAACAAATGAAACACATGTATCTATATGCTTATTATTATTTAGTTATTTTTAATATAATAATAATAATAATAAAAAAACAAACAAAAAAAAAACAGTCCTGCCTTGCATTAATTAAGGCAACCATTAGCTAACAGTTGCAAGCTGGTACCCTGCTTACATTTTTTACATAGCGATAAAACGGGTGCAACTTCTCACGTTAGCGCCATTTCATTGAATGCACACCAGGACTGAAAATTAGGATTGAGAACCTAGCCTTATTGGACTTTTTATTCAGTTAGTAAGATCAAAGCAGGGGTTTACTTAAGGATTTGACTTTCATTTGTCCAGGGGGCAAGTTACTTTGAACTACTAGCCCCCTGTGAAAACAGGTTGCCCGATCTTTTAGATGGTGTTTGTTAATGTTTAAAACTAAATATGTGTAATATTAAGGTGAATTTTAGTTGATATGTATCAAACACAATTTGCAAGCATTTCATCCCTGATAAACTGTAGAAAAAAAAAAGAAAAAAAAAGATTTCAATTACATATATAAACATGTCCGCCAGGCTATCTTCCTTGAAAAATCACTTTGCCGGCAGTGATTTTAATCCACCTCCAGCGTGGGCAAGTGGGCGTCCACTTAACCCTTTCCCTCATATAGACTCATTTTGAGGCACTCAGTAGTTACCACATAAAGCCTGATCTGTAGAAAACCAGTTAAAGCTTACCAAATTTAATTATAAAGTCCTCATTTCCAGACCACTGAGGAGCAGCAAACAGCGTAAAACCTGATCAGCCTGCAAGTTAATCGCAGGCTGATCTGGTTTTATGCTGTTCGCATAGGTCTTTTCATGGTTTCCTCTATGAGGGAAAGGGTTAAGGAAACCCCTGCAAAGACTTAACAATTTCAGAAGACTAGTATTACAACATTGCAGAAATGATGTGTCCTTGTAATTTTGAGATATTATTTTAATATAAAAACCTATTCTAGATCTGAAGTAAAAAATTACTTTAGGGAAATTTTGATGAATTGAAACTTGTGAAATTTGAGGGGTTTTAAGAACAAATCAGTTTCATATAGCAAATTTAGGGATTAAGATTGAGAATAAAAACCAACTTTATGGTAATATTCTTCCTTTTAACTCATGGTTATGACAAATCTGATGGTGATTTGCTCTCACAATTTATATTAGACACACTGAAATAGGAAGATTTTCATTTGGGTGTAAAATGCTCAACATTCTAGTTACTACTATAAAATGTCTCAAAAGTTTCTAATTTTAGATAAACTCTGCTCTTGTTTGGATGATCTTGAAAGTGAAAGGTGGTCTAAGAAAAATAAAACTCAGATTTCACGTTTGATAAACATTAGTAAAAGAAATTAAAACTGATTTGAAAGATTTTTTGTTTTTGCAAGGTGTTTTTAAATTATATAAAAAAGTGGGTGGGTGAACTTTCTGAGTTAGATTCAGTTATTAATTCCTGGTTGTTAGCCATTGTTAATTCTCTTTATATTTTGTTAACTGAGTGATATTTTAGAGGTTTTGTGTTAACTTCATTTTAAAATATCCTTAGTCTTTCCTTGATTTTTCGGCTGCTTTTTTTGCTTGGGAAGGGAAAACAAATAATGAGAGGAAAATGTTGAAATATTTCCTCTCTCTGTCTGATTCTTTGCCAGTCACTAAAGCTGAGATGTGAACGTTCTTTAGAATTTTAAGGCTTTTTGTCAGTGTATGAAATGGTCCTTTGACAGTGTGATAATAATTTAACTTATTAATAAATATTTAAAATGATAAAAGAACATTAAAAAAAAAAAAGCAACAACACTGCATACTACCAAGGTGGAAAAAGTAAAAAACCCTACATTGTAAACGAAAAAAACTTTACCTGCTAAAGTAAATATCACAACAATGTGAATTTCATGCACCGTTTTCTTAAATAAAAGCTAAACAAAATTTGCATAATGTATTAGAGGAAAAAGCATTGGGTAAGCGGTAATTATGGAATAAAATTTGTCCCAAAACTAAGAATCAGAAAAAAATTGTAAAATTAAAAGTGTCCCAAATTTTAAAGGCACAAAAAATAATGATTTTCTTCAAAATCTAGGGTGTCCCAAAACTGAGTGATTATGGTAGGTTTGCAGAATAGAGAGCTGTCATCACATTCAGAATTTTGATCTGAATTTGAATTCTTATATTTCTATCAGATTTAATAAAATCCAAGGCAATTCTTTCTTTTCAAGATGAAAAATTTAACAAACCAACGAAAATTTTACTAGTCTGCCTTTGTTACCTGCAGGCTTGTGCTAATTTCAGAAGCTGCAGTTGTAGAAATGTTTTAGATGGATTGAAAGACGGGCAACAGGAAGCATAGTGTCTGACCTAAAGTTGAGTAGATGATTGAAAAGATTGAAGAAATTACATATGTGGAAAAAATGAGAAATTGTTATTTTGAACAGATTGACAAAATGTTAAAAACGCAGCATATGGGATACTATCTAAACAGTAGGCAAAGTGAAGATATCATGAGAAAGGAAGAATGAAGGAATTGTATTTTAGAATAATTGAAAGACAGAGGGACAGAAGGAATAAAAAGATGGAAGAATATCATGTGAGAAGGAGAATTGTGCTTTTAGATGGATAAACGGAGGGACAGAAGGAAGAATACTGTCTGAGCTGGTGTCAAAGTGGTGGTGATGTGTTGTGTATGTGTTCATATCACAGCCAGCTTTGATGACAGTTCAGACCTGTGAGGCAGCCTGCTTGTCGTGGAAGATACCTCTTTGTGTGTTGTACTCATTGCAAGGTGCTCCAGCATGTACCCAGCGTCTCGAAGTAGTTTTGGGTTTCAAAGAAGTCTTCCAAAAAAAAAAAAAATCAGTTGAAAAATGTAAATACATGAAATGTTTTTTAAATGTCAAAGGATAGATTTTCTTCAGTATCAAGGTCTTGGCAGATTGTGAAAATTCAGTAGTGTTATTAAAGCTTTCTTTTGAAATGAATTGCCAAACCATGACTGAGATCATTCGTAAATTGTTAATTCTGGCATTGGTATGCACTTGTCTTATGTCAGATAAAAAAGGGCAAACTTCTTTTTTTACGTAGACATCTTAGAAATTTATACCATTTTTAAAGCAGCTCATTCACAGATGGTCACTGACTAGGAATTTGATTTTTGATATATATATGTGTGTATTGTCTATCAATACTCATCTACAAACACATGGTTACCCAATGCAGACACCTGTGATTGTAAAAAAAAAAGGGGGTGGTTTCCCCATCACGGTCAATACCGTATATACCAGATTGTATTGAAAATATATGTGGAATTATAAAACCTATATTTAGATTTTCTTTTTAGCTCACATGAGCACAACGTGCTCAAGGTGAGCTTTTCTGATCGCCTTTTGTCCGGCGTCCGTCGTCCGTGCGTGCGTGCGTCCGTCCGTGCGTGCGTCCGGCGTCAACAATTGCTTCAAACAACATCTCCTCCTAAACGGCTTGGCCAATTTGAAAAATATTTTGCAGGAATGTTCCTTGGATGAAGCTCTACTAAAGTTGTATAAATGGTTCTGGTCCATCGCATAATTAGGTCACAGGAGCTAAAAATAGATTTTAAAAATGAAAATTTAAAAAATCTTCTTCTCTGAAACCACAAGGCCTAGCCTTTTGATTTTTGGTATGTAGCATGATCTTATGACTCTCTACCAGGATTGTACAAATTATGACCCTGGGGTCAAAATTGGCCCCGCCCCAGGGGTCACTTGATTTCACATAGGCTAATATAGGAAAAACTTGAAAAAATCTTCTTCTCCGAAACCACAAGGCCTAACCTTTTGATATTTGGTATGTAGCATAATCTTATGGGCCACTACCAAGATTGTACAAATCATAGCCCTATGGTGATAAATGACCCCGCACCAGGGGTCACTTGTTTTACATAGAGTTATATAGGAAAATCTTAAAAAATCTTCTTCTATGAATCCATAAGGCCTAGAGCTTAGATATTTGGTATGAAGCATCATCTTATGGGCCACTACCAAGATTGTACAAATCATAGCCCTATGGTGATAAATGACCCCACACCAGGGGTCACTTGTTTTACATAGAGTTAAATAGGAAAATCTTAAAAAATCTTCTTCTATGAATCAATAAGGCCTAGAGCTAAGATTTTTGGTATGTAGTAGCATCTAATGGTTCATTACAAAGATTTTCAAAGTCTTGGCCCTACGGTGATAAATGACCCTGCGCCCAAGTCTTCTCTGAAACCATATGGCCCATTGCTTAGATATTTGGTGTGTAGTATTGTCAGGGGTAAAATGTTTTAGATTAAGTTATATCAGAATCCTTGTCTGTTTAAAAACCTTGACATCAGTTGAAGCAATGGTACTCAGGTGAGCGATTCAGGGCCATCATGGCCCTCTTGTTTCATTTGCTGTCATTTGGTGGATCACATCCACCCTAAGTGTAACATTTATTTCACAATTATATTGTAGAAAACACAGACAACAATTTTTCGGCAAGTATATATGATAAAGCTTTGATACCGATTTAAATTATAAATACTCTCGTATAAACTTCATCGGTATGGCTTCTTAGTAGGTGGGGTAAACTAAAGTTTGGAAACACTACGAAAAAAACTGAATTCTCGTGTATTGTGCGCCTTCTCCGAATCATAGTTATTTTTAGGATGGCTGATTGTTTTTACGAGTGCAAATTTAATGGGTCATTGTAATTAGTAAAAATTCAAATCATAAAAATTGAAAAAGAGTGTTATTCCCCAAAATACGTAAACATTTACAACAGTTATAAAAACCCAATGTAGGGTGTTGCGAGGGGATGCAATATTGTTGTTTTTATCGATAATGGGTACTGCACCATATTAATTAATAGTCGAGTAAACTTCTGCAAAATGCCCCCTAAAAAGAAATTAGTTACAGATCCTCACAGATTTTTTTTTTCTGAATTTGGTCAAACAAAATCTAGTAATGGTTAGATAAAAACAGGCATGTACTGAGCTATCTGAATTTACGAGTAAAAAAAAAGAAAATAAAGTGGTTTCTTACGCAAATGGCTTTGCTGAATTTTCATGGCTAGTATAAATATATGTACAGGACGACTTGCACCAACATAAGAAAACAGAGTGACATGGTTAAAAAAATGAATTTCCAGCATTCAACTTTGATAAGGCATGAATCAGTCTGCCAGCTAGGCCCCTGTTCTACAAAATGAAAGGACTGTTTGCCTGGCCAAATCAAATTTTAAAGAAGACAAACCAATGACTGTCCTTTAAAAACTGTAAAATGTATGTGTTCTGAAGACATCCCTTTGATTAAATACAAGTCTCTTGTTGAGCTGTTATAAGATGTATCAGTGTTGATATCCTGTGTTTTCAAAATGTCAAGATTAATTATCAATCGCAGTACACTTACCAAACTTTTATATAGTCTTTTTAGTGCAGTTAAGCTAGATTTAAATGCAATTTGAAAGCTCCCTCTTCCTATTGATGTGGTTGTTCCTATTTTGTCTTTATAATGATGTTAATATAGAAGTTTGTTGCTAAATGCTTTAATTTATGCTTTTGACCCATTAGTTTGGTAAAAAAACACATTGTTTTCATATATGTTCATCCTAAAAACCCATTGTTTTGATTTGTAAAATTATCGCTACTAAGTTGCATTTACGAAAAAAGCACTTCACCGTGTAATGTGACCTACGCTTACTGAGTTTATTTGTATTTATTAAATATTTATTATATATAAATATATATATATATTTATTTAATAAATTTCTACTCATCATCTGTGAATGAGCTGCGTTTAATTAGGGATCTTTCATGTCTTTGAGGTTAAAGATATTAATTTGTTTGACTATGGAATGAAAAAGAAATTGTTTGATAAACAGATTTATCAATTGTTTTCCAATAAGAAAATAATCATTGTTTTTACAGATAGCTTGATTGATAATTTATACAGTTGTAATTGAATTTATTTCACAAATGATAAACCCTGCAAGCTTTTAATGTAATGAGCCGAGTTCAATTTTTCACCCAATTTTGCACCAGGACTTTTTTCTGAAAGGATGTTATCCTTTTATCTCAAACAGTGGGGAAAAGGTTAACACTGACAAGCAGATCTTTGTTAAACTGATGTTGATGAGGCTGAGCTGAAAATTTAAAAAAATGATTATTACCAGATTGAAATTTCAGTATGCAAAAGAATTGCTGGATCATCTTGTTTAAAATGCACAATTGCCTTCCAAGGAAGAATAAAATCTTGGCAATTTGAAGTGAATCTGTTTTCCAGACTATAAACTTGTGCTGTAAAATTTTCACACAATATTGAGGATTGTGTTTGTATTATAACAGCTGATGAGCAAGATGGCGCCACTACTTGGGAAAGAGATGGTGGAACGAGTATTCCTTGCCCGCTTCTGTGAGATGTGCTCTGACCCGCTCTTCCATGTCAGAAAAGTAAGTTATGTACCTTTAACCCTTTCCCTCATATAGACTCATTTTGACGCACTCAATAGGTACCCCATAAAGCCTGATCTGCAGAAAACCACAGTTAAACCTTACCAAATTTAATTATGAAGTCCTCATTTCCAGACCACTGAGGAGCAGCGAACAGCATAAAACCTGATCAGCCTGTGAGTAACTCGCAGGCTGATCAGGTTTTATGCTGTTCGCTGCTCCTCTTTGGTCTGGAAATGAGGATTTTGTAATTAAATTTGGTAAGGTTTAACTGTGGTTTTCTGCAGATCAGACTTTATGTGGTACCTATTGAGTGCGTCGAAATGAGTCTATATGAGGGAAAGGGTTAAAATATAGAGAGCAGAGGTGAAAGTAATCTAGGGGTTCAACCTGTAGATAGAAATCAAAATAAAGAATGTAAATGATACAGTGAAGGTTGGTTCTATTTCATAATTATCAGAACATCTTGGACATGAAAGCTTCACATTGAGATAGTATGGTGATTGTTATCTACAGGATTATTCAAGGATTTCTGATTCTCTTGTAACAAAGCTTTTGATTGGATGATATTGGGACAGTAACCTTAGCGACAGACATCTAGGATCTTGTAGAATGGATTATTAATGTTGGATGAATAAGTAGTTTTTTGTTAACTAGAAAGTAATGTACAAATTATTATGGATGTCACGGGCATAGAACATGTATTTGGTTGAGGTAGGAGGGTTGGTAGGAGGGTTGGTAGGAGGGTTGAGGTAGGAGGGTTGGTAGGAGGGTTGAGGTAGGAGGGTTGAGGTAGGAGGGTTGGTCATTTCCAGTGATCAGTTTCAGGCGTAATTACCTTTTCTGTTGAAAAAGTAAACCAGCTTTTCTGATTCTATGCTAGGTCAATTGATTTATTAAAAGTATCACAAACACAATCTTGTGTTCATTTGAGTAAACTATTGATTATTACCTAATACTCTGGATAGTGTAACTTTTAGATAGCCTGTATGTCCATTTGAATGTATCTAACCACTGAATAAGTCCATACTGTGTAGCACAGTTCCACATTTTACCAGAAATCTATATTGTGTTATTTCTTTGGTTGACTTGATGTGAATATCACATATTCATATTGGGTACAATGTGATAACGGTATCTGGACTTGGACCCTAGGTGTTGTTATAATTGAGTTGAATGGTGTCTGTCCCAAGATGTCATGCTCTCTCTAGAGGTACTTAATTACAGGTAGTTGCAATATTGTAGGCGATAGCTTTGATGTAAATGTAAGACAGCCCCTTATAAAGAAGGGGAGAAAAAGCCCCCCCCTCCCCCCCTTTTTTTTGTGTGCAAATTTTGCCATTATCTGCTGTAAGAGTTGCGGCCATTTCTAAAGAGTTTTTGACCATGAGCTACCAACATTTAAGATGTTACATAGCGCAAGGTCAAACTCTCTGACATTCACTCATGAAGCTAGTCTGTTCTTGAATGTAAAATTGTCGCAGTAAGTTTACACCAGATGTTTGAAACTGACTTGCTAAGATGTGTTTATTGAATTAATACTGTACATTAAAATCAACCGGTTTATATAATACTTTGTGAGGTTTTACAACAGCCTGTACTATTTTAGTATTGATTCAGTGTTCTCCTGGCTGTGGACTATCAAAATCTATATTCTGTTGGAACTATAGCCCTGCATGTTTCATAGCCTTACTGACCATTATATGACCTCATCTCAGACACAGAGTGTTTTTCCTTGCAGCACTGTACAGTGTTACAATACAGTAGGTCATTGCATATACTGATGTTGTGACCCAAAAAATTGTAGTCAATGGTCAGTTTTTAACCCATGCAAAATATTCGGGGAAAATTATCTGTCTGGCCATAATCGTGTGCAGACGGATTAAGTATAGTTTTCTTAACCCTCAGTATTATTGGGATTGTTTCAAGATTGTTCAAGTCTTGGTGGGGGATCATTGTTTCTTCAGTCAAATTTGGCATACCAGGGTTTGATCGTGTAGAGAAATGAAATGTGGTTTAGGAACATGACTGTGTCATTGGAAGGGAAGATATTTGTTATAAGAGTCTGTATGCAAGTTATGTAAGTAATTAATGTAAATTCCTTGCAGTTATTTGGGGTATGAACATCAGGAAAATTGCACATAATTTGAATAAACTCTCTACAAATTGCAGTGTAATTTCATTTGATCTTATTATTGTATTTGTGCCTTTTCATGACCTTTTATGATATCATATGATATGCCTTTAAATTGCTTGAGGAAATGCTGAAAATCATGCACATGGGACTAATTTTACAATTGGAACAGCTGTTTTGCCTTAAGCTGTAATTATACCCCCCCTGGAAAACAAGAATTGTGAGTGGATGGGGATATTTGGGTATCATCATGTCCGTTGGTCCGTCTGTCCATCCTACTTTCTTGTTATTATAACAAAACTATTTTTGAACATTGTTCTGTGTTGTTTTTTTGCAGGTGTGTGCTGCCAACTTTGGGGACTTTTGTTCTGTGGTCAGTCAGAAAAGTGCAGAACAACAACTGGTGAGTGACAGATGTCTTAAGGGGTCGCTGTCAACCCAGTGTGGGTGGGGGTTGTGACTGAGTATTACTGAGAAAAAAAAAACATGATTTTCTGTAAAAAAAAACAACTTATGTTTTCACAACTCCCCACCCACATTTGGTTGACAGTGACCCCTTAAACACTTAGTGAATTATCAGTAACTAGCAAATAATGACATTGCTCGAATTCCACCAACAATCCTAGTGCTAAGTTAATACTTTAACTCTTAAACTAGGTAGTTACACATTCCACAATAACTATTTTATGAAATATTCATGTGCATGACTAAGCTGATATTAATTATTACTTTAATAACTTAAATAACTAACAGATTGTTTAGAAATTAAATATTTGGGTTTTTTTACTGGAGAAACAAGACTAATGAAATTCTCCCTAAGTGTTTAAGCTTTACTTAGTGCTAAGACTTGTTGGAATTTTTTCCCAAAATAAATGGATGAAATTTCTGTCTTTTCATGAAATTTGAAATAAACCAGTGTCTGGGAAAGAAAAAAGAGGGGGGTGGGGGGGGGGGGGGGGGAGTAGTACCAGAAAATGATTTTCAAAAAAGTAAAAAAATAATAACATCATGTTATCAAATGTCATTTCACACGGAATTCTTTCCCAGTCACTGGTAAATATTAACCAATCTTTTAAAAAAAAAAATGTCTGAATTATTTATATTAAGGAGTTCTTGAAAGAAAAATCTAAACTGTAGTAAAATTAAGAACAACAGTTAATAAAAAAAAATGCAACCAGAATCGAAAGAACCAAGTAAGGTCTTGATTATGAAATGTAAGATTTGGATTTGAAAGATGACTGAATCCTTCTACCAATACTGTGTTACCAGTCCCATCATGGCAATGTTCCAGTTAGTGATATTAACACACCTTTACATGTTGTTGCAGCTGACAAAGTTCTACTACCTGTGTGAGGACGGGGTGTGGGGGGTAAGGAAGGCGTGTGCCGAATGCTTCATGGCCGTGTCCTGTGCCTGCAGTCCTCAGGTGCGCAAGAGTGACCTATCCGGTCTCTTTGTCAACCTTCTCTGTGACCAGTCTCGCTGGGTGAGTTTATTTAGTTACATTTCTGTTTATATCTCGGGTCTTCTTTAGGACTCCAGAAACTCAAGTCCTTCACAGATATTTGTTAAAAAGTTTGGAGTAATTTCATATGGTGATTTTAGAAGTTCTAAGAAAAAAACACATTTTTATGCTCACCAAAGGTGACGCATATAGTCGCCGCTTCGTCCGTCCGTCACACTTTCCTTGTCCGGACTATTTCTCAGGAACTAATGGCTTGAATTCAACGAAACTTTATGGGAAGCTTTATCACCAAGAGGAGATGCGCATATCGTCAGCATGACCCGATTCCTAAATTTTTCACAGAATTATGGCCCATTGACTTTTCGGCCTATAGTACATATTGAATATTTCTTGTCCGGGCTATTTCTCAGGAACAAATGGCTTGAATTCAACAAAACTTTATGGGAAGCTTTATTACCAAGAGGAGATGCGCATATCGTCAGCATGACCCGATTCCTAAATTTTTCACAGAGTTATGGCCCCTTGACTTTTTAGCCTATAGTTCATATTGCATGATTCTTGTCCGGGCTATTTCTCAGGAATTAATGGCTTGAATTCAACGAAACTAAGAGGAGATGGCATATCGTCAGCATGACCCGATTCCTAAATTTTTCAAAGAGTTAAGGCCCCTTGACTTTTTGGCCTATAGTACATATTGCATGATTCTTGTCCGGGCTATTTCTCAGGAATAATGGCTTGAATTCAACAAACTTTATGGGAAGCTTATACCAAGAGAGATCGCATATCGTCGCTGACCGTTCCTAATTTTTCAAGAGTTATGGCCCCTTGACTTTTTGGCCTATAGTACATATTGCATGATTCTTGTCCGGGCTATTTCTCAGGAACTAAAGGCTTGAATTCAATGAAACTTTATGGGAAGCTTTATTACCAAGAGGAGATGCAAATATCGTCAGCATGACCCGATTCCTAAATTTTTCAAAGAGTTAAGGCCCATTGACTTTTTGGCCTATAGTACATATTGCATGATTCTTGTCCGGGCTATTTCTCAGGAACTAATGGCTTGAATTCAACAAAACTTTATGGGAAGCTTTATCACCAAGAGTAGATACGCATATCGTCGGCGTGACCTGGTTCCTCAATTTTTCACAGAGTTATGGCCCCTTGACTTTTTGGCCTATAGTTCATGTTGCATGATTCTTGTCCGGGCTATTTCTCAGGAACTAATGGCTTGAATTCAATGAAACTTTATGGGAAGCTTTATTACCAAGAGTAGATACGCATATCGTCGACGTGACCTGGTTCCTCAATTTTTAAGAGAGTTATGGCCCCTACTACCATGTTGTTGACTAATATTCATGTCATTTGCCTAATTTAACAGGAGATATCATTTAAACAAAACCCCACAAAATTCAATATGCTAGTAATGTCAATCATAATCATGTCAGCTAATTGTTGTTTAGGCCATTATACACTATTTCAAATATCCAGTCATATGTCAAGAGTGTTGGTTAACCTCTTTGATATGAGCACACATTGAAATGTATGACTTAATTTTTAGTAGTATAAAAACTTAAAAAAAATCAATGAAAGATCTGATGAGTAACACGTATTATCATATTAAATAGTAAACTGTTACTAAGTCTCCAAATTAGAGTTGGTAAAACATCTCATGTGATGAGGAGAATAGATATGATTTAGGAATGGGGATTTCAACATATCCTCCTACCCATTGACCAAGGCCTTATTTGTAACAATGACGTTCTTCGGGGAGCATCTGTCAGTTCTACTGACTTTCTTGTTTCCAAATGTGAGTGTCCAGGACTTCAGAATATGTGTCAGTAAGGACCCTGTGAAAGGAATTCTGTTTGTACCCCACACTTTGTGGCATGATCTTATCTTATCCACCATAGTTATGTGTTAAGTCTATGAGGGATTGGTTTGTATTTGGGTATGGGTAGTGGACAAGATTGGCATCACCAGGACTGAAAAATAAGACTGAGTTGTTAACTGCATTGACATAATAGTTTTAACCCTTTTACTTCATTTTGACGTATTGGCAAACAGAGCTGTCTCAGATCAGTCCGCTCGCACCTAAAGGAGCTGTCTGATCATTGTCTCCTCTGTTTGCTATTACAATATTGTAGCTCAGTTTCAACACATTCCGTGTGGCAAAGAAAAATACATGACATCATATACTATTTAAAGTTCAGTTCATTAATATTCATTATATCATGAATTTGTACATGAATATTCATGAAGTAAATGGTTAAGTTCTGAACTAGTTATGTTTGGGCTTTATTGAAATATCAAGTGCATTGTCTTAACTTGTCCAGTTTTACACACATAAAATAAAAACAAACTTTTTTGTGTTGCTTGTGAAGGCAGCATAGCAGGGAAATTTGTTATTGTCTTTAATGATAGCTGAAATTGAATTCAGGTTCTTTAATCACTAACAATACCTACCTCTTAATAATAAAAAAATTCTGAATAAGTAGAAGTGTATTCCATCTTTTCTATTTTATGAAATAGTCAAGTACATGAAAAAGCTGACCTGAATTATTACATAATAACTATCAATATTTAGTAAAGAATTAAACATTTTGGTTCTTTTGGTAGAGAAATAAGAATGATTAATTCCTTGTTTAAGTATTGAAACAAAAAGTATGACTTATTGCTAAGTGTTGTTAGTCAAATCAAGCCTGAAGATAAAAAACAACATAATTTTGTCCTTAAATCTTTCATGGGCTTAGAGACATTATGATCTTTGGTTAAATGTACACACAAGTCATTGAAATCTCAAATTAATTAATTTACAGTAAAAATACCAAATGTTTTGAAGTTTTTGTTGATGATTATTTTGATTCTTTTCCACACTAGTGATAGCCTTTTGGACAGCATCAGAAAAGAACAGAAATAAATTATTTAAAATTATAAGCTGTATTATGTTCACAGGCATGAGATTTTTCTGATTTTTGGCGGATTTCTGATTTTTTGGACAGCTAATAAGTATAAGTTAAACGCTGAAAAATGCTCTCAGGAGATGAAGTTTAAGCCCCACTTAATTGCTCTTTTCATTTTGTGGCTGGGGGCCTTAGCCCTCTAAATCCCTGATTGGGACGCTGCTCCCTTAACCCTTCCTGGGAGAGGACCCCTAGACCCCTCTTCCATTTTTAGATTTTTTCCTTTGGTCCTCAGTCTCATGCCTGTGTTTAAAGAAAAAAAAAAGGGGGGGACTTTAATATTTTAACTCCAGTCTGTGAGTTATAATTTTCTTCAGCATGGTAGCTGCCAACCATTTCAGCTGCTTAATTCATAGGCTCAGTATGAATATTTTGCCTTGAATCTGCAGGTACGAATGGCAGCCTTTCAGCAGCTCGGTCCATTTATATCAACGTTTGCCGACTCTGACATCACGGGAATGTACGTACAAGCTGATGGTTCCCTGATCTTCAGTCCATCGGAAGAAGAGAAAAAAAGGTAACGTTGAGCATCTTTGGAGTCTATGTGTTATCCTTTGTTGTGGAGTGCTTTGGAAACATGGTTGGTTGCAAATTCAGGAAAAGTATATGGATTTGAATAAATTTTCCAAGGGCAAGGCACTTGATAAAGATAGAAAAGAAAAGGCGTGGTATGTTTAACTATGTTAGGCAGAAGTTGGTATGACTTCTTATTTTAACAACACCAAAGTCTTAGATTCTTTCTGAATTGTTTTATATAACTGAAATAAGCAGTAGTAATGGGTATGAGGCAGCATTGAGGGAATGGCACCTGGATGAAGAAAGGGGGATGCTGCATTTGAAAGGATTTGTAGGCTAGATCTCATGTTTGTTTTCCAGGTTGTTGAAAGAGAACACCAAAGAGTCATCAGGAAATCAGGTGTCAGAAATCCAGAACAGTGAAGCTCCCCGGCCTCTCCCTGATGTGATAGTCTCATCGTCCCAGCCTGACAGTGCCTCCCCTACCCCTCCAAACAACTGTGATAACACCTCAAATCTTAACCCAGTCGAAATGGACTTGTCCGAAGACTCTCCACAGCAGTCTAGTGCAGACCCTGTGGAAGAGCCCACTTCTAAATCAGGGGGTGAAGAAAATGGGAACACAAGCGGTGGAGAGGGAAACAAAATTACAGAGGTGTTTCAGCAGTCAGATTTGGACAAGTCTGTAGAAGAGAGAAGAGCAGAGCATTACATCAATATAACTCAAGGACATAGTAATGATAATAATAATAAGGTAGATAGAAAATATAAGAGACACTAATGGTAATAGTCAGAATGGTGCAGGTACACCAACAGATAATCCACAGTCTAGTGAATCAAATGTAGATACCGGGGTGAATATATCAAATAGTATAGGTAGTAATGATGATATTAAACAAGACAGTGGTCCGGAAAGTAAAAATGAACCGAAATTAGAACCGGAGCCAAAGTCGCTAGATGATTTCAATGCTTTCAATTATTGGCGAGTACCTTTGCCCGAAGTAGAGTTAGATTCTGTATTACTTGAAGTACAAGAGAATGAAGGAAAAGATAATACTGCCTATGCAAGTCAAGAAAAGTCAGGGGACTCTAGTGTTGTAACGGACAATCTAGGGGCTGGTCTCTCCAACAGCTTACCTGATCTCTCTGTCTGTGATAATGAAGATAATTCTGTGATCACTGGCGATAATTCCGGCGTGGTGTCCGTCGGGAACGAGGGAATTCTGACAAATGTTACATCGGGAACGTCCGGTACCCTCACTTCGGCAGATATTCTCGGGGAACAGATGAACAACATGACTGTGATAGACGGAAATGTTCAAGGTGAGTTTTTTTCAAACATTGCACGTAAATGTAGTGAATCAATCTCTTACTCGTCTGGTAGCCATTTTGTTACCATTTAGCCATTAAAGGCCTCTTCTTGGGTAACGATTTATTTTATCATCATTTGAGAAGACTGGTTGTTCATTGGTCAATTTCAAAATAAAGTACATCATGTTTTTCAGTCACACCTAGTTAATTGTAAAACTTAAATGAGCTTTAGACAATTGTAAAATATGAGCATTGTCACAACGTTGATGTGAATCCCATTTTTGGGTTAAGGTTCTACTTAATGTATGAATTGCAGTGTTTGGTATTTATTAATAGCTAATTATTAACTAAATAAATACTTATTTAGTTTCAGTTTGTATATTTCTCTTATTTAATTTTGTCGTTTTGTTTATAAATTCATCATTTTTTCTATTATAATCATTATTAATACATAATATGTATATGTATTTTTAATGTTAATTGTTATTTTTTTGCAGTTGATCAATTTGAATTACAAAAAATATTTAATTGCAAATATGTACCATGATGTTTGTTGGGTATTTTTGAGTCTGTTAAAAACAACATAAATGTTTCATGGTGTCATATGATGTATAGGCAGGGCAGAACTACACAGCTGGAATATAGCCATAATCTAGACTCTAGTTCAATGTATATATTTCTATAAATTTGGAATCTTAGAAGTAAACAATATTATTACATTTAACAGATCTTGTTCTGTATTGAACTAGTCAAAAATGTGACAAGAAAATCCCAACAAAGAACATGGTAAAGTTGATTTTTTTTTTTTTATCATTGTATTATAGATTTTGTTGTATGAATGTGATAAAGACTTATTTGATATAGGTGAATATATAAATGCAAGAAATTATTTTGTTTAATATGTAATCTTTGTACATTCATAAAAAATGCACAGGTTTGTTTCATTTCTGCCATATATTCATATTTGATAGCAAATAATCATCCTTGTCCAACTTAAAAAGTAGAAAAGAACAGTGTTTTCCCTGGCTTTAGCAAAGTGGTCTTGTGAGATTTGTGTACATCTAGATTTTTGTTCAATGGTTTCAGCATTGTGATTTTTATTTTTCATCACGCATGAGGAAAAAAAACACAACAAGTTCAAACCGATTCTTATCATTCATGGGTTGGAAGTGAAAATATCATAAGGAATTAATGAAGATATTTATTGAACCTGACTGAAAACAAAAGAAGAAGAAATCTGATGTTGGAAATTTCAATATTTATTTTGGCTCATAGATAAAATTGAACTACCTGCCTCCAAATAATATTCAGTAAATTTTTGTAATATGTCCAAGGGAGAACACTGTTGGTAGATTGAATCTGCATCAACATGTCCGGTTTCTATAGAATTGCTGGCCCTTACTCCTTGAAATGTCTTAACCCTTTCCCTCATAGAGGACACCATGAAAAGACCTATGCGAACAGCATAAAACCAGATCAGCCTGCGAGTAACTCGCAGGCTGATCAGGTTTTATGCTGTTCGCTGTTCCTCAGTGGTCTGGAAATGAGGATTTTGTAATTAAATTTGGTAAGGTTTAACTGTGGTTTTCTGCAGATCAGGCTTTATGTGGTACCTACTGAGTGCGTCAAAATGAGTCTATATGAGGGAAAGGGTTAAATGATATCTGATCAGCAATGTTTAACTCATTGTACAAAGAGGCTTTACATGAATTGAGTGTAGAAATTTTCATAGTGCCAGTGGATTTGAAAAGGGCCGGGTGGTGGTGCCTAAAAGGGCACTTTGAGGCGCGTAGAGCCGCATTGGGGGAAGGTGTGTGTGGGGGGAGGGGTACCCCAAGAAAATTGTTTAATTTCAAACCCTTGAGAAGCCATCTCCTGCATTTTCAATTTCAGACAAGAAATTTTGTTTTACAACAGCTTTTGTACATTTCTTTCAGATTCAGACAGTTATGTAGATCAGTGGTCCATTTATATCTTTTTAAACAGACAACATTTCAACATTTTTTTTTCAAATTAAGATGTTAAAAAGGCCTCTGCAAGAATGACTTGTTTGGAAATATTTATGCAAAAGTTAAAAAAAATCAAATTTGCATCAACGTTCTTTGATTACAAATCTTCATTTCAAATTATCAATAAAAATAATACCAACAGAAAATAATATGAACCTGGCATTTCAATTTCATTTAGCCTAAAGAACAATTAAATTTAGCATCCAAGACTCTTCCCTCAGAATATTGTAATAATTCCCCCTTTAATTTCATATGTACAATAATGTACAATAATTTATAATGAACACCATATTATAAGAAGTTTCATATTTGATGACTGTATACTATTACATTATTATTATATGAAAAAGGCATGGTAAATTCACCAGAAGGGACAGGTGTACATACAGTTTGGAGGAAAAACATTTATAAATTCTAATATTTTCAGAAAATATAATGAAATTCCAATTTTTTTATTTTTTTTAACATTTTTTAGGTATGTTTTCTAATTTAACAGGATTTTTACAATACAGAAAATATTTAAAAGTTAATTAAGTTGCTTGTGTAGACTCAGATTAAAACTGTTTCAATTTTTTTTGCATGAAAATTATTTGATTTTAATTTATCTCCAAGACCAGTTTCATCAACTCTTTTTTAAATCAAAGTTATTAGTAAAATTTTTTTTTTCAATAGATTTCTGATATTTTTTTTTTTTTAAATAATGCAATTTTGTCTCAATGCATTACCCCACCCACTTCACTACGATCATATTTTTAAGTACAAAGCAGCCTTAATTTCAAATAATGGTGTAAAATCTGCATTTAAAGTTTTTTATCAATCATTCATGTTTAAAAACACTACTAAATCTTTTTGACCGTTTTTTATTGCTGTAAACAAGATTTATCAGTGCCTGTTTCTTCAACCATACCGTACCGGAAGTAAACAAAGTTATATTCAAGCATGCTTTTTACATGCTATTAAAACTGTCAGAGGCAGTTAAATTGAATATTAATTATAAAGATTATTACAGTATGATAATGTGTCGATGCAGAATGCCAGATCTGCAATATTACAAATATTTATGTCAAATTAGGCTATCTTTTTCGTATTCAAAAACAGTCCCGTAGAATCAACTTTTACTTTCTCTTCTAAATTAACACGAGCCGTGAACATTATTAAAGGGTTGTAGGTTATCCTCTACAATCATCAGCAATGGTAGCCATGATGACCTGTTGCTCATAGCAACGGATTCGCTGATAGACACCCAGTTGTGTACTCTAACTTCCGGAGTTTTTGATTAACATGACAAGCGGCACATGCCGATAAAAGGACAGGGGCAATTTGCCGACAGAAGGGCACATGCTGGGCGTGACAAAAGGGCAGCTGGGCGCCGCGCCTGGCTATTTAAGGCTAGCTGGGGCACTGTATCATGAAATTAACAAGATTTCAATCATCTGGTATTTGTATTACACAGATTTTGTCTTGGTAACAGTCCATTGTTTGCAAGGTATTTCAGTTTAGTTCCAATTGTATCCTTAGTTGTGCTGGGATACCATTTGTATTATCAGTACACAATGTAACACTTTCCTGAAAAAGAATTATTTCCAAACTTTGGCCTAGTGGAGCTAAGAATTCAGTTTGTAACAGTTTTATCGATACTGTAGAAATCTGATGTGTTGATGCACAAGACAATAAGCAGTAATCCAGTATAGTCATAGACTCGTAGTTTGCATATCTATATATTATGATATTGTATATCATATCCTTGTAGAAATATAGTCAGCATTTAACACTGTATCACAATATATCAAACCTTCTGATTGACTTGCGAGACGTATTAACCATTGACTAAGAATAGACTATAGATTTATATACAGCGATAGCACTAAGTTCCAGTCTTAATAATTTTATGCTCCTACTTAAATGGGGTTGGGGACATGTTTGACCTTGAGGTACAGTGTGATCTTTTCGAAGTTAAAGACAGATTTTATAAAATCAAGTGAACTCATAGACAGTGAGTATAACTGTTAATAATTTGTGCAGATTGGTTTAGTTGATGAAAGCTTATTTCTGATTGGCTGAGATTAAAGGAAGTTTAAAATTGTAATAATTATGATTGGATGAAGCAACCATACAATGGATATCATGTAGAAATCCTTACTAAGACTGCATTTTGGCCTCTCCCTTGACTACCATAAGCAATAATAACAACATAATAACAAGTGTGTGGTGAAAGAGTTACTTACCCTTGACTGTTCATGTCCATACTCTATGTACTATTAACTTGTGTGCTGTGTTGAGATCCAAAATCACTTTCACCGTTCAGATTGACTACATGCTCTTGGGTGTTGGGATTATTCTACCCTTCCAGACTTCCTTTTTATAGCGTCTGTCTGTCTGTACCCCATTTTATGTCTGGTCGGAACTTGGAACTATCCACTTGATTTCCTCATGTTTTTGAGACATAAGGTTCGTCATTACACAAGGTAATATATGGAGGGCTGACCACAAAGTTATCCCATCTCTGCCTATTTTGATATGCATGTAAAATAGTTTTGCTGTTATCCCTCGACATGTTGTTGTGTGGAGGAAGGGTAGGTTATAGATGGAAAGACTAAAACAGGATATGAAGGTACTTCAGTATGTCCAGGAAGTGCATAAAAAAGTTAAAGAGGGGGGACTTTTCTGTTGAATCACTTGAGCTACAAATGCAATTAGGGTCAAGGCACTGGCAGATTAATCGGGTTTTATACACCGTTAGCTGCTCCTTAGCATGTTGGAGATGGAAGTGGGAAGGCTGTGGAAATTTGTTGTAGGAATAAAAATAAAAATTATTCCAGTCTGGCAAAGTGTTTGAAATGAGTATAAACCTGACTTCCTTGGAAATAGGTGTCCATGCAGGAGTGTCTGCACACGTTTCTAGCTTGTAGATAAAAAGCTGTGTTTTATTTGTAAAATACACATGTAACAGATGTATTGGGTTTTTACGCAATGTTACTGCAGGCACTCAATGCATTGGTTAACACATTCTGCTACCAGCATTTGAGTCACCATGTATGTGGGCCTGCATGTATATCAAGTCATGTCCTTGGTTCTTCATTTTGGTCACCTGACATTGCGTGTATGTTTTCCTTTTTCTTTTGGTGTCAGTTGGATACATTGACCAGGGATTTTGTTGGGGATGAGATCTTTAGCATGGGATTCAAAAAGAGATGTAAAATTTCCCCTATGAAAGTCAGATAATTTTGTTGTTGTTTACTTTTCCGTTATAATGTTCCAAAATAATGATCTAAATTAAACTACTTATTACTTTCTACTTAAAAATAAATCAATAAAAAAAATATCTATATCGAAAAAAAATATATCTATATATTGAGTCATCCATTTAATATTGCATTATATAGTTATCTTCAGAGTCCCAAATTTTTTTACCTTGCCAAAATTCTCAGCTTGAAAGTGAATAGATTTTTTTTTTTTTTTTTATAACTTTAGAAATCTCTGCAGACCAAAGTTTTCAATATGATACCTTGCTTTGTACTCGGGTAAGGGTAGTTCCAGACCTGGTTGGCCCAGTGTCAGGATGATATGACCGGTGTGGTATCAGGTCACTTGTCTGTGGTGGGCTATCACACTGGGGCTGCACTCATGTAGTCCCCTAATTTTTGAAATTGTATTGTTGGGATGTTAACCCTTTCCCTCATATAGACTCATTTTGACGCACTCAATAGGTATCACATAAAGCCTGATCTGCAGAAAACCAAACTCAAACCTTACCAAATTTAATTGTAAAATCCTCATTACCAGACCACTGAGGAGCAGCGAACAGCATAAAACCTGATCAGCCTGCGAGTTACTCGCAGGCTGATCTGGTTTTATGCTGTTCGCATAGGTCTTTTCATGGTATATTCTATGAGGGAAAGGGTTAAACCCTAGAAAACATACACACAAGCAAGATGCAGGGAATATGAAGTTGGATCTGGTTATATATGAATGGGAAACAGTTGCCAATGTAAAAGCAAGTATGAAGTGTGCAGTTAGTTAGAGAATGAACTTTGATCTGTTTGGAAATGATTGTTTGATGCTGTTTGAACATTGCAGGTGTAATCTAAGCCAAGTTGTGACAAATTTTGACTAAGTAGGATATATTTAAGTATTGACCTTGAGGATCTTTCAGACAAATAGAATTCAGATATCGCAATCAAGGTAAAAAAAATCACAATTTACCAGGGAATTCTTGGGAGAATATTGATTAATGTTCAGATGAATTTATCAGTGTAGGCATTGCATTAGGGGAAGGGGTTGGATTGATCTCATGCAAGTCATATAGCAGACTTAAATCTCCCATAGACATGGCTTGATACTTTGGAAAACAGACCCAGATCACAGGAGCTGTCTGTTCAGGGTCTCCTCTGTTGGCCCATATGATATTGTAGCTCAGTTTTGACAGTCTGCACGGCAAATATAGCATCGAAATTTCAGTCGTCTAATATTCATCAAGACCAAATTTTTGTATGTGAATATTCATGAGGTAAAAGGTTAAAGATGACTGAACGGTATTTCAGGGTCTTTCTTTTCCCAAGACTGGTTAAGAAATTCATATCAGATATACTTAAAGAAATATTTCGACACAAGCATCAAAGAAAAGGGCTGAAGGACTATTTTTGTTGGTATGTAATATCCGTTTCCCTGCCCTTCTGGCACTTGCTTCCTCTCTGAATGCAGTAATACTTTGGGAACCAGCATGTAATACATATTGAGATGATCCGTATAAATGACATTTGGTCGTACTGGTTTCCATACTGTCTGGTGAAGGTGATTCCAGCATAATTACCTTAAAGTCCCAGTATCTTATAAATGTTAGACCTAAATCTGAACTCACTTACAGCATATATAATTCAGTTTTAATTTCATCACTGAAAGACCTTGAGAAATGCCTAATTTACAGGAAAGATTCTATTAGAAAAATACAAATTGTGGCTGTCTCGTTCTATATTTAGCTCAAAACAATGACAGCATAAAATTAACATACAAGGTGTTTTTTTTCAGAAGTTCGTAGATTTTCTTTCTACATCCCTATTACCGTGTTTCAAGATTTATCCAGTCTATAGCAAAAGTCCATTAACTTCTGAAACACCCCATGTACACCGAGACATCCGTGGTTTTACTGAACAGCGTGTTTCAGAACAAGCTCCACCCATTTTTCTCACTAGTTTGCCCTGTCTGAACAACTAAGGCTTCCGGGTGAATATTTCATTATGTGGGCCTAAGTTAACATTAAGAGGTTAATCAAACATCATTTGAGGCTTTGCTAATTAGAAATTTTGAAAAATATATTTTTCCAAGCTAAAACGCACTGGGGCTTTAAGACTTAATTGAAGAAGGTAACTGGTAATACAAAATGTTTAAATAATAATGTGGGGTAATCAGCTTTTATAACCTTTGTTCTCATGCTCAGATGTTGTCAATTTTAGCAGAAAAAGTGAAGGCATGAAAACTGCAAGCACATTACTGTACACTTGATTTGTCAAAGTACACTGTAAAACTCTGCAGATAAAACCTAAAATTTACACTTAATTATAAACATCAGAAAACATTATGACGTCTGTTGACAACTTCAAAAAAAGACAAAAGGCATATCTATAATATATATATATTTTTTTCCTTTACAAAATAACATCATGTAAAGACAGGCACAGAGAAGCACAATACTGTTCAGCAATTAAAAACCGTATCAGGAACCTTTCCAGCTTGGAATAATTACTCTTAATATGTGCGCCAATAAATAATGTATAGACTCAGTTTTGTAAGACAACCATAAACAAAGACTCAGTTTTGTAAGACAACCATAAACAAAGACTCAGTTTTGTAAGACAACCATAAACAATAGTCATGATCTCAATTTTGTGTCACCTGCTGTAAGCAGAGGTTACACATTTGAGCATTAGAACACGGGTTGTAACAACACTTTTACGTTGTCTGTCTGTCACACGTTTTTCCGTCCCGCTTCAGCAGGTGACACGTGTTCCAAAGAAAACTCTTGTTCATTAAAAGAAAAAAACATAATCAGTATTCTGTTTTAAAATTTTACATGATTGAAAACTTTATGGTATATAAAACAAATGATTTTTAGCTCGACTATTCGAAGAATATAGAGCTATTGTAGTCGCCCTGGCATCGGCGTTGGCATTGCAGCTTTTGGTTAAGTTTTGTGTGCAAGTTACTATCAACCTTATATCTCAATAACCATTTATGGTATTGACTTGAAAGTTTATAAGTATGTTCAGGGGCATCAGACAACCAAGGTAGATAACTCTTGATGGAATATGTTACAAATTATGGCCCCTTTTTAACTTAGAAATTTTAGTTAAATTTTAGTTAAATTTTTGCATGCAAGGTACTTTCATGCTAATATCTCGTTATCCAAGCATGCGATTGCTTTGAAACATCTTAAATACATTTAGGGGTATCATATTACAAGTTAGATAATTTTTTAATTAAATTTTAGTTAAAGTTTTGCATGCAAGGTACTTTCATGCTTATATCTAGGAATCCAGGCATGGGATTGATTTGAAACATCTTTAATATGTTTAGGGGTATCGTACTATAAAGGAAGATACCACTTGATGGAATATATTGAAAATTATGGCCCCCTTTTAACTTAGAATTTTGGTTAAATTTTTGCATTCAAGCTACTATTCAGCTTATATTTCAGAAATTGCTTGTGGAATTGACTAGAAAGTTAAGGAGTGTATTCAGGGGCATCCGAAAACCAAGGAGGATAACTTTTAGACTGAATTTTATGCAAATTATGGCGCTTCTCTAACTTGGGTTTTTTGGTTAAAGTTTTGCATGCACAGTCTTATTGTGCTTATGTCTCAGTAACTAGGCATGGGATTGATTTTAGACATCATAAAAATATTAAGGGGTATCAGACTATCAAGGTATATCATTTTTTACTATTATTATGTACAGGGTATGTGAAAGGCAAATATTGAAATAGATTTCATTTGGTTTACCAACAAGCATTTTGAATAGTCGAGCGTGCTGTCCTCTGACAGCTCTTGTTCTTTATCATGCAGACTGTAGGAAAATATGAGCGTCAATATTTTATGTGCAAATAGAGTAGACCCTGATTAGATAGCCTCTTCCAGGAGCTCTCTGATAAGAGTTTGTTCTGTTTGCCAGTGCATTAAAATATGGCTGAGGTTAAGAGTGAATATTTGAACATGAACATTTACTTATAGTTTGTTCACCTTCTGTCAACCAGGGCTTTTTTCCCCCCTCATTGATACAGTGGCCTATTTATTTTGTGTCTTCCTTCCAAAAGATTTCATTGTCCTTTAGATAACCAAACTGCATGTTGCTCAATGAAAATTTTTGGACAAAGAAGATTTTTTTTTAGTGAGTAAGTGTTTAGGTCCTGCCTCATTTTTTGGGGAAAGAAGTCCTGATATGACAGTGTGTACTTGTTTGTATTTATGTACCTTACTGATAAATGGCATTGGTTTTTGTAGTGTTTGTTGTGTTCATCCGTCATGGTTCTCACCCATTAACAGCCAGATGGGCGTGTTTGTCACTCACTAACCTCTTGTTCCCGGTTTGTCCATTGCAGATTTTAACCTTGGCCATATTGACAGTAATCTTCTGCTGTCCCTATTGCCTCTTGCAGATCTTAGCGGCGCCAATATGGCCTACATCGATAGCGACTTCTCCACGTCGCCGCATAGCTTCAGGGACTCTCTGTTGCTCGACGATGCAACACTAGCCCAACAACAGGTGATGTGAACCCCCCCGTGTCCAATGCATGCCAACCACCTCTGCCACTTCTGCTGTTATAATCAACGCTTCTTGTCTTGTGTTGTTTGTTTGCGCTGGTTCATTTTGGTATCATCAACATGACAGCTGCGGCCCTCGATGATGACAAAGAAGCAGTGATGGCAGGAGTGTTCAGTGCCTCATTACTTACTATCTCATGTTAAAGCTCATTTACACTTTAGTTTATTTTGATAAAATCTTATGTTAACTGCTCTTCAGCTTAAGTAAAATCTTGGTTTAGTAAGATTCTTTTAATTAATTCAGTAGTAAAATAGATTGATTTCATGATGCGAATAAACTGCCTCCTCCGTAACATGACACCTTATATAGATTTGAATTGATGACTTAAATGTATTTCAATCTTTCACACAACTGGCACTAGTGAAATGACCAAGATAAAAGTTAACATTTCATGTTATTAGCGAAGAGCAACCATTTCTCAGCTTGTACATCATTTTCCAAGTTGAAGACTAGTGATGACCCGCATTTTTATGCCCCACTAGATTTTCGTTTCATAAAAGAAAATTAGGTTTTTCCCATGTTAAGTGAGAAAATGAGGGCTACATCTTTGATATGTCAGTCCTTACTTTTTAGAACTATGAAATGCATGTTCTCAAAATGCAAAGACACAAATGTTGAAATTCATGGTTACCTGGCTGAATGGTTTTTGGTCTTCCCTGATGAACCTTTCTATTTATAGTGAAGATACAGTGTCTTTGTAAGCAGATGTTGCTCAGATGGACTCAGAAGAACTGAACTAAAACATATACCAAAATTAAGTGATAATTTATTTTTTTTATCTAGGTATTTCCTTATCAAATAAGTTGAGCTTTAATCCCTACTTTTTGAGTTCATACATGTTCCTCTCCTCTTAAATGTGCCTCTTTTCCCCCCATCCCTTATGGTTCAAGCTAGGTTGTTAATTTACCCAATTTGAGTTAATAGAACTTCCTGCATGCTCTTTTTCAGACGTTTTAAATTGTTTGCGCTGCTTCTATCATAAAAAAAAAATCATGAGATGATCAGAATGATTTGACTGCCATGTTTAACACACTGGCTATAATATCTTACTGTAGGATATTGTGCCTCAAAGCCTGCTAGAAAATTACCTGGGCATGATCGACCCATCTCGAGCTCAGACCGTGGATACAGAGATCACCAAGTATTGTGCCTACAACCTACCAGCAGTGGCCTATACCTTAGGAAGGGGCAATTGGCATTGTATAAAGAATCTGTACGAAACACTGGCCGCTGATATGCAGGTAAACATTAAGAGAGACTCAGGAGGAATAGGATGTTGAGTTTCTTATTTGATTTTTTTTTCTGCCAAGTTTTCTTGTTCTTGTTTGTTATACCCCTGAAACAAAGTTTGGGGGATTATATAGGAGTCACCCGGTGGTCGGTTGGTCGGTAGGTCGGTCGGTCGGTCCAGCGGTCCGTTGCATTTTCCTTGTCCGGAGCATAACTTGAAAACCACAAGTTGGAATTCAATACAACTTCATGCAATGATCAAGCACATGGAGAGGAAGTGCAGTGCACAAGAACCATAACTCCATCTTGACTTATTACAGAGTTATTGCCCTTTGTTACTTTTCCTTGTCCGGAGCATAACTTGAAAACCACAAGTTGGAATTCAATACAACTTCATGCAATGATCAAGCACATGGAGAGGAAGTGCAGTGCACAAGAACCATAACTCTATCTTGACTAATTACAGAGTTATTGCCCTTTGTTTTTCCTTGTCCGGAGATAACTTGAAAGTACGTTGATTTCAAAACAATTTCATACAATGGTCAACACAATAGAGGAAGTGCAGTGCACAAGAACCATAACTCTATCTAGAGTAATAACAGAGTTATTGCCCTTTGTATTTTTTCCTTGTCCGGAGTATAACTTGTAAAGTACTGGTTGGATTTCAAAACAATTTCATACAATGGTCAAGCACAATGAGAGGAAGTGCAGTACACAAGAACCATAACTCTATCTATAGGAATTACAGAGTTATTGCCCTTTGTTACTTTTCCTTGTCCTGAGAATAACTTGTAAACTACTGATTGGATTTCAAAACAATTTCATACAATGGTCAACCACAATATGAGGAAGTGCAGTGCACAAGAACCATAACTCTATCTATAGGAATTACAGAGTTATTGCCCTTAGTTACTTTTCCCTGTCCGAGAATAACTTGTAAACTACTGTTGGATTTCAAAACAATTTCATACAATGGTCAACCACAATATGAGGAAGTGCAGTCCACAAGAACCATAACTCTAGAGTAATTACAGAGTTATTTCCCTTTGTTACTTTTCCTTGTTTTTCTTGTCCTGAACATAATTCGAATATTATACATGGTATATACTTGAAACTTAAAATGTAAACAGATGGCAACTAGGAGAAGTGCAGTGTCCAAGAACTGTAACCTTATATTTTAAACTACTGTGACAAACAACCATTATTGACTCTCTATCAACTTTAAATAAAAACTTTACTTAATTATTACTATCACAACCAATATACTATGTATACAGGTTCTTATCTATGCTCTGCCTGAAGTCTGGCTTCTCCTGCATTAAAGTATTTTGCGGGGGTATTAATCACCTTCAGTGATAGCTCTAGTTTAATAATTAAAACAGTAAATTCTTTTACAATTGTTTGTATTGACTGTATGACAATTTGGGCATTATGGACAAAGAATTTTGCAACCTGTTTTGAGAGATATAAAGTTCTTTGAAACAAGTGGCTGGTAAAGTTACTGCAAAAAAAAAAGAAAGAAAAAGAAATTGATGTTTTTTTGCATCTGAAAGTAAGGATGTCCTGTTGTGAAATTCAAAAGTCATATGATATTTGTGGCTTGTGACAGGTACTGGTAGTACCTCTAAATAGAAGGTGATAATGACTTTGCCTTTTCGGTCACTGTTAAAGTAGTTCTGTGACTTTTGCTTTAGTAGGTGACCCACAACAAGTTCCTTATGTGCAACAACCTGTACAAATTATTGATTGTTTCTGTCTCACACAGTGGAAGGTTCGTCGCACGCTGGCCTTCTCTATACACGAACTAGCCCTCATACTGGGGGAGGAGATCACCCATAGAGACCTTGTGCCTGTCTTCGATGGTTTCCTCAAGGACCTGGATGAAGTCCGCATTGGTATTCTACGACATCTCGCTGACTTCCTCAGGGTGAGTTACTGTCTCTGTTTATAAGGTCCTAACATACTTTGCTAAGATATGACTTGTTATACCCCCCCGCAACGAAGTTAGGGGGGGGTATACTGGAATCAGGTTGTCCGTCCGTCCGTCCGTCCGTCTGTCCGTCCGTCTGTAGACACAAAATTCTGCGGACTACTCCTCCTAAACTTCTGGAAGGATTTTGATGAAACTTGCTGGCAATGATCCTTAGACATTGTATTAGCGCGTTATCTATATAGCATTGAGTTACCTCCCCTATTTACCAAGTTATGCCCCTTTGATGATTTTTGCATTACAAACTTCTGCGGACTACTCCGCCTAAACTACTGGAAGGATTTTAATGATACTTGTGTCAATGATCCTTAGACATTGTAGCAGCGCGTTATCTATATAGCATTGAGTTACCTCCCCTATTCACCAAGTTATGCCCCTTTGATGATTTTTGCATTACAAACTTCTGCGGACTACTCCGCCTAAACTACTGGAAGGATTTTAATGATACTTGCTGTCAATGATCCTTAGACATTGTAGCAGCGCGTTATCTATATAGCATTGAGTTACCTCCCCTATTTACCAAGTTATGCCCCTTTGATGATTTTTGCATTACAAACTTCTGCGGACTACTCCTTCTAAACTACTGGAAGGATTTTGATGAAACTTACTGGCAATGATCCTTAGACATCTATATAGCATTGAGTTACCTCCCCTATTTACCAAGTTATGCCCCTTTGATGATTTTTGCATTACAAACTTCTGCGGACTACTCCTTCTAAACTACTGGAAGGATTTTGATGAAACTTTTCCCCTTTGATGATTTTTGCATTACAAACTTCTGCGGACTACTTCCCTAAACTACTGGAAGGATTTTGATGAAACTTGCTGCCATTCATCCTTAGACATTGTTGAAGCTGTGTTAGTTATATAACATTGGATTACCTCCCTTTATTATAGTTATGCCCCTTTGATGATTTTTCCCTTTTTTATATTCCCCTTTTTTTTTTTAATTTTCCCCTTGCTTTACAAATTTCTGCTAATGATATTTATCCATAGACATAGGTATATCCATAGGTATGTGTTACAAAGGATCACTAGATTTCCATGTAGTTGGCACATATGTCCTCTATATACGTATTAAGATGGAGTGTTGTATGCAAGAATTCTGATTTCATGCTCCAAAGCCATGTTTGACAAAAACACTTGCGGGGGGGTATTAGTAAGCCCTTAGGCGACAGTTCTAGTTAACACTAACTTAATAAGTTTGATCTGTCTATTTTCCTTGTGTTGATGTAAGGTGAAGGTGAGAAAACTCCATCTGTTAAAGCTCTGGTTTTATATACACACTGAACTTTTTTTTTTTAACAAAGTAAAAAAAGAAAGAAAAAGATTTGATTGGAATATATCTATTGTAACTTTCTTTCTTTCCATTTAATTTCAGTATTCTTTGATCTTGAATTAATAAGCATATAGCTCTGTTTTCTCCTTTTTGTTTCTGATTTCATAATAATTCTGTTTTTATTTTCTCTCGTTTTAGCTCGACTATTCGAAGAATACGAGAGCTATTGTTGGCGTTGCAGCTTTTGGTTAAAGTTTTGCATGCAAGTTACTACCAACCTTATATCTCAATAACTGTTTATGGTATTGACTTGAAAGTTTATAAATATGTTCAGGGGCATCAGACAACCAAGGTAGATAACTCTTGACTGAATTTAATATGAATTATGGCCCCTTTTTAACTTAGAAATTTTGGTTAAAGTTTTGCATGCAATAGAAAATTTGGTTAAAGTTTTGCTACAAGCTACTATTTAGTTTGTATCTCAATAACCATTCATGGTATTGACTTGAAAGTTTATGAATATGTTTAGGGGCATCAGACAACCAAAGTAGATAACTCTTGATGGAATATATTACAAATTATTGCCCCTTTTTAACTTAGAAATTCTGGTTAAAGTTTTGCATGCAAGATACTCTCATGCTTGTCTCAGTATCAAGGCTTTTTTAGGGGTATCATACTTTCATGGTAGATAACTCTTGATGGAATATGTTACAAATTATTGCCCTTTTTAACTAAGAAACTTCGGTTAAAGTTTTGCATGCAAGTTACTTTCATGCTAATATCTCAGTATCCAGGCATGCAATTGATTTTAAACATCTTTAATATGTTTAGGAGTATCATACTATCTAGGTAGATAACTTTTGATGGAATATATTACAAGTTATGGCCCCTTTTTAAACTTAGAAATTTTGGTTAAATTTTTGCATTCAAGCTACTATCCAGCATATATCTCACATAGTGTTTGTGGAATTGACTAGAAAGGCAAGGAGTGTCTTCAGGGGCATCAGAAAACTAAGGAGGATAACTTTTGGACTGAATTTTTTACAAATTATGGCCCTTTTCTAACTTGGATTTTTGGTTTAAGTTTTGCATGCAGAGTCTTATTGTGCTTATGTCTCAGTAACTAGGCATGGGATTGATTTTAGACATCATAAAAATATTAAGGGGTATCAGTCTATCAAGGTATATCATTTTTGACTATGATTATGTACAGGGTATGTGAAAGGGCAAGAATTGAAATAGATTTCATTTGATTTACCAACAAGCATTTTGAATAGTTGAGCGTGCTGTCTTCTGACAGCTCTTGTTTTTTTTTCAGGGGTGGGGGCATGTTTCAACATTAGAGTGTAATTACTATGTGGATATTTGTCATTTCATGGTACTGTATGTGTATTAAAGCTCATCTCAACAATGATTTCAGTTGTTGCACCCAGACGTGCGACGTCAGTACCTGGTCAAGGTGCAGGATTTCATGAACGTCGATAACAACCGGAACTGGCGCTTCCGAATGGAACTGGCAGGGTATGTAGTCTGTTGAAGATTTTGGAAGGAAGAAAAACTGTTACATGATTGAGGGCCTGGACCTTTGCTCATATTTTATTATGCTCACCGAAGGTGACGCATATAGTCGTCGCTTCGTCCGTCCGTCCGTCCGTCCGTTCGTCCGTCACACTTTCCTTGTCCGGACTATTTCTCAGGAACTAATGGCTTGATTTCAACGAAACTTTATGGGAAGCTTTATTACCAAGAGGAGATGCGCATATCGTCAGCATGACCCGATTCCTAAATTTTTCACAGAGTTATGGCCCATTGACTTTTCGGCCTATAGTACATATTGCATGATTCTTGTCCGGGCTATTTCTCAGGAACTAATGGCTTGAATTCAACGAAACTTTATGGGAAGCTTTATTACCAAGAGGAGATGCGCATATCGTCAGCATGACCTGATTCCTAAATTTTTCAAAGAGTTAAGGCCCCTTGACTTTTTGGCCTATAGTACATATTGCATGATTCTTGTCCGGGCTATTTCTCAGAAACTAATGGCTTGAATTCAACAAAACTTTATGGGAAGCTTTATCACCAAGAGTAGATACGCATATCGCCGGCGTGACCTGGTTCCTCAATTTTTCACAGAGTTATGGCCCCTTGACTTTTTGGCCTATAGTACATATTGCATGATTCTTGTCCGGGCTATTTCTCAGGAACTAATGGCTTGAATTCAACAAAACTTTATGGGAAGCTTTATCACCAAGAGTAGATACGCATATCGTCGGCGTGACCTGGTTCCTCAATTTTTCACAGAGTTATGGCCCCTTGACTTTTTGGCCTATAGTACATATTGCATGATTCTTGTCCGGGCTATTTCTCAGGAACTAATGGCTTGAATTCAATGAAACTTTATGGGAAGCTTTATTACCAAAAGGAGATGCGCATATCGTCAGCATGACCCAATTCCTAAATTTTTCAAAGAGTTATGGCCCTTGACTTTTTGGCCTATAGTACATATTGCATGATTCTTGTCCGGGCTATTTCTCAGGAACTAATGGCTTGAATTCAAAAACTTTATGGGAAGCTTTATACCAAAGTAGATCGCATATCGTCGGTGTGACCTGGTTCCTCAATTTTTCACAGAGTTATGGCCCCTTGACTTTTTGGCCTATAGTTCATGTTGCATGATTCTTGTCTGGGCTATTTCTCAGGAACTAATGGCTTGAATTCAATGAAACTTTATGGGAAGCTTTATTACCAAGAGTAGATATGCATATCGTCGACGTGACCTGGTTCCTCAATTTTTAAGAGAGTTATGGCCCCTACTACCATGTTGTTGACTAATATTCATGTCATTTGCCTAATTTAACAGGAGATATCATTTAAACAAAACCCCACAAAATTCAATATGCTAGAAATGTCAATCATAATCATGTCAGCTAATTGTTGTTTAGGCCATTATACACTATTTCAAATATCCAGTCATATGTCAAGAGTGTTGGTTAACCTCTTTGATATGAGCACACATTGAAATGTATGACTTAATTTTTAGTAGTATAAAAACTTAAAAAAATTAGTTGGAAAATACATAATAATATGATTTAGGAATGGGGATTTCAACATATCCTCCCACCCATTGACCAAGGCCTTATTTGTAACAATGACGTTCTTCGGGGAGCATCTGTCAGTTCTACTGACTTTCTTGTTTCTTAATTTAGAGGTGAAACAAAATTGCCAAAATATCATATGATGACTTATGATAAAATGAAAAGGTTTTTTTCAGTCTTGTGTATAAACCGTGACTTTGTTTATGATTATTGATGAAGAAAACGGTGATGAATGAAATTTAGACATTGTAACAGCAAAAATCAGCAATAAAAAAGAAAAAAAAAAAAAAAAAACAGCAGCAAAAATTTGCAACAAAAAAAATCATATGGTGGTTGATAATCAGTGATAGGATTTATGTTGCAGGCAACTTGTGTTGATATCAGAGCTGTACTCAGCGCAGGAGATCAGCGAGTACCTGCTGCCGCTGGCCGTAGCCCTGGCAGAGGATCGAGTATCTGAGGTCCGGTTAGATGCCTACCATCTGGTGAGTGGTCTCCATCACTGTAACGTACAACCTGTGAAACTAAAGCAGATTGTTTATCAGCTTTTTAGACATTTACAAAGAATTAAGGGGTTTGGTTAGGGTTTAGGGGGCTCTTAGAAATCCTGACCATCCTTTGAATATATTCGTTTTAAGGTAAAGTCCCTGTAATGGTTCTGCTATGTCTTGGACCACTTAACCTCTACCAAGATAGCCAAGGTTCCCTAATGAAACATTAGGAAACTTTGGTTATCTCCATGAAAGGCCATGAGGTCCGAATTGTAGTGGAACCATTACTTGGACTTTACCTTAAGTAGTGCTGTGTGTTATACAGAGGTCAGATAAAAAATGGTATAGGTCAAGAATAAAAAAGTAAACAAGTTTTCATTAAATGATAGTTTGGTTTACTAAGAAACAGTCTTTTAAAAATCAGTTTTCATATAAAGATAGTTTGGTTTACATAGAAATATTCTTTCTGTCTGAATCCCCTCACCGCGTGGGTTCAAATCCCGGCAGGGTCATTCAGATTTTCATGTGAGGAAGCCTTCCAGCTGGCTTGCAGTAAGTCAGTGGTTCTACCCGGATGTCTCCGTGCATTCGGGGTCTTCCTCCACCTGTAAGGTGATGGTAAACTCAAATAGTCTTTCTTTCTGAAATTTAAACATTGACACACATATTTCAGGTAAGCGTGATGCTGCGCCGGATGTTTGAGTCACATGACGAGAAGTTAGTCCAGTATCTAGTCAATCAGCTTATTGGACGATTTGCTCACAACCAGAAGTGGGCCAACCGACAAATGTGAGTCCAGATGGTTGTTCTCCTTTTCTGTTGTGAACATGTGGCAGAAGGATAGATTTATAATTAGTCCCCTACCAGTGTTTACACTGGAGGGGACTATGGTTTGCCTCCATCGGTCTGTCTGTCCGTCCGTCCATCCGAATGTCCGGAAATCTGGATCGTTTAAGATAATATCTTGAAAATTGGTTTATGAATAGATGGCCATATGGAGAATATGCATGTCACTTTTTTTATACGCCCATCTTAAGATGGGGCGTATTATGTGAACACTCACGGCGGGCGGGCGTGGAACATTTGTTGTCCGGGCTCTAACTTCAATACGGTTTGCCCAATCCTTTTCAAACTTTCCACACATGTGCATGGCCATAATATCTCGGATGAGTTCGATATCTAGCATTATCGCGTGAATGACTTAGAAGTTATGGCCCTTGACGTACACAAAATACTTGAAATTGTGATTGTCCGGGTTCTAACTTCAATACTGTTTGCCCAATCCTTTTCAAACTTTCCACACATGTGCATGGCCAAAATATCTCGGATGAGTTCGATATCCAGCATTATCGCTTGAATGACTTAGAAGTTATGGCCCTTGACGTACACAAAATACTTGAAATTTTGATTGTCCAGGCTCTAACTTCAATACCGTTAGCCCAATCCTTTTCAAACTTTTCACACATGTGCATGGTCATAATATCACGGATGAGTTCGATATCCAGCATTATCGCGTGAAAGACTTAGAAGTTATGGCCCTTGACGTACACAAAATACTTGAAATTGTGATTGTCTGGGCTCTAACTTCAATACCGTTGGACCAATCCTTTTCAAACTTTCAACATGATTGTTTTAATAAGTAACATTCATTAACTAATGGGATTTAGGTTTCTCTGAGCTATTTCTGAGAGTCCCCATACTGTGATGGGCGTATTTTGTGGCAGTCCTGACCCTTGTTTTTTTCTGGAACCAAAAGTCTGGTTGCTATGGTAATAGAAAAATTATGCACCTCACTGGTAGGGGACTCTTGTGTTGCGTGCAACACCAGTTACTTGTTCTTGATTGTTTTATGCCAATGTCTATTTGCTGATTTCTGACTTTTTGTTTGAATAAAGCCTTCACTGTAAGGTCTAAAATATGGCCATAATAATCAGAAAATGATTGCTAGCCATTACAATAGAAGAAGAAGAAGATAATGCAACTCTCCTAACTCGTTTAAATTGTCCTATGATACTTGTGTTAGCAGACATCTGTACATAGCTGCCAGCCTGTTTTACTCCTTCACCTCATGAATATTCATGTACAAATCTAAGACTAGGTGAATACTAATTTGCTGAACTTTGAATGGTATATGTATATGAAACAAATGATTTTTCATTGCTGTGCAAACTATGTAGAATCAGAGCTATATCAGAATACGAGGTAACAGGAGACCCATGTCTTGTCTGGGTCCTCTTTGATTTCCAAGGCATCAATTCAAGTCTGTATGAGATAAAGGAAAGTTATTTATTTAGAGAATAGAGTGTTATTCCACATTTCACATCCTTTTGCAACTACACACTTTATTTGTCCGGATTATTAGACAA
>CM037783.1:34986633-35036633 GCA_021229015.1 Solen grandis | reverse complement strand
GGCTCTTTTCAAATATCAGACACATGGGGTTTAATATTTTGATATTTTCGTCAAGTGGTAAATTACCCGTATCCGTGGATTGTATGTTCGAATCCCGTTTTGGGTACTTACGAACGTGAACTTCGCCAGTCTGCATTATGTGTCTAAGATTTTGCATGAATGAACCATCATTTTATTAAGCACTGAGACCATAAACATACCACCGCATTAATCAATTTTAATAAAACTCACATTCATACTTGATGACTTAAAAGTCATGAAAAGGTACAAATAGGTGTTGGTTGTTTGGTAAAGGAATTTGTTAATATTCATTTAATCGGGTGTCTTCTTTCGTTTTGGCTTTATATATGGAAATGACGTTTTTGAAATAATACGAGTAGTTTCCATAGATAGTTACTCCGCGACCCATGTGTCATTTTAAATAGTTTTTGTCAATTTGACGCACGTGCTGCTCAAGTAAGTTGTCAATTTAGAAAATAAGTAGTGCCGATTTCAAGTTCCGATCTGATTACAAGGTTATTTAAACGTGAGGACACAGTGGTCATACAGATGATCGGTGATTCTATCTGTTCGAGTCTTGTGCATTTACGGTTGCTATAATTAATTGGCATTATCAAAACATCACGTGTGTGTTTTACATGGACTAGTGACGCAAAACAACAAGTATGCAAAATATGTTACTAACAATATTATACATTTGTTACTGATCACGGTTCATCTTATTAATATTCGCCAACCAACATTTGCTTGTGGATGAGAACATTCACCGCAATCGACACCAACCCAACACAACGTTGAATAATACCAGACTTATTTCTAAATGAGAAATCTGTAATACTGAATATACGGGATGTTCCATGACGTAGTACTTTATTTGTCAAATACGAGATATTTTATATACTTGTACAGTCAAATACGAGATATGTTATATACTTGTACAGTCAAATACGAGATATGTTATATACTTGTACAGTCAAATACGAGATATGTTATATACTTGTACAGTCAAATACGAGATATGTTATATACTCGTACAGTCAAATACGAGATATATACCGAGTATTTTATGTCAAATACGAGATGTTATATACTCGTACAGTCAAGTACGAGATATATTATATACAGAGTATTTCATCTGACAAATACGAGATATGTGTTATAACAGTCAAATACGAGATATATGTTATAACCGAGTATTTTATTCGTTAAATACGAAGTATGTTGTATACAGTCAGATACGAGATATATGTTATATACCGAGTGTTTTATCCGTCAAATACGAGATACGTATATACAGCCAAATACGAGATATATGTTATATACCGAGTATTTTATCCGTCAAATACGAGATATATGTTATATACCGAGTATTTTATCCGTCAAATACGAGATATGTTCAAATACGAGATTTGTACTGAGTATTTCATCCATCAAAAGAATATTGTAAAGCGAAAATATTTTGATAATCATTTTGATGACACAGAGCTTTAACTAAAAAGTTAATAATTTGTTGAAACAACGTATATACAATACATACCATTGGCGCTGGCGTCTGATAATTGCACGTTTCTGATGCTTATGAAGGGTACAAACTTTGATATCATCTGGCTATTTGTCTCCAACTGTATCACGATATACCACATGCTACCATAGACAGACACGTACGCTTGACCTCCGTCGAGGTTTTGACGCACGTGCGCTTCTATGTAACTGTCGGCTGTTTGGCACGTACTGATGTTCGAGACTGGTTCTCGAATCAGGAACCATCCAGGTGCAGAAAATCCCAAGGTGTACAGCACAACGAACACTGTGCTTAAAACCAGCAACACATTAAATACGTGTCTGTCTACGGGTACAAATGTCCCCATGTTTAAATGCCTATAATTACTCTTTTTGTTGTGTGGTCCAACTTTTTCAACACATCACCGGTATTCTAGTAAGTCCACGTTCTCATGTTGTCGCTCGAGTAAACTGGAGGAACACACGAGGTAAATGTCTTTTCCTTATGCCCATTACAAATAGACATTTACTGGTGTAATGACAGTTATTTCGCCCCAAGCAGCGTGTCAAAACAAACTCAATACCTTAAACTATACACAGATATTTGATTATCCATACTTTCTACTCTCAATATTTCGGATAGTGAACCAACTGTACAAAAGATCTTTCATAGACGGTGTACATTACATGTACGAAAAAAATGTAAATACGGTTTCGCTTCGATAACTCGAAAGGTTAAGCTCGCTTTAAATGTATGAAAGCATCCGAGTTGTATATGGTGACGATACACAGTCGTGTAGGAGTCGCGTTAGTTTACCTTACAGGTAAATGCTATCTGGAAGATGAATCAGTCGCCCGTTCTGGATCGGAGCACAAAATGCAGAGTCAGGATACTGGGCTGGATACCTTTCCCCCAATATCAGATAATCTGAGCTACCGACTCCTTCATAACGTCTCCCCGTAGCAGCTTTTTGTTTTAAACTACAATTAGTCTGTGTATTAAACCACTGAACAGATAATGATGAAACTTAAGGGATTATCCTTCATTCAGACACTTAAAATGGTAAAAAAATGCATTCTGGTCGTTACTTCACGATAACAAAGAGACACAAAGTATTCATGTTTCAGTTTTTAATTGTTAAGTAATCGCCAAAATATTTCCTGCAAAATAACTGATTTTAAGAAAAATGTGAGTAATCTATGATGAACTTCAATTGAAGGTCCCTTTTTTGTTTGACTTTCGGCTTTTATGTATATAAATGAACAAAAATCCAGCGGTCCAGTTGTAACGTATGCGACAGCGGATCGGATCCGAAGGTTGTGTGTCCGAACCACGTTATAGGTGCAAAAGTATTTTAATGTCTTACCCAGATTGTAAGTAGGGAACCATCGAGAGAGATTAGTAGGAGTTAGAACTTATTTTCTAATTAACCTTTTACATTCTCCCTGACGTTGGGAAAATCTAGGTTGTAACCCATAGATACTACAATTATCTTTTTTTTAAGGAAAAAAAAAGTAAGTGGGCAAATTTTATATCTAGATAAACGTGTAACTAATGAGAGTATTAGTAGTATATTTATCGGGTTTCAAAACTGTATGAGCGACACGCGATGCTTTGTATAGCAGTTTTGGGGATGCATAGATTAATATAATCTTACTAAAGTCTCATCATGGTTATAAATACATTTAGCATAAATCGAAACTGTACTGCACGGTATTAATGTTGTAATACAGTTTTGAACACACCTGAAAACAATGGAAGATCCGCTCCATATACAATAATACATGAACATTTGTATAAAATTACGTTTACGACCGAAAGTTGTTGCAACGAAGCCCCCCCCCCCCCCCGCCTTTCCGATCCATGGCTAGGTCGACTGCTCACAAACATTTCTTAACAGTATCACAAACAAAATGATGTGTAATTGTTTTTTTTCTTTTGTGTAAATCAGGCCAGCCATTGACTACCTTCATTTCATCACAGTGTAGTTATTGGATTGCCTGTAAGTCAGTTTGAATACACCTGTAATTGGATACTAACTGTTAAGCAAACTACGAATATAGTGAATCCCTTATGTATTGAAATATATTTAAGCATTGATACAATATCTTGAAATTAAATTCGGAAAAACGAGATAGTTGTATAATAAGAACTGTTTTAGATGGTCAAATTAAAGAGGTTAATAATAATCATATTGTAAGTATCGGAAACTGGGCATCAAAGGTTAGGCTCAGTCTGTTGATAGAGGAGTTTTAACTTAAATATTTAGACAAAGACTTAAGGGCCTATATATTAAGAACTGGAGATCGGAACTTAAGACATACGATTAGGGTCTTTATTACCAATCAAGCATCATGCTCAGTGTAATTTTCAGGGAAAATAAACAGTTTAAATTATCAGTTAAATAGAGAATCATTTTAAACTATGAATTTGATTCATTGCAAAACTTACTGAACACTATATGCACACTGTAAAACACATATAAGGCTTGACCCCCCCCCCCCCCCCCCCACACACACACACACAAACACTCCCCTCTCTCGGTTTTTATTTCATTTTTGGAAAGTCCATTTTCAAGACCAGCTTGTGGGCCCGGACCTACAAGGCCTAATATTAGCTACGCCGCTGCATGTAAAACTAAGGGGAATGGGAACATGTCTGTAAAAAATTAAAAAAAAAACAACCCAAAAGAGGAGGTAGGAAAATGTTGCAGCCATAGTGTTGCTTTAAGTACTGCGATATCACACCATAGCTAGACAGGTACCAAATCTTGTCACACCATCATGAATGTGGGCCAACAAGTTCTGGAACTTCCCTCACTTGCTGAACGAATCAATTATTAAAGTTATAATAGTGTTAAAATTCATCATCAAATAAACAGGAAGAACGTATCTGATAGTATTAACTATGTAATAAAACCACCATCTACGACTCGACTTCATGAAAATAACAAATGCAAGTATAGATTTTCTTTATGTGAAAAGAACGAAAATCTTCAATTAGTTTTGTTCGTCTAAATTAATTTATTTCTGTTTTATCATAAATTTATATTAATATTAAAATAAATGTATGTTTCCTACTTTGCTTTTGTTATTCATTATTACTTTTGCGTATAACTTTAGGTATCTTTTTCAAACAATATATGCCTATACATCTCTGTATTAAATATAATGACACATAAACATTTAGGGAGAGAGAGAGAGAGAGAGGATAAAAAGGGATAATGATAATCACTCAACCTAACAATATATATACGCAACATTAATTAGTTAACACCTTAGGACACCCCAGGGCATCATCATCCCCCGTCTGCAAATTCCCTATCTTTGCATATGTTGTCTGCATAAGTCGTCTGCGTTTAAGCCCCACCCAATTTTGATCGAACCGAGTAGAATGTTGCGGGGCTGACGTTCTAAGCACTCAGCCATCTCATTATTAAACTATAAAATAAACAATGATTAATTGTGTTTATTATATAATAAAAAAGTATCCTATTTTACACGTGAGAGCATTTCCTGCAATTTCTAATCATTGCCGTCATTTTTACATGCGTCTGTTAGATCCAGATTGCAGACCAAAGTCTTAGTTACCGAGGAGATTGCGGCATCATCTGACACATGTTTTAAAGGTTAAATGTCTCGTTTAAGTATAACCTTTGGATAATTTCTAGCGCATTTTATGAAAAGAAAGACATAAGTATACCATTCGAATTAAGGTGTAATGATACGGTGTTACTCTGTCGTTAATACACGGATAAAAGCGGTGTCATGGAAATTCGCGAATAAGTCTAGGTACCCCGGGATAGAAACTAAAAACAAGTAAATGAAAGGACTTACAGACTCATGACTTTTATATGTTTTCATATATTCAACTCACGCAGAAAATAGTCACTATTTAAAATATACGTTTGTTTTCATGTAGACAAAGTAAGTTATTGCATTGGTGTTTTGAGTGACCTTGACACTAATTTCAAGTCTTGGGACTAGGTCGTATTTATTTTGGTGGCAATGGTGACATAAAATATGACAAAATTAGAGGCCCTTTTCTATCGGATACTAACAGATAGCTTATTAAAAGCAATTGTAAACAAACTAATTAAGAAATTAAATGTACTCATTTTCTTAATTTGGTTTGGTTTTTTTTACTATTTTTATCATGTTTGTGAAGGGATCTGATCATCATGCTAAAACAGCAGTCACTGTGTTAAAAAGCAATTATATTTGATTGTTAAGGTAATCCATCCATCATTAAATTGTGATCATGGTCCATCAAGTGATTGTGGTAATTTTTATATTTTATTGTAAGCCTTTATAGACAAAAAGAGCCTGTAACTCCAAGTCATGGGTGGATAAATAAGTAATTTTAACTGTATTCTTTTTATGCATTGGAATGACCATGATTATAATCTTATGATTTTTTGTGTGACTTTAAAATGATTTTTTGAAAAATTGTTGTATCCAGGAATCAGGCTCCTCCTGGTGCCATCTTGTTAACAAATAATCAGGTCAGAGATATGCACTTAAAGATGATTCAAAGATGGAAACCACAATCAGATGTGTAAGTAATCCAAATAATGTACTGAATATATTTCAAATGCTTTTGGTGGTGATTAAAAGAAAAACTTATATATAATACAATTTACAATAGAGGGATACAAATTAAGTTCAGTGCTTCTTAACCTCCCAATATATTTTAGAATTTGTAAAATTTATATATTTGTACATGTAGTTGAATTATTGAAAACAGAAGAAAAAAATATTGATTTAGTCATTAAGTGTCTTTCTCATACTAAGATAATAATTGCTTGGTCCTACAAGGTATACAGAAATCATGTAGATACAGTGCAGATTCACGACATGTTCCCTTATAAAATGATTTGCTTGTTAATATGAGGATCCAAAGTCTTTGATTTGTTAATTTCTTTGTAAATACAATGTTGAATTTAATTTTGACCCTAGATAGACTGTATCAGTGATTGGGTATGGATACTGTATTTAGACTTGCATGACCTCTATAGGAGAATATTGATACAGATAAATATGAGAGAAAAATGAAATTTGATAGTGAAAAATGTGGTTTGTAGAAAATGTTAAATATACAATACAGTCGAACTTGTCTTAGCGGTCACGTGTATTAAGCGGTCACCATGCCGTAAGCGGTCACTTCAGGTCCCCCGGAGAAATTTGTTCTTTAATTGTCGTGTAATCAGCGGTCACGTGTCTTCTGCGGCCAGCAGTCACCTTTGATGGTCAAATCCTTCTTTAATTGACTCCTAATTAGCGGTCATCGGCACCCAATCAACAGATGCAGGTGCAGACGGTCAATAGTTGTCTCGCGCCGTACACTTAACCGCTAATTGCACACCCCCCACCCACTGTCATAATTGTTCCATTCATAGAGTGCAAACAAAGTACGGTGTGAATTGGTGTTTGACACGTTGTTATTTGATAAATGACCCATCAGCCAATGCCCAGTGTTTTAATTACCTTCGATAGCTCTTGATGTAATCACAGTTTGGGCAAAACAATCAGTAAACAGAAAGCTGACTCGATTTGCGTACGCTCCATTGAAGATCGCCGAAACTTTGTGTTTTGAGTTTGAATAATTAAATTCGGACATGTTTCATCTTTGTGAGTATAAAGATTGAATAATTGAAGTCGAATAATTATAGAAATTTAACAAAAAATAATGTTAAAAACAATAAATCATTGGCGGTATAAAATGGAATTTCTAGAACAATTCCTCATTATGACTGTGTATGCCACGATTTCGAAACGAAAATGCCTAACTTTAGAAGAGCGAATGAAAGTAGTGAAGAGCTTCTGGATGCTGGGAAAAGTTCAAGAATCGTATATATCATTGTTTTATGCCCATCTATAAATTTATTTCATTAAAAATGAACTTTACTTATGTTCTTTTTCTATTGTTTGAAAGATGAGAGGACAGGATGAGAGAAAGAAAGAAAAAAGATAATGGTGTGATCAGAGAAAATAGAGAGAGGAGAGGAAGAGGGAAGGAAAATAGACAAGAGAGAAAGAAAGAGTGGTATTAATTATAATAAAAAAAATAACTCAACAAACATACACACATACAGAAGACATCATAAATAAATAAAGACAATAACAAACATGCACACATACATAAGTACATATAAGTACATATACATTATATAGGTGTGCCTAAAATATGGCTGAAGTCATATTTTGTCTTAAGCAGCCAACTTGTCTTAAGCAGCCAATCTAGGGTCGTCCCTTAGGTGGCTGCTTAAGACAAGTTGGACTGTATATTGATATGTATTGTTTGACACATATAATGATTTTCACAGTTAATCATGCTAGCATCGACTTATATGTGATAAAGATGAAATAAGCAATTTACACAGGCTCATGGATTTAATGATGATCTTCCCAGTAACAAAGTACTGGTCCAACCCAGGAAACATTGAGAGGGATAAGTATATTAAGTTGTAAGAACTTGTTTACCAATAAAATCAAAATATATAAGTTTATAAACAATACATATGATATTGGTAACTCCTATCAAGAAATGTCTTTAGAAATAAAAAAAAAATGAATTGATCTATTTGGTCATGAATATTCATGAGATGGTGAAAGGTTAATATGAATAAACCCTGGTATTTTGTATTTCTTGTTACCAGTTAAAGAAGTGAGATTTGCTTAATAAGATAGATATTACACTGTTGTAATAACTTTTCAACATTACTGATAATTAGGTGAGGACTAAAAGTTTATAACCCTTTTTAATCTTTTTTAACTCTTATTCCAGCTGGATTTACAAGCATGACAAAAACATTGCGGGTTCGGCTTCAGTTTTAAGCTGCTTTGTGATCAATAACTATTTCCGCAAGAAGTTCCTTCTTGGAAATCATGCTCGCTTATCCAGCTTCATACCGGCAGTGGCAGTCCCAACATTTTTCACCCTGATGATGCAGATGAGAACGGACTATGAGGTCATGGAACTGACAGAATGTCCGACATGTGTTGAGATTCGCAGTGGGATACGACAAGTGTTAGCTGGTGTGGGATATTGTTGTATTATGTCACCACTGACCAGTATATATCTGTCCAGACAATATCACACTTACCTTGCAAAAAACAACTTCCAACCAAATGTGATGCATGCATTAAGCTCTACACCTTTTTCAAGGATGTGTTTGTTATTATTATGTGCAGCAAATTTTGCAGTCGGATTTTTTATAGCATATGAAAAAGGAAGAACGCTGGAGAAAGTTATCGCGAAAGAAGCATCGAAAACTGCCAAAACTCTGCTTGGGGATGAAGGAGACAAAGTTGATCATTGATCTTGTATGCTATAGACAAATCAAATCTTTTAGACCAGAGGATGTGTTTTATTCAACCTGAAATATAACACTATTTGATTGAACCTGTGTTTTACAAATCTTTTGAACTTTAGATTTTTTACAACAAAACTATCTTAAATTCTGTATAGCTAAAGTACTGAAATTTTGAAGAAATTTAAGTTCATATTCTGTTAGAACATGCTTATTGTAACATGCATACTATCTCTAGGTTGTAGGGCTGCAAGTCTTCACCCAGGTCGCAATACTATACGAATCCCAATACACTTCTAAGTAAGGAATGTGTCATTTTAAATTTATTTCTACAGTATGACCTTTAGAATTGTGATTTTCTAGGATGTGATTTGATACAGTTGATTGGGCATATCCAAATATAATTCCATGATGTATCAGTGAATCATTACTGCCCAACTAGGTTGATTAATAAGTTAAACATTTTCAAGATTTTCAGTTGACGAAAGTCTTCAGTTAAGAAGTCTTGTGACATGGGGATGTAATAACTCTTCTACTGGCTTGTATGAATATATTATTGATAAATAAGAAAAATAAATGGACTAGAATGCTGCAAATAACTGATAGTTTAAAAAAATGATCCTTTACCACTTAAATATTCATGCACATATTTATGACTGGGTGAATATTACCTAGGCTGTAACCCCTTCACTGCTTGTACTAGGTGAATATTTGGCCACTGTTTACAAATTAAAACCATCAGTTTGTCCATTTTTCATGTGAATGCAATCAAAATAGTCTTATTCTTATACTTGTAATCTAGTGTAAGCGAGACAGTTACAGAACATATTTGTTTGATTAACACTAGTGAAATTTGCATATTCTATAAATAACGTAATAAACCAGAGCGTTGCTAGGGATAAGGAAATATAGTATGCACTAGCAGTGAAGAGGTTCAATTGACTGAATTTTTGTTTAAGTGGTATTTGAAATTATTTTTTTCTTTGCTGTGCAGACTTTGTAGAATCTTTGTGACAATATCATGTGAGCAAACAGGAGACCTTCCAGGTGCTGTCTGGTCTGGATCTCCCTTGTCTGTAAAGGTTTCAAAATACATTTATGTGAAGTAAAAGGTTAATATAGGTCTTTTTGTGATTGCCTTTCAAGGTGAGGTGTAAATAAATAGCCCTTGTTTTGATGTTATTTGCAGAAAATGTGTATTTACAAAAGAATAAGTTTGAGGCACTGCAGTTGGACTATGTCATGATAAAATGTTGGAAATCATGGTTGTCTCTAGTCGTGAAAAGTGCTGCACAGAAGACTGCAAAATAAAAATTAGTGTGTAATAAATTGCAATTTTGGGAATTTGTGACTGGATACTTGAAACAGTTTGTTGCGGTTACAAAATTTACCGGGATCAAAGTATATCCCGGAATCGACTTTGAAATATACTGGAAATCATGGAACCAATTTGATGCTTTATAGTGCAGATGACTGCAGCCAGAAGTTCACAACCATCATAAATACCTATCTTTTTGTCAGATTATCTCGAAAAATTATCTCAAGAGTTAATTTAAGTGACAGAATTGGAATAAATTATCACTGATCAGGATTTGAATGTAGAAAATTGTAGGGCTGTTCATTCTCAGTGTGTTGGTTTTCTAAGATTGTAAATATGCAGATTAATTTGAGACATAGGTGTAAAACTTATAACTTCTTTCTTTGTATGTAGTTACTAGTTTTGCACCAAGCTCTCCAGATGCTTTTTATGTCAATTCCATTAATGAAAAAAAGTATTGAAAGATTTTTCTTTTAACAATGTACAATGTATCTGGGTTATACTTCTCTTTCTATGTATTAACATTTATATGTGTGTTATGAAACTATAGCAGTGTTTCAGGCATCTCAAGTATTCTTGCAATGATTATTTATCATATGCATAGAACTTTGTATACATAGGTCTTTTGAATGGGAAAACCCACAATTTTTTTTTTTAAACATTTTTGTAGACATTATTATGTCTCCCAAACGAAGTTTGGAGACTTATTGTTTCTACTCCGTTTCTTATTATCATTTATTTTTCCTCTGTTTCTTACTATCATTATTATTATTCTTTCTTGTGAAAGCAACTTTGTACGGGCCATATCTCGGAGGCTACCCGACCTATCTTTACAAAAATTTCACACACTTATAGTCCTCAATGAGTAGTGGGGCCTCCCTGATTTTTATAATTGGGGGTTCCCTTGGGGTCAGGCCCCGCCCCCTCAAAGATGGATGTTTACATAAAAATTGTGTTTTGGTTAAATATTTCAAATTTCCAACCCTGAATCACATATTTTTTTGTTCCTCATATTGAGAAGAATTGAATAGTACTACTTTGGTGTCCCCCGAGATCACCCAGGGGCAGGCCCCGCCCCCTCATATTTACTTATCACCTTATATCTCAAAAAACTGTTCAGATCCCCACCCCTTAACCATATATATTCTTGTTCCTCATGATGAAACAGAATGGATGGCACTACTTTGGTGTCCCCCTATGTCAACCAGGGGCAGGCCCCACCCCTCAGTTTTACGTATGACCTTTTATCTCGAAAAATGTTCAGATCCCCACGGCCACCCCTACACCATATATATTCCTGTTCGTGATAAGATTGATTGAATGGCATTTCTTTTTAAGCTCACATGTGTCACCATGGAGTCGGGCCCCACCCCCTCAATTTTACTTTTGACCTTTAATCTCAAAAAATGTTCAGATCCCCACCCCTAAACCATATATATATTCTTGTTCTTCATGATGAGATGGATGGCACTACTTTGGTGTCCCCCGTGGTCACCCAGGGGCAGGCCCCACCCCTTCAAATTTAATTATAACCTTATATCTCAAAAAATGTTCAGATCCCCACCCCTTAATCTTATATATATTCCTGTTCCTCATGATGAGATGAATAGTACATCTTTTATGTTCACATGGGTCACCAAGGGGTCAGGCCCTAACCCCTTACTTTTACTTATGACTGGGTTATTTCAGTTCACTGTTACAATTATTACTTGTTTAATCTTGTTTTAAATCCAGTTCAGTCCTCACAAGGATCAGTGAGTGTTGTGTTTTTTATTTGTCAGAATACTTTTTGGATATTTAGCTTGACTATTCGGAGAATGGGATGAGCTATTGGAGTCACCCGAGGTCAGTGTCCACGTCGGCGTCCCAAGAAATGTTAAGGTTTTGTTTAACATTGCCATTTTCTCCACTATTACTCAATGGATGTCCCTCAAATTTTACACATGTGTTTATCATCATCAGACCAACCAGAAGAAACAGGAACAGTAACTCTTCCAAATATTTTTGCATATTTATGGCCAATTTTGGACTTAGTAAAATGTTAAACTTATGTTTAATATTGCCATTATCTCCCCTTTTACTCAAAAGATGTCCCCAATACTCACACATGCCTTAATCATCATCAGACTAACTAGTAGAAACAGGGACATTAACTCTTTCAAATACTTTGCATATAAATGACCATTTTTGGATTTAGAAGAAATGTTAAACTTTTGTTTAACATTGCCATTATCTCCATGTTTACTCAATGGATGTCCCTCAAACTTCAAGTAAAAACAGAAACAGTAACTCTTCCAAATACTTTTGCATATTTATGGGCCTTTGTGGACTTACAAAAATATGTTATAACTTTTGTTTAACATTTCTATTATCTACAATTTCTTTCCCTGGATGCCCCTCATAATTCACACATGAAATTGCATATCTGTGTTGGGGGTCAGGCTCTGTCATGAATTTTAAGTTGTTTTGCCCCTTTTCAGCTCACCTGAGCACAACGTGCTCAAGGTGAGCTTTTGTGATCGCCCTTTTTCCGGCGTGCTTCGTCAACAATTTGGCTTGTTAACACTCTAGAGGCCATATTTTAAGGCCAATCTTCATGATACTTGGTCAGAATATTTTTCTCCATAAAATCTTGGACAAGTTCGAATTTGGGTCATGTGGGGTCAAAAAGTAGGTCACAAGGTCAAATCTTAGAAAAACCTTGTTAACAATCTAGAGGCAGCATTTTTGGCCCAATCTTCATGAAACTTTCTCAGAATGTTTTTCCCCATAAAATCTTGGACAAGTTCGAATTTGGGTCATGTGGGATCAAAAAGTAGGTCATGAGGTCAAATCTTAGTAAAACCTCAACACTCTAGAGGCTACATTTTTGGCCCAATCTTCATGAAACTTGGTCAGAATGTTTTTCTCCATAAAATCATGGACAAGTTCGAAATTGGGTCATGTGGGGTCAAAAAGTAGGTCACGAGGTCAAATCTTAGTAAAACTTTGTTAACTCTCTAGAGGCCACATTTTTGCCAATCTTCATGAAACTTGGTGGGAATGTCTGTTTTCATAATGGACGGTTCCACAATTTGTATGTTATTCCTCCCCCTATTGAGAATTTGGCAGTTTCTATTCATACCTAGGTCAAGTGCTTACAAACAGTATCACAAACAAAAAGCACATGTTCCTTTGTGTAAAGTAAGTCTTTACCATGTGCTTCACACTTAAACTGGTTGGATAAGCTTGTTAATGTAAACATGGCCCTCTTGTTTTATTTAGAATCTTGGTAAAGGTTTTCACACCACCTCATTTTTTCACTCAACAGTTTTAGGTACTGCTTTGAAACTTTGATTCCCTGTTTATGGCCATCACATATACTTGCACATGGCAAGAGTACATAACTCAGTCTTGGATTTTGACATAATTATTCCCCTTTTCTGACTTGATTTATCTTTTTGTACTAACTCAGTTTTTCACTGAACTCTGAGAGATTGCTTTAAAACTTAGCACATGTTTAATGCTTTTGCGTATATTTTGATAAAACAGAGATTTTCATTTTGCCTTTAATTGCAATAGTTATTTTTATTGACAAGCATTCGAATAGTCGAGCATGCCATTTTACGGACAGCTCTTGTTGGACATGGGCTTGTTTATTCAGTGGACAATTAATGAAGAACCTAGGTTCAAAAGAAAGGACTCCTCCTGGATCTTTGATGTTTATTGATAGACCCTGAAATATGAAGCTTGTAGGTAATGAGTGACTTTGTTTTTTTATGCATTATTGAATACATTTTGTATAAATATTTTAATATAAAAATATTTTACTGATTAAATGTGGAGTTGAGATTTTGTTATTCTTTATATATCCCATTCCAGTCTGATGTGGACCTAGTAAAAGGGTTAATTTATTTACATATTATTTATAAAATGCTAGTTAAAGTCTCAGACATGGGTGCAGGAGGTGGTGGGTTTGATCCCATGGCATGGCATAACACAGTTGCTAAAATGGTACTGGCATAGCATCCCAGCTTGTGACTAGATACAGTATTGGCAACACCAGATCTGATATGAAAATAGTTCCCAAATGATTGATGTACTGTTGCTGGGACATAAAATTGAAAATATTCTGTACAATGTTTAAGATCAGCAAATTGGTTTGGATTAGACTGGTCACATCTTTTTCATGAAGGGTGAAGACATTACTAGGTTTTCTTTTGGTCAGCATTAGTTCAGAAGATGCAAACAAACACAGTACCTTACAAGGGCAATGAGTTGCCAAACAGCTTTCCATTGATTTCTATTCAACAGGAATTTGCAAAAATAAGTTTCAAGCAAGAAGGTCCTACCCATAAAGCTGCACCACCCAGTAATATCGTAGTAAAGAAACGAACATTCATTCATGGTTCAAACATAGGAACAGAAGACAGAATACGTTCTCTCAATATTTATTTTTTGAAAAAATGAATAGTGTTTTCTTTCGGATAAGTATAACGAACAGACATACATAGCAGTAAACTGATCAAGGCTAACTGAAAAGAATAGTAGTACTGATATTTGACTGGATAATCACAAAATACAGAAATAACATACACTGATGAAACTTCAGGACTCTCTATTTTTTCTGTATTATAATAAACATATTTTTTTAAGCTGTTAGGTATTACAAAAGTCAAATATACAAATTTTAATGTACAGTAAAACTCATATAAAGACCACCTCAATATATGGGCCACCTCACTATTAAGACCACAATTTTCAGGACCCTGTTTCCGTCTATCCTGCTCATCTTCACTAAATAATCAGACCATTTCATTATAAAGACCAGCTAAATGTGATCCCATGACTAGCTGTATTACTGAGGTTTTACGGTAATTCTTCCATCACATTCCTCCAAGTAATGTTGTTTTTTTTTTTGTTTTTTTTACTATACTTCGCCAGATGTATTCCATTCTATCAAAACTTTATCTGCCATTATTTTTTTAAGGTTGTTACATTCATTTTGGTTCAAAAAATTCATTAAAACAATGTAACAATTTAAACCTGAACTATTTGTATGGAAACAGAAAATTGTAAATAAAAAATATTTTTAAATATCATGAAACCAATGGTATTTATAAAAAAAAAGTTTTCAATATAACATATCAAGATAAATATTTTCTTTTTTTTCTTTATCATTATTGTATTTTTCAAATCATACTAAACAGCTATTACATTTTTTGTCTTTGAAAATAAACATTTGGTTTAACTTTATCTGAAAACATAGCATACATGTCTAACAGTAACAATGAAAACTTGTAATAAAAAGGAACCCCTTTTTTTAAAAAGCATCATGACTGCTTCACATGGTAATACATATAAATAAAACATAGGAACAAAAATGCATCAAATGAACATGTAAAAGTTACATAAAATGATTAAAAAAATAATTTAACATATTCTTCCCTCAGGCCCCTCAACTCACATCCAAATCAATCACTTAACACTCACAACTGACTGACATTTGGTAGCAACAGTCTCAGAATTTATAAATATCAATTATATACATGATCTATGTTAATATTCAATAATGCACGATTGGATAGTGACAATAAACTGGTACATCCTGATGTACTTTTAATGTTACACCTCGGAACCTTGGTAGTGACACCTTGGTATACGCAGCTAAACCTTGGTAGTACACCTCGGTATACACAGCTAAACCTTGGTAGTGACACCTCTGTATACACAGCTAAACCTTGGTAGTGACACCTTGGTATACACAGCTGAACCTTGGTAGTGACACCTTGATATAAAAAGCTAAACCTTGGTAGTGACACCTTGGTATACACAGCTGAACCTTGGTAGTGACACCTTGATATAAAAAGCTAAACCTTGGTAGTGACACCTTTGTATACACAGCTGAACCTTGGTAGTGACACCTTGGTATACACAGCTAAATCTTGGTAGTGACACCTTGGTATATGCAGCTAAACCTTGGTAGTGACACCTTGATATTCAAAGCTAAACCTTGGTAGTGACACCTTGGTATAAGCAGCTAAACCTTGGTAGTGACACCTTGGTATATGCAGCTAAACCTTGGTAGTGACACCTTGGCATTTACAGCTGAACCTTAGTAGTAACACCTTGGTATATCCAGCTAAACCTTGGTAGTGATACCTTGGTATCTAATTTTCCCCTAAATAGATGATATTTGAGAAAAAAAAAAGAGAGAAGAAAGGGTGAAATGTGCATTATCAATACAGGCCCTTGAATATTGTTTTGAGATACATTTCTGTCACATGCTACTGATGATAGTATAAGATTGCATTTGCAGAAAGTTTGTTGGGTTTAATGTTCCACCAACAGTATTTCAGTCATTTAGAGACGATGTCTACTTGCTGCTACTCTGCGGTATCATGCCATTTGCAAAAAGACATCAAAAGAAAAATTATTACAAACACATTATAGATTGATTCAAAATATTACTAAAACATACAATAATCTGGCCCTCCAGAAATGAAAGTTAAAAAATTACAATTTCATCAGTATATCACTTTCCGAAACAGGCAATTTTCTTTGCAACTACCTTTTTGTTTAATTTATTTGATATCTCTTTCAAAAGCAGTATGGAGGACATCAGAGGATACAGACAGATGTGTACCTAAATGACAAGCCAGAAAATGATGTTACAATGATCATCAAACTGTAAATAGTTACTTGATATTAATATAATATTTTGAGGTTCTGACTTCTTACTCTAAAAGCTGTTCACAGTGGAGAAGTTTATGAGTTGTTCTTTCATAGAAGTACATGAGATTTTGCCCTCACTTCTTTTTATAATGAAATATTTTGATGAAACAAATCTAAAGTAATATGATAAAACTGTTACTCAATGCTTATATTTAATTGACTAATGACCATTCTTACTGGATGCCTCCAATTCACTCTAACAAATGCCCATAACTGGATATCCAATTTATTTCTTTATTTCTTCTCTGTGGGTTCCATGAGGAATCTTTTCCCTGTTAACCGTGGGCTGAACAGGAAGGAAGAAGTTGAGAACGAAATTTTGGAAGTCCACCATCACAGGAATTGCACGCTTCCCACAGTCGAGTTGCCATGGATACAGCATATTAAACCCTCACCAAGCAGTATACACAAGTTCCCTCTCACAGTTGAACCTCACACCTCAAGAACCAAGGTCAAGCTTCTTCAGCTGCTCATAGGTCATGAAAAACTGATTCAAGGTCAAGGAAAAATGACATCATCATTAAGTAAAGTGGTCATTCAATAGCACAAAACAAACAAACAAAAAACAAACAACAACCCCATATCCCCATATACTACATGAATATATGAAAAACATGCTGAGTAAGAACTATAAATTATTGTTCTTCTGATAAAACAAACTTTAAACATGACCAAACTGAAAACTGCTGCATGTAGACTTGGTTTAATAGGACATTGCCATGGTTTAAGAACCATCTACAGAGAGAATGACCAGTGTAACTAGTTTATTACCTGATCAGCTAGCAAGTTGCTAACACTCCTGGTATAGCCTGAAATAATCTGCCTTGGCCATCCAAAATTTGAGATTATAAAATCAAGAAAATTACAAAGAAAGGTACTGATTTTTCACTTGACCTGCACCAAATTTTCATTTGATGGTGGACACTTGAGATTTAACATCCCTGCCATGGCATAAAATGGTGACTGTGACAGGTAAAGGGTTAACCCTTTCCCTCATATAGACTCATTTTGACGCCCTCAATAGGTATCACATAAAGCCTGATCTGCAGGAAACCATAGTTAAACTTTACCAAATTTAATTACAAAATACTCATTTTCAGACCACTGAGGAGCAGCGAACAGCATAAAACCTGATCAGCCTGCGAGTTACTCGCAGGCTGATCTGGTTTTATGCTGTTCGCATAGGTCTTTTCATGGTGTCCTCTATGAGGGAAAGGGTTAAGGTCAAGGACATGACGGTTCAAACAGTAAAGGATACGATTATATTCCAGGGTCCTAGTCTCAGCCAGTTGGGGATGAAGCCTTTGTACAGGGCCATGACACCCTCTGTACGCACCGTCTGTTACATAACACATCATTTTGTTATATTTTACTCTAAATAATACATTAATTAATCTTATTACATTTTGCATCAGCACTGACTAAACTAGAACTGTCGCCTAAGGGCTTACTAATACCCCCCCGCAAGTGTTTTTGTCAAACATGGCTTTGGAGCATGAAATCAGAATTCTTGCATACAACACTCCATCTTAATACGTATATAGAGGACATATGTGCCAACTACATGGAAATCTAGTGATCCTTTGTAACACATACCTATGGATATACCTATGTCTATGGATAAATATCATTAAGATTCACTGAAATCTATCAATGGAAGAAAATTGTAAAACAAATACCATCAAAGGGACATATCTTTAAAACAGGGGGGAGGGGGGGGGGGGGGTAACCCAATGTTATATAGAAAAAGCGCTTCTACAATGTCTAAGGATGAATGGCAGCAAGTTTCATCAAAATTAATCCAATGGGAGGAAGTAGTCTGCAGAAAATTGTAATGCAAAAATCATCAAAGGGGCATAACTTGGAAAAAGGGGAGGTAACCAATGTATATAATAACACGCTTCTACAATGTCTAAGGATCATTGACAGCAAGTATCATTAAAATCCTTCCAGTAGTTTAGGCGGAGTAGTCCGCAGAAGTTTGTAATGCAAAAATCATCAAAGGGGCATAACTTGGTGAATAGGGGAGGTAACTCAATGCTATATAGATAACGCGCTGCTACAATGTCTAAGGATCATTGACAGCAAGTATCATTAAAATCCTTCCAGTAGTTTAGGCGGAGTAGTCCGCAGAAGTTTGTAATGCAAAAATCATCAAAGGGGCATAAATTGGTAAATAGGGGAGGTAACCAAATGATATATAGATAACGCGCTTATACAATGTCTAAGGATCATTGCCAGCAAGTTTCATCAAAATCCTTCCAGTAGTTTAGAAGGAGTAGTCCGCAGAAGTTTGTAATGCAAAAATCATCAAAGGGGCATAAATTGGTAAATAGGGGAGGTAACCAAATGATATATAGATAACGCGCTTATACAATGTCTAAGGATCATTGCCAGCAAGTTTCATCAAAATCCTTCCAGTAGTTTAGGGAGTAGTCCGCAGAAGTTTGTAATGCAAAAATCATCAAAGGGGCATAACTTGGTAAATAGGGGAGGTAACTCAATGCTATATAGATAACGCGCTAATACAATGTCTAAGGATCATTGCCAGCAAGTTTCATCAAAATCCTTCCAGAAGTTTAGGAGGAGTAGTCCGCAGAATTTTGTGTCTACAGACGGACGGACAGACGGACGGACGGACGGACAACCTGATTCCAGTATACCCCCCCCTAACTTCGTTGCGGGGGGGTATAATAACAAATGCAATGCAACTCAAAAGTACGAGTTCAGAGCTTTAAGCATATGAAAATAAAACTATACCATGAACATTGAACCATACAGTGAAATCATTTATTTTATAGTGTGACACAAATTTTCACTGTTTTCATTTAATCCACAAAAAAAAGATACCTATGAAATTCCCATTAGTACATAATCAACAAAATGTAATGTCAACTGAAATCAAGATTCTACAGTAATCTAACAAAGGGTCATTTACTGTTCTCCATGGAAGACTTGATAAAAATCCTTGAACCCACATCCTTCAGAGCCACAGTCAGGACTATGGCTACCTTTCTGACCTGGATCTGAACAGTTTTTGCTCACAACCCTGTGGGCCTGGGCTCATACACCTACCTGTGTTATACAATCCAGAGATGAGGTGTAAATGGCAGGAACAGCACCATTGATACATACAGATGCCTTCAGTCTGCGCTGATTCATTAGCCGCGTCTGAAAAAGAACAGCTGGGAATTACAAGATGAAATGATGAGCCGCTTAGGTGATGAAATGAGGCTTCCATTTTGTATCTTAATTTTGTTTTTAAAAAGTTGAAAAAAAAAGTAATTGGGGGTTGACTTATGTATGTGTAAGAAGAAAAAAGTTTGTTTTAAACTTTCTATTTGTTGATTTTTCTTCTTCAAATATTTAGTTGTTTTTTTTCTTCCATTTTCGTTTGATTTGTCTGAATAAAATGTATAGCCACATTGCTTCCAAGTTTATGAATATCTTTTTGGCTTCACAATGACCTACTTTAAAAATAAAGTTAAAAATTGAAACAACAAGAAGAGGGCCATAGTTACCCTAGATCGTTCACTTGAGTAGCATCCGCCTAAATAAAGTCAGAAGGGTTACTTTTAGATTTTACCCAATTACCTCTAACATCTGCCAGATTCAAGAGCATAAAAGAAAACTTGTCTTATCTGTTGAAGTCTCATTTATAAGCATATCAACTTTGCTTTGGCAATTACGGTAAAAGACAATGAGTTAATTACCAGGTCTGATTATATTTGAAGTTTCAAGGTAATAAAAATAGTTGACATTCCAAGGAGCTTAATTTTTTTTAGTGAATTAACAGTATTTGAGCAGTTATTGTGAATTTCAATACAGTGACCATTTACACAAAATGAAATTCAAATAGTTGTTACAGAGAATTTCAAAATTTTCATATTATTATTATGAAGAACTACAACCAAGGGAGAAAACCAATGTCAAAAAAAAAAAGTAATTTCCCTTGACTAGAATGGTAAAATCAGTTACAAACCCTTGAACAGTATATAGTTACATTGTTTGAGGGCCACATGGTAAAATGAAAATAAATTCTGAACATTGGTTTCAGAAGATTTTTTAAAAGTTTTTTACATAAACTAATTATTGTTTCCAAGGCCACCAGATTCTGCATGGATTAAGATCTAGAAAATTTTGTAACACTAATCCATGGGTGTTCAGAGACATCATCTTAAGCAAAATTATGACGACGGACAGAGGTTGATCAAAATAGCTCAAGTATTAGGTTGATCACAATAGCTCACCTATTATCAAACTTTCCATAAGGTCAATAACATCTTGAAGAAATATTTGGTTTTTGTTTTGTATAAATAGCACTGAATGGATCGATTGTTACCAATAAATAGCATTGCATAGATTGACCATTTCCTGTAACCTGCCCCTAGCCTTGTGTTGTGCATTAAACAAGATAATTCTCCCTTTGAAACATAAATATACAAGATAGCTGGTTATCCCTAACACAATATTCTTCAATCTGAATGTATCAGCTGTTCTAATGTAATTAAATCATGTAAACAAATGCCAAATATACATTTGTCTCATGTTACCTTCAAATGGTAGAACAAATAAAATATCCCTGGAAAAACAACTAGAGCTATAAGGTGAAGAGTGTCAAACCAACCAGTGAGCTTGGTCAATCACTGATCATAATTACATACAAGGACAAAAGACCATTCAATTGTTAAATCATTGAACAACAAGAGACAGGAACAGGTTAAATGACTTAGTTTTGTGGATTACCAAATTGAGTTATGAGCAAATGATCCATAGGAAACTTGCCATAGGATCATGCCATTAGGACAAATCTACAAAGGTAAATCTACAAAGTATGATACCGTAATGAAATTTGATTGAAGGTCTACTGACTGACATTCAAACAGAAACATTATTCCAGCTTTATGATCAGTTTTCAAAACCATGCTTCATATAACTTGTGTTACAAGGCCTGCATCATGAGAAAAATCTTCTTGAATCCATGATGACAGGATCATATCACTAAGTTTGCTTTAAAAAAAAATCCATGTCACTGGAAGAAGTATGGCTGTACATTCATCTGACAATAGAGGCAGGGTCAAACAACAGCATTCCAGCCTAGCATGTGATGAGATGGAGGTGGTTGATGGGAGGTGGTACTGGTGCTCTGTATACACACATCTGCATCTGCTTACTGGGTAGCTTTCTTCAATAATGAGTAGCTTTCAGTCACTACTTACTAGGTAGCTTAAATACGGAGTAGTGTTAAGTCATTACCTATTGGGTAGCTTTCTTCAATAATATGTAGCTTTCTGTAACTACTTATTGGGTTGCTTTTTTAAACAATGAGAAGCTTTCTTAACTTCTTATTAAGTAACTTCCTTTAAATGGAATTTTTTTTAACCCTTGTTTAAGTAACTCGCAGGCTGATCAGGTTTTATGCTGTTCGCTGTCCTCATTGGTCTGGAAATGAGGACTTTATAATTAAATTTGTTAAGGTTTAACTGTGGTTTTCTGCAGATCGGGCTTTATGTGGTACCTATTGAGTGCGTCAAAATGAGTCTATATGAGGGAAAGGGTTAACAAAGTCCCTATTGAGTCTGGCCCATCAGTTCATCAGATAAGTAAATATTTATCAAAAACCTTTTCAACATACAGAAATTCATTCATATCATCACCATCATCATCATCATCATCATCATCATCATCACAGTGACCATTTATAATCTCAAATCAAGTTCCTACTGATATGTATCAATATATTTAAGCTCCATATGTAAAATAAAATTAACAGATGAGGTAAATTGTTAACATTATTACATTTAAATCAAAGTTTTTGATATAAAACATAGTGTTACCATGGTAACCTACCAGTAACATGATGCAGATGTCTGTGTACAGATTCTCTGTGAAATGTTCAATTGTTTTTATTTCATGTACATAGTCTTACACAATAAATAGGAAATCATTATTAAGTAGTACAGGATCTGAGTTACAGGTATTTACACGAGTTCTAAGTCACGCCCACAAATCAGATTGATGCATCTTGGGACGCAGGACTGATCCTGCGAACCGCCAGCAATGTCCGATTTTTTTGCGTGGGAGGCTCCCCAAGAAATTTTGTCTTCAGACGGCTGCCGCAAAAACTCCAGCTGAGATTTCCTTAACCTTGACCTTGAAAGAAGCATAATATCCAACCAAATGTCATAAGAATCGTGACATAGTCACGTTACAATGATGAAAATAGTAATTACAAATTAGATGATTTCTCTGTGTATTCAATGCATAAAAAAATTAGTTGGTAATTACATTTTCAGAATTTAAAAAGGCAAAATTTGTGGTACATTTTCTTATATATGTCAAAAGATTTTATGCCTTTTATAAGATTTCTATTGAAGAAACATAATGAGTTCTTCAAGAAAAAGCAAGAATTGACAAAAATTATTTCAATATCAGAGCTGATTCTAGTTAGTTTTTTTTTTTCTAATCTTTGGGAAAAGCCACAGACTAGTGTCATACATTTGCCAATAATAGCATATATCAAAATAACTGAATGGACTCCTGTACTTAAGTAAGTTAAATCCAAGCAAGTTCAATATACCAGTATATTAGGTACACTAAAGTTTAAACCATCTGTAGTTTTTGTTTGAATATCAGTACCATTTATCAGGAACAACTTCTTCCGGAGCTTCCTTGACAATCCTTGAAATAAGATTTATCATTATTGTTATTTTTTAAATATTCTAATAATAAAAAAATAAACATGATTTTATTTTATGGTTACCTCAATATTAATAATTACAAAAATAAAAATTTAACCAGAAAAAGCAAGCCTGTGGCAACTGGAAATTACTATTAAAGAATTAGTCCAGAAATCTTTGGAAAGGCATACTGATTGATGAATGTGTTAATGCACCTTGTTAACGAGAGGAACTGGTTAACAATATTTGATAGGTCTTTGTTCAGGGGTACGTAACCTGCTCAGTTAGCCCTTGTTCAGTAAAAATAATAAGTCAGTGTAAACCTTAACAATTAACAAATGATATCACAGAAATGCACTCTCCAAGGTATCATTTTTTATTAATAACACAAATAATTATGCAAAAATAAGAACTCATATTTTTTCCTTTATTATTGGAAAAAAAGAAGAAAGAAACATGAGCACCTCATACTGATGCCAACACTCATTATTTTTCTTAAAGGGGGAGATAAATTAGGTCCAAATGAACCTAAGAGTTATTACCCTTCATGAAAATGTAGCCCTTGTGATAATGAACAAGTATATGAAGTTTGATGACAGACTGTTTAATAGTTTAGAAGTTATGGCCAAGGTTAAAGTTTTTTACAACTTCACCAGAGTGATGACAATACCTTGACTTTTTTTCTTTGAAAAACAGATGAGCCAAAAAAAAAAAAAAACAACCAAAATAAAACAACAACATTTTTAACAAAACAGGGAATGTTACATTCCAGACTGACTAATCCAGATGATTTGAAAGAAACACAATGCTGAAGAAGTTCTGTCTATAAGTATTAAGACAAGGAAATTAAAAGCAAGTACATTTGACAAATATTAATCCTAAGCAAATGCCAACAATGTAGAGCTAAAATGCTGAAGAACTGGTTAAATTCAGTACAAAGAATAAGTGCACAATAAAAATCTCCTCTTATTTTTCACATTATTATTATGCCATTACACATAAATGTGTTGTTCGGCCAAAGACCTTGACTAATTACATGGACCATTCTTTCAAGATGGTTATTTCCAATATCTGTGAAGAAATAGAAACTAGAGGAAATGTTACTTTCACAAGTGACCTTCATTTTTCACAAATTCACCCCAAACCATTCATTTACTGACTGTTTGTAAAACTTGATCACCTAATTTTGTAGAGGTGCAAATCCCAAAACACTTTGAGTAAGTACTTTTTAGTAACCTTCCTACTATCAGGGTTAAACCTATGACCTTGTGATCTTGACCTGAACCCAAAAATTATAAAGTCTCTTCAACTAGCAACAGGGAAACAAGAGATCTGTGGGTAAAATAAATCTTAAAATATGACATGGAAAAAAGACTGGTTTACATACAGTTTGTGACAACAGATGTGTGACCTTGAACATTTAGGTACAGACCCCAAACTGTTTAAAAATAAAGATAAACAGCAACAACTAGATAATGTTTCATGTCAAGTGTATATTGACACACTGCTTATTACAGACATGTTGTCTTCAATACACTGTTACTGAAAAGTCTATTCCACTGGTCTGAAGTTTACCATCCCTTCAACAGCATTTTAGTCCTAAAGCAACTTCCAGATAATCACAGGCACAGGAGAATCATTAGTGCACAGAGGCACCAACCTAATGAAAGCTATCTGGATGACTTCCTCACATGAGAATCCATGAGACCAGACCGGGATTTGAACCAACACCTGTGAGGGGCAAAATGATATCAAGTCAATGAATTTTACCACTCTTTGCCATGGAAGGCTCACTATAATCTAAAGTATCAAGCTGACCAAGTTAACAGATTAAGAACTTTTACACATAAGGGCCTGGCATTGCTTTATCAACTGACATTCCAGCAAACAGACTGGCCAGTCCACAGGCTGACAAAACTGCTTGACAGGTACCACAAGTAACTGGCCCTGTATTTATAAACAAAGGTTAAGCATATAAAGCATTGCTGGACCCTTCAACCAAGTGTTTAAGCAGGTATATTGTCTGGCATACATGAAGATGTCTTGAAGAAGCAAGAAATACAATGGTGTTTCTGTCTGTAAACAATTTAAGCAACAAACATGCATCCCATGCTATAAACTGAACATTAAAGATAACATTAAAGATAACAGTGTGCTTTTATATGTTCCCATATTATCATAAATTTTATCTAAATTAAAAAGTAGAAAAGGTCATTATTACAAAGAAAAAAGTTTTAATTCTAGTTTTATTTTCTTTCTGTAATGTCTTGAAAATAATGACTAAGACAATCTGTCTATCATTACTAGAAAATCTTCCTTCATTGACTTGAAAATACTTCTACATTGAACAGGTAAGGGTTAGTTCTTTAAAACATCACATGAAAAAGCAACAATCAAATTTTCCATTGGGAGCAATTATTGAATTACAAAATGTTAAGGAACTTGTATAATTTTAAAACATTTCAATACAGAGAGCCAGGAGTGTGCATAACTGTTCACATTTCAATAGAAAGTCAGTTCAACATTTCACATATTGTTTAATGACAAGTTCATCTTTCTAAAATTAAAGCAAAAATGATATAGTTTACTGTAGACTAGGCTTTTTTTTTATTTTAACAAACCATACAATGACTTAAGGACCCCTAGAGACTGAATCACTTGTAAGGGTTTTGTAGACTTCACATCACATGACAAACAATTTGTTTGTTTCATTGCTTCAGTCCAACATGTGACATTAAAAAAACCAAGAATCAAACTTTATAGGTTCTACAAAACCAATCACAGCAAATCCCTTGCCCAGGACTTTCTGACCACTTCATAGAATTATACATCTGTCAATAGGAGACATTCCAAACTAATCTGACATACCATAGCCAGTCACATTATCCTGACACCAGGCCAATCAATCCTGGAACTACCTTTATATGCTGAGTTCCATGCAAGGGACTGTACCAGTACCATTATTTACGACTATGGTATGACATGGCCTGGGATTGAACCCACTACCTCGCAATTCCGGGGTGGACACTCTAACCACTCCGCCACCAGGACTGGTCAGTGCCTCTTGATATGAATGTGTTTCTTTACATTTCTGATGAAGTAAAAGTCTACTCTAGTATTTTTTTGCGGGACTGATACACTAACTGGCATCAACAGCAAAGTGATGACCATGTACATGTATTAGGTTGACCCCAGGTACATGACCTTAGGACAATGATATAGCTCAAACAGAATGATCAAATCGAAAGAATAGGCAGGTATTTCAATGCCTTTACAAATAGTTTGCAAGTAAAAATAAGAAATTTAACAAGAAAACAATTATAATCTTTCATCAGTGTATTTTTTTAATATTCTCATATATTTACTCTCTGATAGATGAAAATGTCCCAAACCTAACTTTAAGACATCTGAAACAACCTAGTCTACAGTAAATACATTACAAAATTACATCTATGATCAATTAACATTTTCATAATGATCTGTTTACATTTGCATATTAATTTATCAGGAAGTATTAACATGTTTCAATTGAGTACAAAAATACCTGATTCTAACAAAGTTCTACAATTTTAACATTGTCAGGTAACAAGGTGCATTGTCCAGAGGAAATGTTTGCCTGAACACAGATCATTCCTAGTTACCAATATGTTCAAATTGGAACCCTCTATTCATTTCTTGTGTATGCCAAAACCTAATCTTTTTAAGCTAACACAAGCACAAGTTTGATTTTCATGTATTAGTTATTTAAGTATTTGTTTTTTGTTGTTTTTTTAATTTTGCTTGAATAGTACAATGTATTTCAAGTGTTAACAATTTAAGAAATAAAATGTAAAAAAATATTTTACTTTATAATTTACATGTCCAATGAAAATTCTTTGTTGACAATCGCTTTTTCTAAGTTTACCAAATCTCAAACTATCATATTGTTTTACAGTTTAAATTGACTGAGATAAAACCAATATAAATTTCTATACATTTTATATCTTTTAACTTAATTTTATCCTTATGTAAGCATATCAGGTGTTTTTAAGTATAAACACAAAACATGCCAACAAAAACCTCCAGCAAATATTGTAAGCAAATATAGTTCATCTATAATATAATCTAAATTTATAATTCTTTTTCAAAAACCAAAGAAAAATGGAAAATTATTATGCATACAAAATATGCTTATAATAAAAATTGAGAAGAAATGATGCAAACAAATGAACATGCACTTTAAACCATTTTCCCCCTTCAAAAGGTTTTTGTTTTGTTTTTTCCTTTAAAAAGTGTAATATATCAGAATAAAAATGCGTATGGGTGTAATTAGTAATGATTGTATCAGGCAGAACCCTTCCTCTGTCCAAGTGGGCATGAGTAGATAAGCTGATGTAAGGGGAGATAAGTCAAATGTTTTAGTACCTTCACAACGTCAACTGGAGTCGAGGCTATAGCACCAGCCATGCCTGCCAGGAAACTTGACCTAAAAATACACAAAGTTTTATTTCAATTTTTTTACATATTTTGTTTTCTTTTCATGAAGGACAAAGAAATTATCAAAAGGGGAATTGAAAACCATCTAAAAACCTCAAAACAATGCATTGATTGATTGATTAATTAATACATACATACATCTTTATTGGCAAATCGACATGACTGTCTTTGGCCATTTACAAGATAGGGAAATATGGCAAAGTCGCCATATTTCACGCATGCGCGCAATATGATGAATGAACAAACGAGTTTTATATCATATTACACACACCTCTAATTTTTGTAACACAAGTGAACATGCAAAATACTGGTTCAAAAGTCATAAGCTAATTTTCTCAATTACTTAATTTTCTCATGTAATTAAAGATATGCAGTAAATTAAGATCATTTACATTTAACTGAAAAGAAATAGAAAACAAGCTACTGTTTTGTTCATGCTTTAAACTAAATTTGATTTCCTATTCTATTTCAGGACCTTGCTTTCAAATCATCAACTAGCCTAGCAGCTATTCCAGGCATGAGACTGAGGACCAAAGGAAAAAATCTGAAAATGGAAGAGAGGTCTAGGGGTCCTCTCCAAGGAGGGGTTGAGGGGGCAGCATCCCAGGCAGCCTCAGGGGTCTAGGGGGCTAAGACTCCCAACTCAAAAATGAAAATAGCATTTAAGAGGTGCTTAAACTTCATCTTCTGAGAGCATTTGTCAGCCTTTAACTTATACTTACTGGCTGTCCAAAAAATCAGAAATAGCAAAAAACCAGAAAACCTCATGCCTGCTATTCAGAGGAGAGAGACAATTATCTCCAAAACTTCATAGCAAAATTCAGCAGGAAAGTTGAACCTACACGAAATGGTTGTAGCGGGTGTCCCCCATGATCTCGCGTGTCAGCAGGTACCGCTTGATGACATCGTACGCAGGTAACTCCACTCCCACCACAATGGCAGCTCTCTGGGCGGTTGGACCAACTCCCTGTAATGGCCAAAGGTATGTCAATAATATATGAAACCTGTACAGTCAAACCTTTAAATGAGGAATTGAAAGAAAAAGGACTTCTTTAGCAAGAGTATATTATTCAGGATGTTGGTCCTAAGTTCATAATTGGCCTTTGAAATGATTTAAATGCTTCATTCGCTACTCAATCTTTGAAGGTAATCTCTGACATGACACAAATGTTAAAAGTCTGTGTAAAATGTAAATTCTTTACCATAAGGGTAGGTAATGCAGTCTGAATTGATGGCAAAGAGTTAAGAGTTATTTCCCTTCTATTACACTATTTCATGACATCCTGTTATTGAAAGGAATATCAAATGTACTAGGTCAGGATATTGTATACATCTCTTAACAAATACATATTTTTCTTAACAATTTATTAATACCAATATGTAGGCCACAATGCTATATATTCAAAGCGAGTTAAGTAAAAATGTGGATACGAATACTAATGAAGGAAATGCATTGAAGCTTGAACTTTGTTTATTTTACAAGGATTGGTTAGAATGTGACCTTGATTAAATATTTTTGTTAGCATTGTGGTGTTTGAATAGGCCTTGATGTGAGAGAGAGAACATAACAAGAGGGCCATGATGGCCCTGAATCGCTCACCTTAGGGCTAGTTGATTAAAGATATTAGTAGACATGATAAGCTCAATTTTATGACTTGACATATTCAAGGGCCATTATCCAGTCATGCATGGGCAGATCTGGCTGGTTTTCTAAAGTACCTGAGCTCTAATGGACATCTTACTGCTGCATAAGTTTGATAAAGATACATTCAAAACTTTGTTGCATTCCCAAACAAGTGTTTATGGACAGATGGAAGATGTGCCACGGCAAAAGCTTTTCTGGTTTTCGGCCTGTATGAAATTGCTATAAAGATATTTTTTCCATAATTTGAACAATCTTGGTAGACACTTACTCAAGGAACATCTGTGCCAAACATTTTGAAATTCAGCCAGCAGTTTTTGAGGAGAAGATTTTTTTAAGATTTGACTATAGACATATAAAGAAAACTAGCCACGACCCTGGCGGCCATGTTTTTTTTCGGATCCAAATAATTTTAACAATCTTGGAAGACATTTAATAAAGGAACATCTGTGCCAAAACAATTTGAAATAACGCCAGTGGTTTTGGAGAAGAAGTTTTTTTTCAGTTTTCACTATAGACATATAAGGAAAACTAGCCCCGCCCCTGGCGGCCACGTTTTTTTATGGATCCAAATAATTTGAACAATCTTGGTAGACACTTACTCAAGGAGTATCTGTGCCAAAACATTTTGAAATTCAGCCAGCAGTTTTGGAGGAGAAGATTTTTTAAGTTTATATAGCATTAAGGAAAACTAGCCCGCCCCTGGCGGCCAGTTTTTTTAGGATCCAAATAATTTGAACAATCTTGGTAGACACTTACCAAAGGAACATCTGTGCCAAAACATTTTGAAATTCAGTTGGTTGTTTTGGAGAAGAAGACATTTTAAGTTTTTTCTTTCCGTTGCCATGGCAACCAGAATTCCAAATGGAATTCAATTCTTTGAACAACTTTGAAAGGGGACCACCCAAGGAACATCCCTGTAAAGTTTTATCAAAATTGACCAAGCGGTTAAGGAGGAGATGTCGTTTGAAGCAAAATGTTGACGGACGACGGACGGACGGACGACGGACGGACGGACGACGGACGAAGACCGGTCACAATAGCTCACCTTGAGCCTCTGGCTCAGGTGAGCTAAAAACTCTTGTGCCCTATCACACAACTTTTATATAAGGCTGAGTTAATCCATGATCAAGCTTAAGGGAAATTAATGAAAAAGAAATAAGCTTTTTACCTCATATGAACTTATTTTGACACAATGGCAATCAGAGCATACACAATTCAGACAGTTCCTTTCAGGATCTGACTGATCAGGGTTTCCTCTGCTAATACAATATTGAAGCTCAGTTTCTACACAGTCTGCGTGGCAAGGAAAAATCTATTATCTCTAACACCATTTGAAATTCATTTAATTAATATTCATGAAGTTGTAAGTATGTACATGAATATTCATGAGGTTAAGGGTTTAGACTCCCATATTGCTACTGAGTAAACTTTTATTTGAGTGATAGACGATTTTTAACACTAGCTATAAAAGTGGAGGGGTGGGTTTGAATTTCATTACTAACCCTCCATAGGCCTGGTAGACCCTCTTTCTGAAATATATCACGGAATGCTTGGAACATTGTCTCGTTGCCGTTCAAGGTGGATCTTGCTTGCATACGAATCTGAAATGATAGAGAACAGAAACTGGGATGTGAGATATTAATTTGCATCAATATACTATTAAATTGTAAAGAAATTGATGAAAATAAATTTTAATTTACACACATGCGATCAGAGTGTTGAGATGCATGAAATAGATATTATTCAGTAGGGTTACATCACTCCTGAATTGTATGGCACTTCTAGAGTTCCACATTCTCTTTACATAATTTACCTGCAACAGAAACTTATTTTTTTTAAGGAAATTATTTAACTGTGCTTCACAAATTCCCCATTCTTTTTTGTATTTATCATATTCCCCCTTCCTGCTTTAAGCAACTAAATAAGATGATACATCACTTTATTCTTATTTGAAAATTAGTCAGTTCAGAGGAAAAAAAAGAACAAAACACAAGAGTTAAATACAGACTATAACAGTGACCCACAATATCAGTCTAATACAACAAATTCAAACTGAATATCATTCAAGTAAACTTCCAAATATTTATTCAATCAAGGGCAATAACTGCTTATATTAATGCTCTTAGTCTTCTCAGTTTAACCCTTCACCTCATGAATATTCATGCCTAAATTATAACTTGATGAATACTAATTGACTGAATTTAAAATGGTAGATTTTTCTTTTCCATGCAGATTGTGTAGAATCTAAGCTACAATTTTGTATGAACAAACCGAAGAGACCCTGATCAGTTGGAAGTCTACATGAAGTAAGGGCTTAAGTGTTTTCTTTTTAAAACCTTAGGAGATTGTGAGCCATCTTTAACTTAACAGACCTGGTGATTTACCGATTGTACTAGCTCAAAAGGGAATGACCCACTTCCATAATGACCTGATTCTACACAAACATTCCTCGACAGTAGATTACTTTAACAGTCAAATGTCACCATAGGTCATACCAGCCCATATCTGATTACTGACCCATGGTTTGTACTCCTAAGATAGAATTTAAACTTGTTTCAAATTACTGCTGACAGTCTGGTTAACTGGACTTAATCCAGGAATGTTAAAATGTCTTGACATACTCATAATATTTCATTATCTGATTCATATTAAACCAGTCTCAATGTTGGTTATATAGAATAACAAAGTCACCTATAAAGGTATATACAAATGTATATATTTACCTATATCATATAAAAGATACCCCTTTCATGTTTTAACACCTCGCCAAGCAGAGCAGACCCAGATCAGGGTCTCCTCTGTTTGCTCATACAATACTGTATCTTAGATTCCTTACAGTCTGCACAACAAGAAAAATCAATTTTATATACCTTTTATAGTTCAGTCAATTGATATTCACCGAACCATAAATTTATACATGAATATTCATGAGGTTATGGTTCATCAAAATGGTGAACACAACCTACTTCTTGTCATGTAGGCTGAGTATTATTGGCTTAAATTTTTCTACAATCAAATGCAGCTATTAAAACATTTTTTTTTTTTTTTTTTTTTTTTTTTACACTTAGACAGATTTTTTTCTTACTAGCATTAAATATCATATTTTGAGCAAACAAAGACTTTTCTTACACCAAAGGTAAAGCATATTGAGGGATGACTATAAAGCATTTCTAAGTGCAAATAGAAATAAAAGGAGATGGAAGAATTTTGTGGTCAGCCCTTTCAATATTAATGAGTTAAAAAGGTCATGTCATTTCAAATTATTTTCTGACTGCCCCAGTCTATTAGTGGTGACCGAATTCTTAACTTTGTCAGGGAGTGACTGGAAACAGTCCAAAACATTTCCAATATCTTTTCATATATGAATGGGTTGACCTTGTTTGGTCCCATGGGAAAAAGTACCACGAAATACAGTGTAATAGGTAATCAAGTGAGCTCAAGATTTTCTAGTTTTATTTAATGGTTTTCCCTTTCTTTTCCCGAAAAAACAAAAACAAAAAGCAAAAAAAACAACAAAACATTAAGCAACTTAATAGTTGTGTGAAACAAAACTTATTATGTGCAGTATTACAGTAGCAATAACATGTACTGAAGCATTATGGGACTTTATTCCAAATCTGAAAGAAATTTTCTCAAATAAGTGGAAAAAATTTTGTTTCTTGAATTTCCCTCAGAAAAGGCCCATTCCGACTGAAAACTTCTCTCATTCTGACCTGGTTTTACTATGGTAAACAGTGGTGTAAAAGGGCAAAATCTGAGAACAGAATCTACTTATATCAGTGCCCATAAAGGCAACTGACAATGGTGTAGTGTCATTCAATCCATAAAAACAATGAGGACGTGTCACTAGATGTCTAAATCTGATACAATACTAATTGATTTTTAATTAGCTTAACTTTTGATTCTCACGCCACAGTTCTACAATGAATCGACTGGTACTTTGATCGATAAACGTTTTCTTCCTTGACAATGGTGCACACATTCAATAGGCTGAAACCAAAATAACATTTCATCTGCAGGTCTGAAAATATTCCAATCCCTAAATCACATTCCTATCTCTAGTGCAGATTATTTCCACCAATTTTGCAACAATGACTTCATATCACAACAGATCCATTGATCCCCCACACGATCAACTTATATATACCAGGATTATCCCGGCTTATCGTACAATCAACGTACCAGACAGGTATGTGGGGGTATTGTTTTCTAGTACAACATTTCTGTATCACTTCAAAACACTTGGTACCCATAATTAGTTATGAAATATCATGTAAACTGTCCGCTATTTTAACTTTAATTCGACTTACGTCTTTTAATAATCTCCGAGGACAATACAACCAGACAGTTCTGCACACAGCTCACAGGCTGATCAGGTTTTATATGGCTTGCTATATTGTGGAGATAAGAAAGCAAGGCTGTACATCCTAATCATACTAGAAATGAATTCAATCCGATTTTCATGTAAAATAATCTAACATGAGAAGAAAATACTGTACACATAATTATGACAAACTTACATGTCAAAAAAAAAACTTGCAAACTTGCAATATAGTTTAATGTAGCTAAAATACATGTACAAATAAAAACCAACACAAGGATAGAAACAGCAAAACAATAAGAACAATTAATACATGTTCATATATGACACTTAAGATTTATGCAGTTCATTTATTTTTCACATAGGGACATTTGCCCATTGTCATAGCCTTAGTTGCCAGGCTAGGAAAATTAACTTCTAATAGAAACACCATTTGAGAAGTCAGTCTACAATCTGGGCCATCTTATTCAGTAAGAACCAGGCTTAACTTAATTCAAATTCAAATATTTTCAGTATCAGACAAGCGGCTAGTTTATATGTCCAAGCTAATTTCTCCGACTATAACCTTTCTACACTCCTTTAATGACCGTGAGGACCAATCATGCATCAACCCCTTTACACCTTGTTGTAAGTCGGTCAGTAGTCTACAGTTGGGTCAAGCTCATTTTGAATTTTAATCTTGTATGGCTTTAACTGATTTGACCTTTCTTTTGTTGAGTGATAGATTGTGGAAATAAAGAGAAAGTAATAGAAGTCATTTTTATAGATCAATGAAGTACCAGATCTAGAGAAGAAAGGGATAAAGCAGAGAATTATTTTAGGTTGAGTTTCCTCAAGATCACAATTGCCCTGCAGTGCTGTGGTCTACTCTCATTCATTAAATTATGACACGGTCTGAGGTGGGGTGTGTGTGTTATAGTCTGTTTCACTAACATGCTTAACTACCAGTGTGTGTATGAGATATTAAATATAGATATGGTTAAATAAAGCAAATTGTTGGCACACTATCAATTAGTTTATGCACAGCTATGTATTATAAAACAATATCCATGCTACAAATAAACAGTACTAATAAATATTTCTATCTTTTTAAAACAAATCAATTATGACTATAAACCTAATCTGGGTAGAAGAAGAAATCCAAGTTTGAATTAAATGATCTAGATATTCATCTCAATTCAACATTTATATAACAACATTCACTTGTCTTTTTACCATAATCATAGCGTATGAGAGATTTTTTATTTTTCATTTCATTATCTTTATATTAGGTATTGCTCTTTTCCTAATTCGAAACAAAAAAAAACCTGCAGTAAAGATTTTTAATTCTGTTTGAATGTTTTTGCACCTGAATGCACCTACCGATCTGTCTGACATTTCAAACACACCGCATGACTCAACACTGATATCACTGACATTAACAACCAACTCTCCCAAGGAGAAATTGTTTTCTGAGCCTGTCTGAAGGGCATCTACCATGCATCTTCCAACTGGATTTCAAAACAAAACAAAAGGCTGTGAAACACACAAAGTTAAATGCTGCATCTATGTGTGTCTTCATCAAAACAAAACAAAGTTATTGTTTCTTCATATACAAGAACTTAACCTTCAGTGTACAGCATGTATATGACACCTACACACACACATTTATATTAAATATTTATAATCCAACCTTCTGCAAAACTCTGAACATACAAATAACTACAGATGTAAACAAAGAACAATCGTTGGTAGGCTCCAACAAAAAAATCAAAAGTAATTCAAGTAAGGCTTTTACACAACCATTTTATAAGCAAAAGTGAAGCATCGCCTGAGACTCAAGAAAACAATTAAATAGATAAGTTGTTTTATGCGTGTTTGTGCAGAGTAGACAAAACAATCACAGGTAAGCTGCAGGTGAGTCCTTTACTCAAGTGAAAGTTGTCTTTGCTTCTTAAAGATAGACATTCATCATATTATTATTGCTTGTTAATTAAATAAACAAGCAAGCTGACCAGTCCAATCAAAAAGAAATCAGGCAAGCAGGGTCTCAAACTTAATGGTCAAACAGCTTACTTCCAGGACTTGTTACAGTTTCTTTAAAATGATAAAATCTAGATCTATCTCTGAAATTTCTTAATACCCTCAAAATCAATACCACTACATCACAGTTCAGAATTATCATTTCCAGTTTTCTGTTCCTCTACTTCTAATATCAGAGACCTTGACAACGACCTTGACAATCAGCTGACCTTCAGATATAAAAGGGTACGAGACAAGGCCTGACAGAAAAGCTTAGGTATATCACACCTACTTAGTACAAGGTGCCTCATTCTTTGACTAATTATCACTGAAAATATGACAACAAATTAATTATACACATGTGAAATACTGCTTTTTGTCCAGTAATAACTTTTTCATTGTGTGCATCTTGTAAGTATTAATGTAAAGATACGACAAGAACCTCAACCATCTTTCTTTACCTCAACCATTATATTTTCCATTAGGTCTGTGACAACATGATCACTACAATAAATGTTGCCAATCTATCTCACCGACTTATAATCAATGCAATCAAACATCGCAATCCTGTATGAACCACACTATGCAAACAAACAAAACCTATTCAGATATTCTCCATACAACCCCCTGCCTCTTCTGAAAAATATCTCGTACAAACTATCGTGGGAATAGGGAATGTGGAAAATAAATTGAAAAGTTTTACACAAAAACATGAGACGCATACTCCGGCTATTGTTCTCTGCCAGGGAGGAACTTTTGTAATAAACTTGAAACAGATCACTCAAGAGAGTAAAAAGAGCGAATAATTGTGCAAACTTGGAGAAGGCTCAGAAAAGTATATTGTCTGGAATGGAATATTAAGTTAGGAGTCCTGACTTATTAGGTAATGTGGTTCCCATGTAGAGAACCCAGAACAGTGTTTTATTTACTGTGCTGGCTAAAACAGTTGAACCTGTCTTAAGCAACCAGCAACCAAGGAATGGGGAAAAGTAATTACTCTGCCCTGGCAGTTGATGAATTGATGTCAAGTTTATGATAAATTTGACTGTTTACAGCAGGTGGTTGTTGAATGGAGGTCAAGAGTATACCTAAGAAAATGCCAGCTTGGGTATGTTAAAATTGACCGTTTACAGCAAGTTGGCTGCTTCGTATGGGAGGCTGCTAAAACAGGATAAATTGTATTCACATTGCCTGTAACTGATCCAGTTTCTTATTTTTAAAAACCTAAAATTAAAACCAAATACATGTAAGTTCAAGATCAAGAAAGAAAGACCAAAATAACTCAAAATATTGTCGCTTTACAATATTCATCTTTATTCTGTAACTGAAATTACTTTTCAGAATGAAAAGAAATTTAGAACACAGTTTAGCATACAATATTAAAGGAAGTAAAAATAAAAGGTTGAGGACAGTATCAGATCATGTCCCCAGGGACCACTTCCTGTTACTTGGTTTACTACTTCCTAATCTGACCTGTCAGCAGACGACAGCTCATTGAAAACAAAGTGTCAAATATCAATTCTCTTTAAGTCACTAATAATAATAAAACATCTACATCCTTCTTGATTGTATTTCTTATAATTCTTCTGACTGACTCTGACATAATGGCTGGTCTAATTGTAACACTGAAGCTTTAAGTTACATTGTTCAATTTTCCAAAAACACAAAATGCACTTGTTTCATAAAATGTAAATCTGTAAGCAATATCTCACAGACTTATAAGTTTTGAAATTCTTTGTCCATTTGCCCTATTCCCTGAAGTCTCTCTCTCTCTCTCTGAATTTTTCAAGCAGATTATATAATTGCTATCTTTAGTCTCCATCTTTGAAGAAACATCATGTTAATAACCATTTGGATTGATTTTAATTATGTGTAATTTATGCAGATTCTGAATCTTTCACAATGTTATTATTACTTTTTTTTTCTTTGAAGTGGCACAATAATTATTTTCCTATCCTTATATATATTCACAAGAAGTGTAGCAAATAAAGCAGAGAAACTGGCAGTGTTTCACCAGAGGTGTCCTGACATTCTAGAGGTTGGTGATGTGGGAGTAATGCATATCCGTGATGACTGATTCAGCACAAACAGCCAGTGTATCATACAGAAAAATGTTTCAAGTCACGTAGGCACGTCTGGTGTATTTACTCTCCAGAATTTGCTGCCCTAGAGTTGGAATGACAGTTCTGTACCTCCAACATTGTAAGAAGAGTATCAGTAGTGAACCACTTGTGTGACTTACATCAGACTGCTTACCTGCAATACTGACTGACATTCAGTCACTGTGTAAAGGTAACTGTCTTACCAAATTCCACTGTTAGTATATATCTTCTTACATCATCAATTTATTTTTTATAGTAACAGAGGGATTAAAAAACGATCACCCAGTTTCTAGTAACATTTTCATACTAAGAACTATATTGCAAACTATACTGTAGTGTTGGCTTTCTCTCAGCAATGTTTCATTATTTTACTTGTCAGAATAAGAAACAGAAATCTTTGAAATCTAACTTGATCGGTGCACCCTAGATCCCAGGAAACTAGAAATCTTTTATATATTTATTCAGCTACCTGCAGTAACTCCATGCTCCATAACACACCACATTTACATAACCTAAACATTAAGGGACTAAACCAGGCTCAATATCTTACACAAATACTAAGCATTAAATGGTACTTAAAATTCTTAATTCCGAAACTCATTACACAACTGTTCATGTCAAAAGATAATGAAGTATAATAATAATAATCTTATCATCATAAAATTATATACTAATAATTCTGAAAAGAAAAGAAATGTTTAATTTTTTTATAATTAAGAAAAAAAAAAAAAAACTTAAGGAAAAATATAGTCCTGGGTATTTAACCCTTTACCTTCTATATAGACACATTTTGACACAGTGGAATACAGAGCAAACCCAGATCCTTCCAGGAGCTGTCTGATCAGGGTCTCTTCTGTTTGCTCATATAATATTATATTCCTCAGATGCATGGAAAAAGAAATACTTTGCTTCATATACCATTTAAAGTTCTCTAAATAAATTTTCATCAATTCAAATACCTGTACAAGAGTATTCTTAAGGTAAAGGGTTTAGTATTCACATGTGAAGGAAAGAAATTATCTGAGATTTTGGCAGTATAGGTTTATGTCCAAACAACATACAACCAAACAAATGTGTCAAAAAAATAAAAATTGAATGCATTAATGTTAATCAAAGTCATCCTAATGTTAAAGATGCTTAAATAGCATTTTGAGGGGTTAGATGATACAATACTCTCAAAGCCCTCAGTTTCTTATTTAAATAAAATGATAATATAAAACTCTATGGCCATGTGGCCAAACTACCGAAAATAAAAGATGGAAACATACTTTCATTTCGAACTCTGTTTGGGGTAAGAGGTTTTCATGACCTTTCGAAAGTAAAGTACTGGTAAAACCCAGGAACTGTCAAGAAGGATATTAACCCTTTCCCTCATAGAGCCCTCAGTTTAGGACCTGAAAGACTGCGAACAACATAAACCAGATCACCTGCGATAACTCGAGGACAGGTTTATGCTGTCGTGCTCTCATGGTCTGGAAAGAGACTTTAAATTATTGTAAGGTTAACGTGGTTTTCTACAGATCAGCTTATGTGGACCTACTGATACGTCAAAGAGTCAATTAGGAAGTGTAAGTAAGTTGTAAGAACTGACAAAAATTCATGTCATGACTTCATTTTTATCTAGATGGCAGTAGTAATAAATATAAACACAGTGTTATCTAAACCCTCAGAAAGTGTATTGAAACAGACTATGTTTTGTTATATTAGAAAAAAAGGAGAGAAATCCATATTATCAAATTGGCGATCTTTATCTGCATGTGTGTGCCTCATACAAATAGAGCACAAAGTATAAACTTTAGCAGATAGCAGGATAGTAAGGTTTATTAGGCCATGGAGTTCACTGTTGAAATCACTGCTCAACATGCAACTTCCACACATCAGTTTAGTGAAATCACAGGTGAGAGAACCATGAAGAAAAGGACATGTGACCTCTGTCAATCAGGTCATGTGATCACCATGCTCAGTCGCATGTGCCAAAATATTGCTGGTCATCTGAGGTCAGAAAAAGGACAATGTCTGGGAATAATTTCATAGCCATTGTTCTTAAATGACCTATTCTTCCAATGCAAGACTATTTGATCAATCTCAATCTCAAACTGAAGGACTATTAAAGAAATATTCATTTCTAAAGCTAAAAATAAGATTAAAACTTTATTTATTTTTACATAGATTATGAAACAAGTTCTTACAACTTAAATAAATAATTCTAGATGGCTTGGATGATGACATATGTGGTCATTATAGTGGTCATTATAGTGGGAGGTAACCTGAACACCCATAGAAAACCCATGTGTCTGGACAGGCGACCACCGTACCCTCTCACCTATGTCATCCGGGATGGAGCCCCGGACGCATTGGTGAGAAGCAAAGTGCATTACCACTATGCTATCCAAGCACTCAGCTATACATATCTAACTTTATATCAATGATGGACATTCATTTCATTAAAGTACTGATAAACACCAAACTTTCAAATTATTATCAACAACTATGAAACTGAAATTTTGAGACTGAGTCTACATCTGTAGTATAGACTACAATATAACCTGTGAACAAAGGCTACTCAAGGGAAATTAAAAACTGGCATTTATCTGGAGGTGGTTGTTATTCAGAGGGTAGATTCTCTATGACTCCAGTCTCTGGCCTTTGTACACAGGCTGGCTGTTATTTACAGGTGATCACTACTAAAGGTTCGACTGTATATCTGAATAAGACAAATAAGTCCCACAGCCAGGACAGAAGAGAACGACAATAAGAGTTTGTTAACCCTAAACCTGCTGACTTTCTCTTATGGACTTAGCCGGCATCTTTTTTAGAACTGTCCATTATCAATTTTAGGGATAACAAGATGAAAACTTTTAGTTGGTCAGGCTGGCCTGGCTCTTTACTGGTGGCAAAGGTTAGCAATTACAATTCCTGCAGGGTAAGGGTTAAAACATGTTAATTTACAGTCCCCATTTCTCTTCTGTGTACATGTCTGACATTGTCAATCCTATAACAAGATGCCTTACAGTTACATTCACCATAAATGAGACATTTCTGACATCTGATCATTCACTCTGATACTTGATCCTTTCCTTTTTTTTACATGATGGATTTGTATCTTCGAGGAATCTAATTTTTACTTTATATCAAGATCACTGCTTACATATTTAGCTACACTACTGAGTCAACCTTCATATAGAATTCAATTCAATATTCTTTATTCCAAAGAGAGAGAGAGAGAGAGAGAGAGGGGGGGGGGGGCATAGAAACAGCAGAAAAACCCAGAGAGAAAATAACAAATAACAGTAGTTCTTGTGAATGTAGAACTTAGCATTTTCTACTTCTCAATGTATTAGTCTTCATACTTGAACAAATTCTGGATAACTTCCAAATGTCCATCAGCTAATTGTTAATTAGAACATAACCCACATTACACAAAATTTGACTTGTGTAATGCAGACATTACCAGGAGAAGATCAATAAAGTCCTCAGTGTATGTAGACATCAAAATGATGACAAGAGGCATGTTACAGAACCACTGATTCAGCAGCAAAACATTAGCTCTAGCAGTCACCACTCAAGTCTGACCCAGATTTCAAGTGTAGGTACATTCAGTCTATCGTATGTGGATCACAGCAGTGGGTTTCCATGATGCCCAAAATTCAGGGCTAGAATTCAACTTTTTTTGCAACTTGCATTTTTTTGGCAAGTGGACTCAATTTTGATTGGCAAAATCATTTTTTTGCTGGTAAGCTACTGTTAAATTTGAGTCATTAACTTGCATTTTTTTGAAAGAGGAAAAAAATTCTTCTAGCAAAATCATTTTTTTACTGGCATTTTGACGATTTTGGCCCTAAAATTGTCCATTTAGATCCCCAATTATTGCCTGTAAATGACCCTAAAGATTTCTAAATGATTTCCTCTATATTTTAAGATTACTTGACCCCCATTGAAAAAAACAACAAGGAAAACCCTAGACATGGTAATATGTTTAACCCTTTTCCAATAAATAACCCCTGAAACCAGGTTTGCAAGCTGATCAGTTTTATACTGTTGGCTACATATACTTGGCAATTCCTGAGTAACTTTGCACTCAGTTTCAGTTTGGCCAGAATATTCTATGGTATGCCATGGTCTTCATTTGCAAAATGTCACATATGTATACACAGTTAAACACACCATGTTGAGCAATATCTCCATGACCAGACATTAATACATTTAAAATACCTACTAAAAACTTCAAGCAATGATCATGAATAATGGAGCTGAATGTCTGGTGTGTATACCAGCATCCACTTATCATCATCAGCACTGCAGCCGGGAGTTAATTCATATCAGGGATAGAAATCACATTTACAAACACATGCAGGCCTGTATTCCAGAGCATTTTAGATGTTTACATGTTTTTCTTGTTACAAGAAAATGGAAAAGCTAAGAGAGAGAGAGAGAGAGAGACTTATGCATTGGTTATCATATAGAAAGAAAAACCCAAACTATCACAAAGAGAGAGAGAAAAAGAGAGACAAGATAATATGAATTGATATAAAGGCAAAAAAAACCCCGAACTAACGATGATTAATACCCCCACATCCTGCCCTATCTTCATGTAATGGGAATGTAGAAGCTCTAGCTCAATTCCTATATTGCCTCCACTTCTGTGAAGCTGAGGTATAACAGATTTATATTTTGAACTGAGAATTACTGAAAACTACCATCATTATGAGAGTTTACACTTGCCAGAAAACCAGGCATTGCTCAAAGTGCATTACTTCTCTAACTTGGCTATTCATAACACTGTTTCTCATCAGACTGGTGAAACACATAGCAGCTGTAGGATTGATCTGGTGGTGCTATTGTCTAGACATTACATCATGCAAATGTCCAGTAATTGCAGACCTTTGTTACCTATCACCAGTGTAAAGGAAACAACAAGTGTATATGGTCTGAGACAGATGCTGCATCTGTTTATTGACTTTGCGTGCTGTGCATACTGTTTATTAAAAAAAATTCCCCATAAAATAAAACCCTACTTTGACCACCAATATGGCTTTCAAATAATTTCCTATAAAGTATATGATACTTTTCAACAAAGACAATTTTTACTTAAACCACTCATTCAAAACCTGTATTTTAACTGCCAACATTTTAAGTTTGTCTTAAATGTTGCATGAATCGCTCTCCTAATAAGCCTTAAGCCGGATAATCATACCTGTATGCATTCATCCATGAGGACAAAAGAAGCCATCGGCAAGTTAACGTTAATCATAACATCTGTTATCTGCTCATCCGAGAAGATCAAATGAAAAAATTGTTACTATTTATATTTTATCTTCCTCGTTAAACTAGCCATGCCTTACATTAACCATTTACTTCATATACTCATTCTGACACATTGGAAAACAGAGCACACCCAGATCAGACAGCTCCTGTAGGAGTAGGAGCGGTCTGATCTGGGTCTTCTCTGTTTGCTTTACAATATTGTAGCACAGATTCTATGTCTGCGTAGCAAAGATAAATTCAGTTTCATATGCCATTTTAAGGTCAGTAAATCAGAATTCACCCCCTCAGAGTATTACCCCAATCCCACCCCTGTGTACTGAGATGTCTGCTGACACATTCGTATCCCCAGGTGTTTCCGGAAACAAGCGACACGTGCCCCACCTGCGAGGCAGTACGGCTGTCGGGTTGCCTAGCGACCGTTGTTTGAAAGGCTTATAGCACAGTGGGAACATGATATTACTGACCGTTATAGGCAGGTGACCGTTGTTTACAGTTAATTTTAAGAACAAAAATGCACGGGGGAATCTGATGTGACCGTTGTTGTCAGGTGACCGTTGTTCCAAGGTGACCATTGGTACAGATTTGACTGTATTTGTACATGAATATTCATGAAGTGTTAATGATCACATAGTTGATTGAAATAATTTTATTGCAATACATGATCTTATTACAATGCATGTCTCTAACAGTTTCATGGCCCTTTTCAACTTTCCTTTCATAAATGTAGTGTAAGATATCAAATAAGAGTCATGTATTGCTTTCAAAATCAATATAGTACATAAAGTTTGCCATAAAATGAGCCTTTAGCATTAGCACACATGGCAGATGGTACCAAAAAGCATAACAAGACCAATGACTCTTTACAGCTTAGACAGGATTACTGACATTGATGGGACACAATATAAAAACAGAAACACAACAAAAAGTGGGTAGAGATTTATTTTAACCCTTTCCCTCATAGAGTACACCATGAAAAGACCTATGCGAACAGCATAAAACCAGATCAGCCTGCCAGTAACTCGCAGGCTGATCAGGTTTTATTCTGTTCGCTGCTCCTCAGTGGTCTGGAAATGAGGATTTTGTAATTAAATTTGGTAAGGTTTAACTGTGGTTTTCTGCAGATCAGGCTTTATGTGGTACCTATTGAGTGCGTCAAAATGAGTCTATATGAGGGAAAGGGTTAACATGGTGACAAGCCTACCTTGAGCACATCAGTTGGATTGGCGACAGAGCTGGAGACAATACCGGCCACAATTCCACAGAACACATTAATTGGCAAGGATTCATCTGCAATCATAAAAACAACTTGATATTAAACATGAATAACTATTATGACATTGGATAAATGATTGGTAAATAAAGATGTAAGATATTGCTTTTGCCAAAAAACAAAAATGTTCCATTTCTGGTCTCCCGACCGACCCTCTTTCTTAACCCTTTCCCTCATATAGACTCATTTTCACACACTCAATATGTATCACATAAAGCCTGACCTGCAGAAAACCATAGTTAAACCTAACCAAATTTAATTACAAAATCCTCATTTCCAGACCACTGAGGAGCAGCAAACAGCATAAAACCTGATCAGCCTGCGAGTTACTCGCAGGCTGATCTGGTTTTATGCTGTTCGTATATAGGTCTTTTCATGGTGTCCTCTATGAGGGAAAGGGTTAACAACCAACCCAGAAGTTGTTTTTATTTAAATATAGTTCCCTTTTTTTACCTTTTGTTTCATGTAAGAAAAGAAGATAAAAAAAAAAGAAGAAAAATCCTGATCTACCAACCTTCATTTTATTTGCTGGAGACCAGAAATGGAACTTTATTTTATTTTTATTTTTTTAAAGTAAGTCCAACAGTGACTTTCTTGTTCCCTTGGATTGATACATAAGATTGATATGTCCATCAGTGAGAAAAATATACCTGAGGTAATTCTGACTGAAAAAATCACAAGCAAATACATCTCATTTAATAAGTAAGTAAGAACTTGTTGATGTCCAATGAAAGAGTTTAATCCTATCTCTGAATGATTTACATTATTTTTCACATGGGATTTTCCTCTCATTTAAGAGATTTCAGTGACATTTCAAGCACAAAATAGAACAAATCTTTCAAAATCTTTCTCCAGTGTGATCCCTTTAAATATACAGTGATTTAGTTGTCATTTTAATATTGATAAAACGTACATATACAAGGTATTTCAGATAGATTAGGCACGCAAAGATTTATTAGTCTGCTAATAAAGTTTTCATCAGATTGTCAGCATCTCCAGTTGCCATGGCAACCACAAACAAGTTCTCTTCTCCAGTCCAATGAAGCTTTCATGGATAGATGAGTTCTGTGAGAGATTGAATGCAATTTAGCAAATTCCTGGCTTGTATTATTTTTTATTTTTTTCAATTTAGAATCTTTTGTTTTATAAAAAGCCAGAATCCAAGTTATAGTGGGAAAAGATAAATCAGATTAGCTAATGTAAATTATCCATCAATGATTTTCAATATTTAACTTATATGAGTTCTTGTGTATTAAATCAAATACTATCAACGAAATTGAAAGGGAAATAAATATTGCCAAACATTTTACCAATACTACTGGATGCAAGCCAATGACAAATTGGATGAAACCATAAGATCATAATTGAATGTTCATGGACACAAATCAACATATCTTATTCAAACAATCTGGATTTATTGAACACAAATAATTCAAGAATCAAAAGTAGGGTTCCAACTTTATACTTATATAAATTTATACAAAATCTGTTCATGTACATTAGAAACCGCATTGTAGTAACACTGAAATTCACATGACAGGCTGCTTGTGCAATAGCTAACGATATTTGCAACTCATCATTCTAGGAATAATCACCTGGCCTGTCGCCATGCTTAACCCAGCATTATTCACACTTTGTTTTCTCAACTGGCAAATCTTACATTGAACAACACGCAAATTAGTAAAAAAAAGTATTTGTTCATGTGCATGACCACTAACATGTTAGACCAAATTCAAATTTCTTTCTGCATTATTTTTTGATGTCAACAGTTTATGGATTATGTTTTTTGATGTCAACAATTTATGAATTATGTTTTTTGATGTCAACAGATTATGAATGATGTTTTTTCTATGTGATCTGTGATTCCCAAGAGAGGCTAATTTTATAAATAGTGGTTACTAACCAAAAGTAGAAACTTTGATGTGAAAGAAATTTGCGACTTCTGAAGACTTAATCAAAAGAGAAGGATACACAGCACGATCAATAATCATCAATCTTTATCCATATAGCAATATCAGGTTTTTATTTTGCATTTTCAGATACATAAAACATGGCATTTACTTTTCCAACACAAAATCTTTTTTTAAATCAAACAGGCAAATATGACTGTTCAAACAGAAAACAAGTTGTCCAAGATAAATTTTATATACTCCAGTACAATTAAAATACAATCATTATATTATCATACGTGAATGTCAACATATATATTCTCCTTAATTCCTTTTCAAAGGCATGAAACTAGAAACAACTCTGTCCCATTATTCAAACAAAAGATGCCCCCTAGGATGTTCGTTGTTTCAAGGTTTTACAGTATATCATGGTACACCACAAAATGAGCCTAAAAACCATTCTTAAATCAACAGCAAAGAATGAATTTGATAAAGACAAGCATGGTTCCCACTATTTTTAAGGAGTGAAATTCCAGGCTTTTTCCAGGTTTTTTCAAGGATTTTTTGAAAAATTCCAGGTTTTTAATTTGAAAATTCCAGGTTTTTTCCAGACTTCCGGCATTACAATTATGTCAATGACCTCGCTTCTGGTCTTTAGTTTAACCCTTTCAATGTTGCATTTCAACAATGGACTAGTATTTAACTGTTTGATACAAAAATTATACGTTGAATATTTTAAACTGCATGACAATTAAACATAACCCAAAACTTTGAGGCAGAAATTCACCTAATTCCAAAATGAAGAATAGCTTGCCTTCTTAATTCTTTGAATAGTCTTACTGAAGACATTGCCAGAAAATTTTTTTTTCAACTTTTGTGTCTAGAACTGGTACTACACCGACTCTCGGTTACATGTAGCTTGCACTTTCTGTAAATTAATGTCTTTAGCCCTTTAACTGATCGTAACGCTATAACATCGTTGACAGAACTTGACATCAACTCTGCAGAAAACGTCCTAAAGTTTTTGGGAATGGTTGATGTCCCCAGCTCCCGATCACTAAAAAAAAGTGCTGCCGACATATTGACGAAGCTACATCAGTGAGACGCTGACATACTTCCGCTAATACCCGAAACAAAATTTAACTTGTTGATTGGACAACAAACTCGACGTAAAACAACGACAAACTCTCGTAAATATCCGTCAATTATTAAGCGCAAAACGTGTTGACGTAATACACAAAAGCCTCGATTTCGTTCTCTGTTTCGTACTCAACCGTTTCGTACCGATTCCCGGTCTTTTCCCGGAATTATCTTAAGTTTGTAAAAATCACGGTCTTTTCACGACCGGGAGCGTACATAATGAAATTCCCGGACTTTTCCCGTTTTCCCGGTAGCGTGGGAACCCTGGACAAGGGTCAGGACTGACACAAAAACCAGATTTTTCATGATAAATGTTCGCTTATATAAACATGCAATTGATTATGAAGACAAAGCAGGAATATTGGATGGGAAGCAAAAAGCATGCTGATATGATGATTATCCTGCCAGAAGGAATACAGAAACATACACACACAGGCAAGATGCAGGCTACTGATATAGCAGAGCTTTACCAACACAAGTTATCATCCGGAAAATTATTTTCTATTTTTAGTCACAGTGACCTTGACTTACCCGGCTGACTTGCAATACAATAAGAATCAAGCTCTTCATAATATTATAAGCTAGCTAAATATAAAGTTTGGTATTGATATGTTTTCTCTAACTCCAGTTATAAAGTTTTCGCTGTATTTTCTAATTTTAGACACAGTACCTTGACCTTTACCCACCTGACTTCAAATGCAATACCAAGCAAGCCCTTAATATAAGCTAGCTGTACAAAAAGTTTGGTATAGATATGTCATCTCTGACTCAAGTTATCATCCGGAAAATTATTTTCTATTTTTAGTCACAGTGACCTTGACCTTGACTCAGCTGACTAAAAATTAAAATACCAAGCAAGCTCTTCATATAAGCTACCCGTACAAAAAGTTTGGCATTGTCAGATATGTCATTTATAACTCAAGTTATCATCCGGAAACGAAAGTTTGACGCCGCCCACCAACCCACCCTTACAATGACATTGGCCAATCTAATAACCAGAATTTTTCTTTGAAATATCTGGTTAATACTAACTGTCAACCCAGTCTGTACACCTGTTTGTCCTATTGTAGGCTCATAATGATAAGCTTGAGATTTGAAAAGATGTTTATCAGGTTTTTTAGTCAGAAATCAAATACACATTTTTCATCTAAGGGGAAGATAAAGGGCTCAAAGATATATGATTTTCCTGTATCTGAAAGTTTCTGCTTTAGACAGTGTTTCAATTTTAATAAAATCAACCCTGCTGCAATTTCTACCCTAAAACACTAACAGAATGATGGATTTTGTGTCAATAATAGCAGACAGCATAGGCATGCATCCATGAAAGCTTCCAGTAGTTTTCCCAATCTCTATCATACTGCCAGTTTATTCCTAGCCGTTCATTAGTTTTGAGTGTCAGATTTTTTTCTATTGCACACACTATACAAGACCAAATGGTACAATATACCATATTGATTTTCTCCAACACTGAAACTACAAGCCTCTCATCAATATTACCACGTTATATTATTATGACTATGAAAACTTCTGGTGCTACAATGGCTGACAACAAATAGGTGAAATATTGTTCAGGCAATGAGTAGATTACGACAGTCTGCAGCATTCTTCCTTTCCAAATAATTAACAAAGAGTTGATGATGTTTCTACTAGGATTGAATGTTCATCTCATGTCAGCTTTACAACATATGGTACATTGTAAAGCTTCTAAATGACCCAGTCTTCAATTGTTAATGTACATTCATACAGTTTCCATATAACTCTGATTTTTCATTTGTACAATCTACCAGTATAATTAACTCAGAGTTCTTAGTTAACAAAGCTTTGACAATTTTTAAAACTTGTTTCCAACAATTTCTTTTTAATTTAACATGTAGATTGTAGAAGAAAAATATATGCTGTCTCAAAACTTAAACCATCAAATTTTATTTTGAACTTTTTAAACTAACTTAAAACCAATCAAAATATTAGGGGGTAACAGATGATTCCAACTATAATCCTACTTTTTTGCTTTAGCCTTTTCAACAATAATGTACAACTCTTCTTGAGTGAGTTATTAAATCACAAATGTCACATTTCCGTCTGTATATAACCTCTTACCTTATTGATGATTGATTATGACGGTATTCTCCACCATCAATGCCATTTATTTATATAACCAGTATCGTGGCCTCTATACAAAGAGAAAAGCCAGGACTTCACAGTACTATTAGAGTTCAGATTTCTATGTAACTGGAAGCTTTACAAGTTTCAATACCCTGAAAGCTTTCTGACATCAAGTTTTGTCACAAAAGCTCATGATCATACAAGTAACAGACTTTGTATTATGATAGATTTTATGATGTAATGTTTGTCAATTGCATAATTCT
>CM037783.1:34936533-34986533 GCA_021229015.1 Solen grandis | reverse complement strand
GCAAAATTTAGTAACTTTGTGTAATACAGTCGTCTCGATCGTATGTACAAGCGTTATTTGAATTTTACTCACGAGGCTACACGCGTCGACGATTCTATTGCATGGTAGCATTTACTATTTCAATTCCGCAACTGTACACGAAAATAAAAAAAGAATTTTTATATGCAGAATTAAGAGGTTTAAGTTTAATTGTTTATATTTTGAATACCTATAAAACTAGACCCAAATATGCTACAATGGAATTTCAGGCCATTTATTTTGGTACCTAGAATAGTAAAATTGGTCAAGTTATAAGAAAGCGATATCAAATTAAAGATTTATTTATTTTTGGAATATGGCTTATTTCAAAATGTTCATGCATGGGAAGTCCATACGAAAAAAAAGTAAAAGGTAGGGAATTTAATATATATTCTTTCTAACGGTATTAATCTTTATATTTTTCAATGTTAGCAGAAAGTCCTATCATTCGTATCAACGAATGAAATCTAGTTATTCTTCTTATTATTCTTTTTTTCTTCCTCTTATATTTGTGTTATTAACACAAACTTGCACAGTTTGCAGTTCTGCAGCATTTCTACAAATATTTTGAATCGTGACGTCAGAGGACGTCATAAGCATACCACTTATTTTTAATTTGGGGCAATGATTTCGACATGATGCCAATTGTTCAGAATAATGAAGATTTTAGAGTTATTGCAGTAAAGTATGCGCTTTTAAGCAACAGCATTTTCAACACCCTATGACGTCACGTGACGTCAGAGCTAAAAATAGTGAAAAATGGTGTTCGCGCTCTAGAGCCGCCATTTATGATCAGATTTTCTTCAAATTTTTACAGATGGAACATCTTGAAACTAATGTGTGAATATTTTGTCAGCTAACCTTAATTCCGAAAAACCGAAGTATTGTGGCTGAAGTAGGACCAAAAATTTCATTTTAGGGCTAAAGAACTTCGGGATGAGATAGAAAGTTGAAACTTACACAGTTTGCAGTTATGCAGAATTTCTTAATATATTTTGAGTCGTGACGTCATATGACGTCATAAGCATTCTACTACTACTGCTACTTTCTTTTTTTTCTTCGTAACTAAACGCTTATTTATTATATAATGTCAATTAATCACCATGGACATGAAATACTACCAGAGGTGATACATTACATGAAACTTCTATCTCTTGCTTTTTGCATTAACACAGGTTACAGAAAGTCCTATCATTCGTTTAGACGAATGACATCTAGTTATTATTCTTTTTTTCCAACCTTTTCATGTTGTTATTTCATTAAGTTGCTGAAGGTCTAGGACAAAGAAATTCTATCAACAGACACCTGAAGCAATTGCATTTTGGAATATATTATCTTTATCTTCACATGACGTCACATGACGTCAGAACTTAAAATAGCTACCAAAGTTTGTACGCGCTGTACAGTCGTCATTTATGGACGGATTGTCATGGAATTTTCACAGGAGTTATATATTACGACCTCATTGTGCAGGATTATATAGGTTTGCCAAGATTCGAAAGAACTAAGGTTCTATGGCGATTCCAAGATTCGAACCAAGGACGTCAAATTTCAAATCCATATAAAAAAAACGTTTCTAGATGAGATAGAAAGTTGATATTTGGCGAGCTTATACGCCTCTGTGTTTCATTTGCATTTTGTAAAGATGAACGTCATATGACGTCATTTGACGTCATCAAGTTGTATAGAATTTCCGATTTCTTGATGTCAATTTACTCATGTTGCAAGGGTTCATAAACAATGGAAAATGAAAGTCCTTTGTAGGTTGTCATGTTCATTTTGATCCAATGTTTAATATTTTCATATGACGTCACATAACGTCAGAACTAAAAATAGCTACCAAAGTTTGTACGCGCTGTACAGCCGTCATTTATGGACGGATTGGCATGGATTTTTCACAGAAGTTATATATTACGATCTCATTCTGCAGGATTATATAGGTTTGCCAAGATTCGAAAAAGCAAAGGTTCTATGGCGAATCCAAGATTCGAACCAAGGACGTCAAATTTCAAAAACGTATAAAATCGTTTCTAGATGAGATAGAAAGTTGATATTTGGCGAGATTATATATCTCTGTGTTTCCTTTGCATTTTGTAAAGAGGAACGTCATATGAGTCATATGACGTCATCAAGTTGTATAGAATTTCCGATTTCTTGATGTCAATTTTCCTCATATTGCAAAGCTTCATAGACAATGCAAATTAAATATCCTTTGTACATAATCAGGAACATTTAGATTCAATGTTTAAAATTTTCATATGACGTCACATGACGTCAGAACTATAAATAACTACCAAAGTTTGTCCGCTCTGTACAGCCGTCGTTTATTGATAGATTGGCATGGAATCTTCACAGAAGTTATATATTACGACCTCTTTGTGCAGGATTATATAGGTTTGCCAAGATTCGAAAGAACTAAGGTTCTTTGGCGAATCCAAGATTCGAACCAAGGACGTGAAATTTTAAATACGTATAAAATCGTTTCTAGATGAGATAGAAATTTGATATTTAGCGAGGTAATACGTCTCTGTGTTTCCTTTGCATTTTGTAAAGATGAACGTCATATGACGTCATATGACGTCATCAAGTTGTATAGAATTTCCGATTTCTTGATGTCAATTTTCCTCATGTTGCAAAGCTTCATAGACAATGCAAATTAAATATCCTTTGTACATAATCAGGAACATTTAGATTCAATGTTTAAAATTTTCATATGACGTCAGAACTATAATTAACTACCAAAGTTTGTCCGCTCTATACAGCCGTCGTTTATTGATAGATTGGCATGGAATTTTCACAGAAGTTATATATTACGACCTCATTGTGCAAGATTATATAGGTTTGCCAAGATTCGAAAGAACTAAGGTTCTTTGGCGAATCCAAGATTCGAACCATGGACGTCAAATTTTAAATACGTATAAAATCGTTTCTAGATGAGAGAAATTTGATATTTGGCGAGAATATTATTTAGCGAGCTTATACGTCTCTGTGTTTCCTTTGCATTTTGTAAAGATGAACGTCATATGACGTCATATGACGTCATCAAATTGTAGAGAATTTCCGATTCCTGAATGTCAATTTACTCATGTTGCAAAGGTTCATAGACAATGGAAATTCAATGTCCTATGTAGGTATTCATAAACATTAAGATTTAATGAGTAAAATTTTCATATGACGTCACATGACATCAAAACTTAAAAAAGCTACCAAAGTTCATCCGCGCTGCACAGCCGTCATTTATGGACGGATTGGCATGGAATTTTCACAGAAGTTATATATTACGACTTCATTGTGCAGGATTATATAGGTTTGCCAAAATTCGAAAAACACCAGGTTTGTCATGGTTTGCAGTGCAGAAAGCCCTATCTTTTGTTCAAAACAAAAGAAGTCTAGTTAGGACTTTCTGCCCTTTCGGCAGAAAGTCCTATTGGGTTTGTACTGTTTTATTATTAGGACTTTCTGCCCTTTCGGCAGAAAGTCATATTGGGTTTGTTATGTTTTTTATCATTCTTATTCTTATTCTTTTTTTCTTCCTCTTGTATTTGTGTTAATTTCGGTATGTTGCCAATGGCCCAGAACAATGAAAATTTTATGGCATATATTTCAAACCATGAGCTTTCGAATGCAATGAATTTCATATTCATATGACGTCACATAACGTCAGATTTGACGTCAGGTGAAAAAGTTTGTTCGCGGTCTACAGCCATTATTTATAAAATAAATATCATATGACGTCACGTGACGTCATTATATGATAATGTATTTCTAATATTAACAAGAATATTTCTATATGTTGCAATTGTGGGCAATGAAAATTTAAGGAAACATGCATCAAACGCTGAAATTTTGATTTCTATGATTTTCATATGCCTATGACGTCATATGACGTCACACTTGAAATATGCAACAAAAGTTTGTACGCGGTCTGCAGCCATTGTTTATGAACCGATTTTCATCAAATTTTCACAGAATGTGTATATTAAGTTCTAGTTGTGCATCTCGGTGTCCGTTTTTCAAAATTCGAAAAGTCCATGGTTCTATAGCGAATCCAAGATTCGAACCAAGGTCGTAAATTTTTAAATGCTCATAAAATCGGTCCTATTTGAGATAGAAAAGTGATATTTGGTCAGTATATAGGTCTCTTGGAGTCTTAAAATTTTTGTAAAAATAAACGTCATATGACTTCACGTCACGTCATTATATGATAATGTATTTCTAATATTAACAAGGGTATTTCTATATGTTGAAATTGTCGAAGGGCAATGAAAATTTAATGACACATGATTCAGACGCTGAAATTTCGATTTCAATGATTTTCAGAAGCCTATGACGTTATTACGTCACATTTGAAATTGCTACGAAAGTTTGTACACGGTCCAGAGCCATTTTAATGGGCCGATTTTTATCAAATTTTCACAGAATGTGTATATTACGTTCTTATTGTGTATACCGGTGTCCTTTTTTCAAAATTCGAAAAGTCCAAGCATCTATGGCGAATCCAAGATTCGAACCAAGGACGTCAATTTTTAAATGCTTATAAAAACTGTCCTGTTTGAGATAGAAAGTTGAAATTTTGTCAGTTAGTAGGTCTCTGGGTGTCTAACAATTATGTGAAAATAAACGTCATATGACGTCACGTGACGTCATTTTTTTATTATTAATATTCTTTTCTTCTTCCTAACTAAACGCTTATTTTAATATGTTGCAATAGTCCTAGGACGATGAAATTTTTATGGGTTATTAGTCACGTGAGGAAATTTTTTTTCAATGATTGTCAGTACCCTATGACTCACAGCCAAAAATAGTGAAAAATGGTAAAAATGCAAATTTTAGAGTTAAGTAAAGTATGTGCTTTTGAACAAAAGCATCTTCAGCACCCTATGACGTCATGTGACGTCAGAGCTAAAAATAGTGAAAAATGGTGTTCACGCTCTACAGCAGCCATTTATGGTCGGATTTTCTTCAAATTTTCACAGATGCTACACCTTGAAACTAAGCTGTACATATCCTGCCAGCTAACCGAAATTCCGAAAAACCGAAGTTCTGTGGCTGAAGTAAGATTCGAACATAGGACCAAAAATTTCATTTAAGGATTGAAGAGCTTCAGAATGAGATAGAAAGTTGAAACTTATACAGTTTGCAGTTCTGCAGCATTTCTACAAATATTTTGAATTGTGACGTCAAAGGACGTCATAAGCATACCAGTTAATTTTAATTTGGGGCTTGATTTCGACATGATGCCAGTTGTTCAGAATAATGAAAATTTCAGAGTTATTGCAGTAAAGTATGCGCATTTGAGCAACAGCATTTTAAGCATCCGATGACGTCACGTGACGTCAGATCTACAAATAGTGAAAAATGGTTTTCGCGCTCTACAGCTGCTATTTATGATAAGATTTTCTTCAAATTGTTACAGATGGTACATCTAGAAACTAAGGTGTGAATTTTTTTTGTCAGCTAACCTTAATTCCGAAAAACCGAAGCATTGTGGCTGAAGTAAGATTCGAACATGGACCAAAATTTCATTTTAGGGTTAAAGAACTTCGGGATGAGATAGAAAGTTGAAACTTACACAGTTTGCAGTTCTGCATAATTTCTTAATATATTTTGAGTCGTGACGTCATATGACGTCATAAGCATACTACTACTACTGCTACTTTTTTTTTCTTCGTAACTAAACGCTTATTTTTCGTGGAATATAATGTCAATTGTTCAGCCTGAACATGAAATACTACCCCAGGTGAGTCATTGCATGAAACTTCTATCTCCTGCTTTTTGCATTAACACAGTTGCAGAAAGTCCTATCATTCGTTTAGACGAATGACATCTAGTTATTATTATTATTATTCTACTTTTTTCTTCCTTTTGAGGTTCAAATTAAATGCCGATGAGCTAGCAGCATGAAATTTTAACAGTAGGCACAGTGACTTTGGCGCTTTTGATCGTCATATTTTTTTCTTCATGTGACGTCACATGACGTCAGGGCTGAAAAAAGCTACAAAAGCTTGTACGCGCTCTACAGCCGTCATGTCTGGACCGATTTACTTGATTTTTTTTACAGAATGTATATATTAAGTTCTTGTTGTGCTCGATTATATACATTTTTCAATATTTGAAAAGATCAAGGATCTATGGCTGAACCATGTTTCGAACTTTGGACCAGAAAATGTATTGAAGTATTGCGAAGCACTCAGATAAGCTAGAAACATGAAATTTAGACAGAATATGTGTCCTATTGATTTCTTTCCGCTCTGAAAAGACTGACGTCGTATGACGTAAAATGACGTCATGACGCGTTATCAAATTTTTTATCCAAAATATACGTTTTTTTAGCACTGGAAGACAAAGTTTTTGACCGATTTGCATAACATTTTCACTGAAGGTGCAGCATAGCCTCTTATTGCATCAGTCACTTCCGCTTCCGAAAAATAGCTAAGGTCAAGGTCACATGTCAATTATCGTTTTTTTCTTCGGCCTTAAATATCTCAAAAACGAAAAATATTTTATCGAGATACTATGCGTATAATTTGTAGTGCTTTGAAAGACCTTTCAGATGATATATAGGTTTTAAAGATCGGCGTTGAATCAGTTGAGTTATTGCAGAAAAACAAAGATGTTGCAACCCTAATCGCACTTTACTACTTATATCTGGATAATTATTGATTTTTGTTAATAAGAGTATGAATATAATTTGTAGATCAATGCCCGGCCGTTCTTTTGGTGTTAAAATTTTACAGATTGACCGAATATTCATTAAGTTATAGGGAAAAACAAAACGATATGAACATATTTATCCCCGATTTTTGCCGTATGCTCAAGGTTAAAACGCCCGTACCTACAAAGTGTTTAAAGATACATACAATTATGAAGCGAGGGAATTGTGGGAAATGAAAAGACCTTTCTAACGGTACCTAGCTTTTTAAAATTGGACTTAATATAAGGAAGTTACATGAAAACTAAGAATGCAGTAAAACCGTTCTTTCATGCACTCCCGCAGTAAGTCCCAATCACTTGATTCCTTTTTTTCGAAGAAACTAATGATTTTTTAAAAATAACATACAATTTTTTTTTGCATGATGTGATGTGGTTCTAATGATATGCAGATTTTAATGATCGGACCATAAATTATAAATTGCCGTTTTCTTTAAAAATAACTTTCTATATCTCTGAGCCCGTAATAGAAAAGTTGAAACATGAAACACGTGAAATGTTGGAAATTTAAAGGCCTTTCTAATGGTACCTAGCGTTTTAAAACTGGACATCGGATATCCTATAATTAAGTTAGATGAGAAATAAGAATTCATTTCAACCGTTCTTTCATGCATTTCTGCAGTTAGTCCCTATCATTTGATTGTTTTTTTTCTAAGAAACTATTAATTTTTGAAAAAAACCATAAAGAACAGTATTATTAGCGTGATGCAATGCGGTTCTAATGGTATGCAGATTTTAATGATCGGACCATTAATTATAAAGTTATTTGTCGAAGGGCAATAATAGACATGAACATCGTTTTGCCAATTTGTTTGCTGTTTCTTTGAAAAATAACTTTCTATATCTCAGAGCACGTAACAGAAAAGTTGAAACATGAAACACGTGAAGTGAAATGTTGGAAATATAAAGGCCTTTCTTTTTAGCTAGCCTGAGCACTTTTGTCCGTCGTGCGTCGTCAGTCGTCCGTCGTCAACAATTGCTAGTGAACACTCTAGAGGCCACAGTTTTGGCCCAATCTTCATGAAACTTAGTCAGAATATTTGTCTACATGATATCTCGGATGAGTTCGAAATTGGGTCATGTGGGGTCAAAAAATAGGTCACTAGGTCAAATCTTATAAAAACCTTGTGAACACTCTACAGGCCATAGTTTTGGCCCAATCTTCATAATATTTGGTCAGGATATTTGTCTGCATGATATCTCGGATGAGTTTGAAATTGGGTCATGTGGGGTCAAAAACTAGGTCACTAGGTCAAATCCTTGAAAAACCTTGTGAACACTCTACAGGCCACAGTTTTGGCCCAATCTTCATAAAATTTGGTCAGGTTTTCGGTATTTGAAATTGGTCATGTGGGGTCAAAAACTAGGTCACTAGGTCAAATCTTAGAAAAACCTTGTGAACTCTCTAGAGGCCACAGTTTTAGCCCAATCTTCAATAGATTTGGTCAGGATGTTTGTCTAATTGATATATTGGATGAGTTCGAAAATGAGTCACATGAGGTCAAAAACTAGGTCACTAGGTCAAATCTAAGAAAAATCTTGTGAACACTCTAGAGGCCTACATTTTTGTCCCAGTCTTCATTAAACTTGATATGAATGATGACTGCATGAATTCCCAGTTAAGTGCAAATTCAGGTAGGATCAATATGTAGGTCACTTAGTCAAATGTTAGAAAAACACTTTATATGCAAGATTTTTGGTCTTTATGCCTTACGCAACCATCTTACTCAGGTGAGCGACACAGGGCCATCTTGGCCCTCTTGTTTAAAATTGGACATCATATAAGGAAGTTAGATGAGGAATAAAAATTACTTTATACATGTACCGTTCTTTCATGCACTTTTGCAGTTAATCCTGATCACTTGATTGCTTTTTTCTAAGATACTATTAATTCTTAGCTCACCTGAGCACATGTGCTCAAGATGAGCTATAAGAATCGATGAATGTCCATTGTCCGTCCGTCCGTCCGTCTTCCACAATTAGTTTGTTTGCACTCTAGCATCTTCATTTCTTAAGCAAGTTCGATAATAATGCTGACATCTGCCAATTAGGTCAGGAGTTACGCCCCTTTGATGTTTAAATTTGTGTGTTTTAAGCCATAATTTTTCATTCAAGTTTGACTTCAAATTTCGACAACTGGCTATTTAGTTCGTGAAATTATAAATAATCTGATGGATTATGTCTTCAGTACAACTATGCTATAATTTCGTAACTTGTTCAGGCAATGAAAGCAGTTTTTCTAAGGTGAGAGTCTTTAGGGCCACTTTGGCCCTCTTGTTGAAAATATCATAAAGAACAATATTTTTATCATGATGCAATGCGGTTCTAATGCTATGCAGATCTTAATGATCAGTCTATTAATTATTAAGTTATTTGTCGAATGGTAGTAGTGAATATCTTTTTGCCGATTTTTGCCTTTTTGGGGGGAGCAATAACTTTATATATCGCAAAAACAGATAGGTTTAAACATAAAGTAAGTACATGTTTGAATTCAGAAGACCTTTCTAACGGTACCAGGGTTTTTAAAATCGGACATCATATAAGGAAGTTGCATGAAAGTAGGAAATCTGAAGAAAAAAAAAATCCTTGTGCTTCTGCAGTTGATCCAACATATTATTCTAAATTTTATTTCTGTTACATTAAAGGTAAAATGTGAAACAGTAATTTATTTAAGTGCTCTGTGCCACCTTCAATTGAACAAGAAACTTCAATGAAGATATGAGAAATGAATATTTCGTAGAAAAGGAATCGTGTATACCTTTTTAGCATGTTAAGAGGACTAGTGATACTTCATTCCATTGCAGAACACGAAGATTGAGTATTATTGTAGTTATCTTAAGGATGATTCTGGAATAATTAGCATTATGAAATTATAACTGAAAATAAAGTCACATATTCCCTTTTCAATGCAATGACTTTAAAATTTAAATTATGTTATATGACATCATAGATTTCCTCTGCTATTTATTTATGTTTGGACTCTACAGCTGTCAATTCGGGACGGTTTTTCTTCACTTCAATTTTTGAAGATGGTGTATTTCAGAAAACTAAATAAGTATGATCATGTTTGGCATGGTTTGCAGTGCAGAAAGCCCTTTCTTTTGTCCAGAACAAAAGAAGTTTAGTTCTTCTTCTTATTATTATTATCCTTTTTATCTTCCTCTTATATTTGTGTTAATTTCGAGGTGTTCCCATTGACTCAGAACAATGAAAATTTTATGGCATATATTTCAATCCATGAGCTTTCGTATGCAATGAATTTTATATTCATACGATGTCATATAACGTCAGATTTGACGTCAGGTGAAAATGTTTGTACGCGGTCTACAGCCATTATTTCTGGACCGATTTTCATCAAAATTTCACAGAATGTGTATGTTAGGCTCTAGTTGTGCATCCCGGTGTCCGTTTTTCCAAATTCGAAAAGGCAATTGTTTTATGGTGAATCAAAGATTCGAACTTTAAATTGGTTCTTTAAATTCTGAAAAGATGAACGCCAGTTTTATAATTCAAAAGGCATGACGTCATAATGCTAATAAAACTTTCGTATAAAAACTTAAAGGTTTTTAAGCCCTGTAGGCTTTATTTTTTGTATGATTTGCTTGAAATTTTGTCGAGACACTATAATATAATTTTTAGTGCTTAGAAAGACCTTTCAGATGATATTTAGTTTTTGATGATCGGGGTTGAATCGGTTGCGTTATGGCGGAAAAATGAAAATTCGGTAACCCTCAGTGTGTTTAACAGTTTATATCTCGAAAATCTTTGATTTTTGAAAATATGATGATGAATATTATTTGTAAAGCAATGTTTGGCCGTTCTTTTGATGCTTAAAGTTTAATGATTGACCTAAGATTCATGGTGTAATGGGGAAAAAACGAAATTCGTGCATATAGCTTTGGTGATTTTTTCCTTTTTCAGGAGGTTCATAAAATATTACAAATATTCCTATAGATAAAGGTGTGAAATTAATTACAAATATTCCTATAGATAAAGGTGTGAAATGTACATATTTTCCGAAAATTCTTCAATTAACGTGAACGCGAAAGTAGGTATATTTCTCGAAAAATTCTTACACTTGGTTTATATTCGTATTTTTGATGTAACTTCCTTATACTTTAATCAATTTTAAAACTCTAGTTACCAAAATAATCGTCTTAAAATTTCTACATCTCACTGCTTAAGGTGTAGGACTTATTTTTAATGAGCTTTGAGATATTAGCCGTAGAACTTAGACAACACGGCAGAATCGCTGAAATTCTACATGTTTAAATTCTTATTTTTGATGTAACTTCCTTATACTTTGTTCAATTTCAAAACTTAAGGTACCAAAATAATCGTCTGAAAATTCTCAACATTTAACATGCTTTATATATAGGAATATTTTTAATATTTTTTGAGATACAAGCTCTTAAACCTCCTGAAAAAGGAAAAAATCACCAAAGCTATATGCACGAATTTCGTTTTTTCCCCATTACTCCATGAATCTTAGGTCAACCATTAAACTTTTAGCATCAAAAGAACGGCCAAACATTGCTTTACAAAGAATATTCATCATCATATTTTCAAAAATCAAAGGTTTTCGAGATATAAACAGTTAAACACATTGGGGGTTACCAAATTTTTATTTTTCCTCCATAACTCAACCGATTCAAGCCCGATCATCAAAAACTAAATATCATCTGAAAGGTCTTTCTAAGCACTAAAAATTATATTCATAGTGTCTCTATAGAATATTTACCGTTTTTGAGATATTTAAGGCCGAAGAAAAACCCGATAATTGATATATGACCTTGACCTTTGGGATTTTCCGGAAACGGAAGTGACATGGCTCCATAGCATCTAATACTGCATCTTCAGACAAAATTTCAAGCAAATCATACAAAAAATAAAGCCTACAGGGCTTAAAAACCGTTAAGTTTTAATACGAAAGTTTTAATAGCATTTTGACGTCATGTGACGTCATATTGCTTTCATCTTTTCAGAATGTAAAGAAGACATAGAGACTAATATTAAGTCTAAATCTCAGCTTTCTAGCTTTTATGGAAGCGATTTTAAACGCATTTGAAATTTGACGTCATTAGTTCGAATCTTGGATTCGCCATAAAACCCTTGCCTTTTCGAATTTGGAAAAACGGACACCGAGATGCACAACTACAGCCTAACATACACATTCTATGAAATTTTGATGAAAATCGGTCCAGAAATAATAGCTGTAGACCGCGTACAAACTTTTTCACCTGACGTCAAATCTGACGTTATATGACGTCGTAGGATTATAAATCATTGCATCCGAAAGCTCATGGTTTGAAATATATGCCATAAAATTTTCATTGTTCTGAGTGAATGGCAACACCTCGAAATTAACACAAATATAAGAGGAAGAAAAAAAGAATAACTAGATTTCATTCGTTGATACGAATGATAGGACTTTCAAAAGCTGCATATCGTTCGAAAGGAAATTGATTGGGCTATAAATCATGTTCATAATGATATTTACAAAAATCAATATTTTTTGAGATACATGCAGTTTTCTACACTATGTATAGCGCCGTTTTCGCTGTTCCGCCATTACTGTGCCATTTCAAGCCCGATCTTCAAAAATATTTTCTCATCAGAAAGAGCTTCGAAAGCACTAATAAAAATACGCATATTGTCTCATAGAATGTTGTTTGTTTTTGAGATATTACAGGTCAAAAGAAAAAACGATAATTGATATATGACCTTGACCTTTGAGATTTTCCGGAAACGGAAATGATATTTGACAATGAGATGCTATGGTGCAGATTCAGAGAAAATTTAAAGCCAATCGTTCAAGACATTTAGAGTACAGGGCTGAAAAACCGTTTGTATTTGTTTCAGAATTGTTATTAACATTATGACGTCAAATGACGTCATATGACGTCAAATGTCACAGAATATGAAGAAGACATCAATGAGCATATGTGGTGTCAATTTGAGATTTTTAGCTTACATAGGAGCTACAAAATACTTAAAAACATTTTAAGGTCCAAAGTTCGAAATTTGGTTTAACCACAGAACCTTGGTCTTTTCGAATCTGGGTAAACGTATATAATAGTGCACATCTAGAACGTAATAGACACATTTTGTGAAAATATCGAGAAAATCCGCCAAGAAATGAAGGCTGTAGAGCGTGAACGAACTTTTGTAACAAATGTCAAATTTGACGTCAGGTGACGTCATAGGAATATAAAAATCATAGATTCTAAAATTTCATCGCGTCAGGTATGAGCTATTACATTTTCGTGATTCTAGACCGTCAGGAACCTATTGAAATAGCAACCTCTTTTGGAAGAAAGGAATAATAATAATAATAATAACTAGACTTCGTTTGTCCCACAAACGATAAGGGATTTCTGCGCTGCAAATCAGTTTAAGCCTGATCAGCTGAAAAGAATTTGTTCATAAACAATATCGAAATCCCAAATTTACGTTTCTCTGTGGTATAATACCTGCATTTCCATATTGAGAATATAGGTGTTCTACTTTACTTAGTTCACTTCACATGTATCCTTTCTTTAAAATGAAACATTTTCCCTGTTTTTCACTTAAAAGAGCGTAAAATTACACAAAAAGGTCATGCTAAACAACGGGAATTTTCAAAACTCATTGTATTTACTATTTATCTTGTCTTTATTTTCATTTAAACAATAATAAAAAAGGACACTTAAATAAAGTATGACTTTTATACACAAGACATTTCCTTTACAAAGAAAAAATATATAGAGATAACCAGAACAAATATAGTAGGCCGCCGCCTCACATGAACACAGGTAAACGTTGTACCTTTACTGCTTGCTTACAGTGACGCCCAGTAGATTTCTCAATAGAACTTCATATTCTACTTTATATACATATAGCTATTTGACATTCCAGTGGTATCTGAATTAACTGAAACACATTTTAAAATTTTAAAACCTGTTTAATTTGGCCGAAAATATTAAAGCATAGTCACATTATTGATTTAAAAAGGCTTTTACTTTGGTATCCATACCATATAACGCTTAATATGTTTAAATAATAAGAATGAATAGTTTATTGATTGCGTTTGAATTGCGCATTTACACTTTTATGATTTTTATCATGAGTTCTAATTTCTCATGTAACTTTCTTATATCATGACCAAATAAGAAAAGTAGGGTACCGTTAGAAAGGTCATTAAATTCCCAACATTGCGCCCGCTTTATGTATGGACCTATGTTTAACTGCTTTTGAACTATGGACGCTTAAACCTCGGAAAAAATGCAAAAATATGCCAAAATATGTTCATGTTATTTTCTTCATGCACGATATTTTAATAACTATTCTTTGGATCTTTAAAAGCTGCATATCGTTCGAAAGGAAATTGATTGGGCTATAAATCATGTTCATAATGATATTTACAAAAATCAATATTTTTTGAGATACATGCAGTTTTCTACACTATGTATAGCGCCGTTTTCGCTGTTCCGCCATTACTGTGCCATTTCAAGCCCGATCTTCAAAAATATTTTCTCATCAGAAAAGCTTCGAAAGCACTAATAAAAATACGCATATTGTCTCGATAGAATGTTGTTTGTTTTTGAGATATTACAGGTCAAAAGAAAAAACGATAATTGATATATGACCTTGACCTTTGAGATTTTCCGGAAACGGAAATGATATTTGACAATGAGATGCTATGGTGCAGATTCAGAGAAAATTTAAAGCCAATCGTTCAAGACATTTAGAGTACAGGGCTGAAAAACCGTTTGTATTTGTTTCAGAATTGTTATTAACATTATGACGTCAAATGACGTCATATGACGTCAAATGTCACAGAATATGAAGAAGACATCAATGAGCATATGTGGTGTCAATTTGAGATTTTTAGCTTACATAGGAGCTACAAAATACTTAAAAACATTTTAAGGTCCAAAGTTCGAAATTTGGTTTAACCACAGAACCTTGGTCTTTTCGAATCTGGGTAAACGTATATAATAGTGCACATCTAGAACGTAATATGACACATTTTGTGAAAATATCGAGAAAATCCGCCAAGAAATGAAGGCTGTAGAGCGTGAACGAACTTTTGTAACAAATGTCAAATTTGACGTCAGGTGACGTCATAGGAATATAAAAATCATAGATTCTAAAATTTCATCGCGTCAGGTATGAGCTATTACATTTTCGTGATTCTAGACCGTCAGGAACCTATTGAAATAGCAACCTCTTTTGGAAGAAAAGAATAATAATAATTATAATAATACTAATACAAAAACAGTACAAAAACAATAGGTCTTTCTGCATTAGACAGAAAGCCCTAATAATAAAAAACATTACAAAAACAATAGGTCTTTCTGCTAGAGACAGAAAGCCCTAATAAGAAAAAACATAACAAACCCAATAGGTCTTTCTGCTTGAGGCAGAAAGCCCTTATAAACATAACAAACCCAATAGGACTTTCTGCTTTAGGCAGAAACAAACAAACATAACAAACCCTATACGTTTTCCGTAGGTTTGCGGAAAGCCGTAATAAGAAAAAACATAACAAACCCAAAAGGTCTTTCTGCTTGAGGCAGAAAGCCCTAATAAAAGTTTGAAGAAAGCCGTTATAACAAAGGCAATATGCTTATCGGTCCTGGTGTACAGCATTGCATCCTAAAATGCACCTTATTCTCTCAAATACGCATCGCAATTCACCTTTCAACACGGGCACTCTTTCCTGCGTAGGAACGTCCGGATAGAGGGTAACCAACCCAATAACCGCCTTCTTCTCTTACTTCAAATGGCTAGATTTTCGTATACAAGTCCTTATCCGAAAAACATGAATATCTTCCATGTTTGTTGACGGAATCATTTGAAATTTTCAGGACTTTTTGCACACCGTATGCTACGGCATTTCAGCAAATTTCAACTTCATACATTGACTTGCCGGTTTTATATGAATTTTTAATAATTCTTGCTTAAGTATGCATGACGTCATAATCACGTGACCAAACAAATAATCCTTGCAGTATACATCACTTCACTTTACCGAGTGTTAATCCTGAAGAAATCATAATTTTTGACTCAAAGTTCATGAAACTACAGCGTTTCAATTTCGTCAAAAGTACACTTTCCCCCTTTCTGTCATAACTCAACTAATTCAACCCGATCTTCAAAAACTAAATATCATCTGAAAGGTCTTTTAAATCACTACAGATTTTATTCACAATTTCCAGGTAGAATCTTTCTCTTTTTTGAGATACACCTTGCCGAATAAAAACACCATCAACTGACATATGACCTTGACCTTTACGATTTTCCGAAAACGGAAGTGACTGAGGTAAATGAGATGCTATGTTGCACATTCAGTGAAAATTTTATGCAAATCGGTCAAAAGTTAAGGCATGTAGTGCTACAAAAACCCTACATTTTGGATTAAAAGTTTGTTAACGCGTCATGTTTTACGTCATACGACGTCAGTCTTTTCAGAGCTGTAAGAAATTGATAAGGCACATGTTCTGTCCAAATTTGAAGTTTCTAGCTTATCTGAAAGCTTCATAATACTTAAATAAATTTTCAGGTCCAAAGTTCGAAACTTGGTTCAGCATAGATACTTGGTCTTTTTGAATGTTGCAAAATGTATATAATCCTGCACAACTAAGTCCCAATCCATTCATTCTGTGAAAAAATCAAGTCAATTGGTCAAGAAATGACGACTGTAGAGCGCGTACAAGCTTTGGTAGCTTTTTTCAACCCTGAGGTCACGTGACATCACATGAAGAAAAATATCCTGCAATCAAAAGCGCCAAAGTCACTGTGCATACTGTTGAAATTTCATGCTGCTACCTTGTCGATAACTGTTCTAATTTGAACCTCAAAGGAAGAAAAAAGTAGAATAATAACTAGATTTCATTCGTTGATACGAATGATAGGACTTTCTGCTACATTTGTCAAATACTTAAAAGCAAAAACAGTAAGAGGATATGAAATTGCATCCTTTAACTTGCTTTTGTATGGCCATAACTTAAATGAACTTTGAAAAATAAACCGTTTAACTTGGAGGAAATTGCAAAAGTAACTGAAAATCATTTTTTTATATCGATTTATTTAACTTGGACTATTTTTATAATCTATGTTACAAATCAAATTTATTTAAAACGCTTACAATTCGAATTCCATCCTGTAATGATGGCTGTAGACCGCGTACAAGAGTGTGTAGATAACGTCAAGTTTGATGTCACATGACATCATAGGCATAAGAAAATCAATGAAATGAAATATTAAGTATCTTAAATATATCAAGTAATTTTTTCATGCTCCTTGCAACTTTGCAACATATAGAAATTAACGCGTAGATATATTAACATTCTTTTTGACATTATGACGTCAAATAACGTTAATCTTCACAGAATATAAATAAGTCTTAAAGACTAATATTCAGTCCAATATCAACTTTCTAAATCATCTCGAAGCGATTTTATATGTTTTTGAAATTTGACGCCAATGTTTCGAAACTTGGATTCGCCATACAACCATTGCCTTTTCGTCTTTTCGAATTTGTAAAACAGGACCCGGGATACACAACTAGAGCGTTACATATACATTCTTTGAAATTTGCTGAAAATCGGTCCAAAAATAATGGCTGTACACCGCGTAAAACCTTTTTGTCCTGACGTCAAATCTGATGTGATATAACGTCAAATTAATATGAATTACATTGCATTTTAAAGCATTTCTAAAGTATATACATAAGATTCATGGTCCTGGGAAGTTAACAACATATTAAATTTACGCGTATATATCAGAAATAATTTTTGACCTATGACGTCATATGACGTCAAATGACGTTCATCTTCAGAGAATGTAAAGCACTCTTGGAGACTTATTTACTTTCCAAATATTAGATTTTAACTCATCTGGGAAACGATTTTATACGTATTTAAAATTTGACGCCAATGGTTCGAATATTGGATCCGCCATAAAACCTTTGCATTTTTGAATTTGGAAGAACGGACACCGGGATGCTCAACTATAACCTAATATACACTTTCTGTGAAATTTTTATGAAAATCGTTCATAAACAATGGCTGTAGACCGCGTACAAACTTTTGTAGCATCTGGCAAGTGTAACGTCATATGACGTCATAGGCATATGAAAACTGTAGAATTAAAAATATCAACATTTGAAGCAAAATGTCATATAATTTCCATTCCCCTGGACCATTTTAACATATAGAAATTTTCTTGTAAATATTAGAAATAGATTTTCATGTATTGACGTCATCTGACGTCACATGACGTTCATTTTCACAAAATCGTTCAGTCATCCATAATCCTACACAATGTTCAAATATCAATATTCTATCTCATATGGGACCGATTTTATAAGCATTTGAAAATTAACGACCTCGGTTCGAATCTTGGATTCTCCATAGAACCATGGTCTTTTAGAATTTTGAAAAACGGAAAGCGGGATGCACAACTAGATCTTAATATACACATTCTGTGAAAATTTGATGAACATCGGTTTATATGTAATGGCTGTAGACCGCGTACAAACTTTTGTAGAATATAAAGTGTGACGTCATATGACGTCATATGCTTATAAAAAGTATTGAAATAGAAATTATATCGTGTGAAACATATGTCATTAAATTTTTATTGCTCTTCGACCATTTCAACATATAGAAATAATCTTGTTAATGTTAGTAATATATTTTCATATAATGACGTCACGTGACGTCATATGATGCAAATTTTCAAAATATTTTTCAGACTCCGAGAGACCTACATACTGACCAAATATCAACTTTCTATCTCAAAAAGGACTGATTTTATAAGCATTTGAAAATTTACGACCTTGGTTCGAATCTTGGTTTCGCTATAGAACCTTGGCAATTTCGAATTTTGAGAAACGGACACCAGGATGCACAACTAGAACTTAATATACACATTCTGTGAAAATTTGATGAAAATCGGTTCATAAATAATGGCTCTGGACCGCGTACAAACTTTTGTAGCTTATTTCACGTGTGAGTCATATGACGTCATAGGCATATGAAAATCATAGAAATCAAAAATTACAGCGTTTGAAGCATGTGTCTTTTAAATTTTCATTGCCTTCGACAATTTCACATATAGAAATATTCTTGTTAATATTAGAAATTACATTTCTTATAATGACGTCACGTGACGTCATATGACATTTTTTTTCACAAAAATGTTTAAAACTTCTAGAGACCTATATACTGATAAAATATCAACTTTTATCTTAAAAAGGACAGAATTTATAAGCATTTAAAAATTTACGACCTTGGTTCGAATCTTGGATTCGCTATAGAACCATTGGACTTTTCGAATTTTGAAAACGGACACCGGGATGCACAACTAGAACTTAATATACACATTCTGTGAAAATTTGATGAAAATCGGTTCACAAACAATGGCTGTAGACTGCGTACAAGCTTTTGTAGCATATTTCAATGTGACGTCATATGACGTCATAGGCATATGAAATCATAGAAATCAAAATTTCCTCAGTGATAATAAGTCATAAAAAATTTCATCGTCCCAGGGGTATTGCAACATAGAAAATAAGCGTTTAGTTAGGAAGAAAAAAAGAATAATAATAACTAGATGTCATTCGTGAAAACGAATGATAGGACTTTCTGCAAGCTGTGTTAATGCAAAAAGCAGGAGATAGAAGTTTCATGTAATGACTCACCTTGGTAGTATTTCATGTTCATGCTGAACAATTGAAATTATATTCCGAAATTAGTGCAAATGAGAAGAACTAAGTATTAGTCTGTGACGTCACATGACGTATATGACGTCATAACTCTAAAATAGTAGAAATTCGCAAACTGCAAAATGTTTAAGTTTCAACTTTTATCTCATCCTGAAGCTCTCTAATCTAAAATGAAATTTTCGGTCCAATGTTGTTTTTATTTACCCACACAACTTCGGTCTTTCGGAATTTGGGTTTTGCTGCGGGGGTATGCACACTTATCTTTCAAGATGTACCCTCTGTGAAATTTGAAAAAAAATCGACTAAATGGCGGCTGTAGAGCGTGAACACCATTTTTCACTATTTTTAGCTCTGAGTCACATGAGTCATAGTGTGCTAAAGATGCTTTTGTTCAAAAGGGCATACTTTACTGTCATAACTCTGAAAATTTCGTTTTTTAAACAATGGCATCTGTCAAACATTGCCCTAAAATGAAATTAAGAAGTATGCTTATGACGTCACAAGACGTTATATGACGTCAAAATCAAAAATATATGTAGAAATTCTGCAGAACTGAAAACTGTGTGTTTCAACCTTTATCTCATCTGAAGTCTTTATCCTAAATTAAATTTTGGTCCTATGTTCGAATTTATTTCAGCCACAGAATTCGGTCTTTCGGAATTTCGGTTAACGAAGGATATGAACCTTAGTTTCTTTATGTACCATCTGTGAAAATTTGAAAAAAAAATCCGCCATAAATGACGGTTTGTAGAGCGCGAACACCATTTTTCACTATTTTTAGCTGTGAGTCACATGAAGTCATAGGGTGCTGAACATGCTTTTGTTCAAAAGCGCATACTTTACTGTCATAACTCTGAAATTTTAAATTATTCTGAAAAAATTTGGGTATGTCGAATCATTGCCCTAATATGAAAATTAAGAAGTTTGCTTTGACGTAACATGCGTCATTGCGTCAGGAATCAAAATATATGTAGAAATTTTGCAGAACTGCAAATGTGTAATTCCCAATTTCTTTCTACCCTGAAGCTCTTTAATCCTAAAATTAAATTTTCGTCCTTTGTTCGAATATTATTTCCGCCACAGAACTTCGGTTTTTCGGAATTTCGGTTAGTTGACAGGATATGCACAGCTTGTTTCAAGATGTATATCTGTGAAAATTTGAAGAAAACCCGACCATAAATGGCGGCTGTAGAGCGTGAACACCATTTTTCCCTTTTTTTTGCTCTGAGTCACATGACGTCATAGTGTGCAAAAGTGCTTTTGTTCAAAAGGGCATACTTTATATCATAATCTGAAATTTCGTTTTTGGAACAATGGTTCATGTCAAAATCTTGACTAAATGAAAATTAAGAAGGTATGCTTTTGACGTCACACGAGTCTTATGACGTAAAAACTCAAGTATTTGTAGAAATTCTGCAGACTCAAACTGTGTAAGGTTCAACCTTCTATCTCTCCTCAAGCTCTTTAATCTTAAAAAGAATTTTCGGTCCTTGTTCGAACTTTTTTCAGCCCGAACTGCAGTCTTTTGGAAGTTTGTTTAGTGCGGATATGACACCTGGGGTTTCAAAAAAATCCCATCTGTGAAAATTTGAAGAAATTGACCATAAATGAGGGTGTAGAGCGCGAAACCATTTTTCACTATTTTTTGCTGTGACGTCTTTGTGAGTCATGGGTGCTGAGTGCTTTTGTTCAAAAGAAACTTTGTTTATAACTTAAAATTTTCATTATTTGAACAATGGATCATGTCGAAATCATTCCCTAAAGGAAAAAATTAAGAAGTTGCTTATGACGTCAATGAGTCATATGACATCACGACTCAAAATATTTGTAGGTTCTGCGAACTGCAAACTGTGTCGTTTCAACTTACTATTCATCCTGAAGCTCTTTAATCCTAAAATGAAATTTTGGTCTTGTTCAAATTTATTTCAGCCCAGAACTTGGTCTTTCGGAATTTTCGGTTTAGCTGAAAAAGATATGCCCCACCTTTGATTAAAGATGTACCATTGTGAAAATTTTAAGAAAATCGACCTAAATGGCGGGTAGAGCGCAAAACACCATTTTTCACTATTTTTAGCTGTGACGTCATGTGACGTCATGGGTGCTGAAGATGTTTTGTTCAAAGCGAATACTTTGCTTTTTTTATAATCTGAAATTTTCATTTTTTGAACAATGGCATCATGTCGAAATCATTGTCCTAAAATAAAAATTTAAAGAAGTTTTGTTATGACGCCCAATGCGTCATATGACGTCATGACTCAAAATATTTGTAGAAATTTGCAGAACTGCAAACGTGTTTTTAACTTTCTATTCACCCTTTGAAGTCTTTTTCTAAAAATGAAATTTTCGGCCCTATGTTCGAATCTTATTTAGCCACAGAACTTCGGTCTTTCGGAAATTTCGGTTAGCTGAAAGATATGCACACCTTTGATTCAAGATGTTCCATCTGGAAAATTTTAAGAAATCCGCCATAAATGACGGTGTAGAGCGCGAACACCTTTTTCACTATTTTTGCTGTGGTCTGTGACGTCTAGGGTGGGAAGATGCTTTTGTTCAAAAGCGAAATAACTTTGTTTTTATAACTCTGAAATTTTCTTTATCTGAACAACTGGATATGTCGAATCATTGTCCTAAAATGAAATTAGAAGTATGCTTTGACGTCACATGGGTATATGAGTCATGACTCAAAATATTTTAGAAATTCTGCAGACTGCAAACTGTGTAGTTTCAACTTTTATTCATCCTGAAGTCTTTTATCTAAAATGAAAATTTTCGGTCCTAAGTTCGAATCTTATTTCAGCCACGAACTTCGGTCTTTCGGATTTCGGTTTCTGACGGATATGCACACCTTTGATTCAAGATGTACCTTGTGAAAATTGAGAAAATCGACCTAAATGACGGCTGTAGAGCGCGAACACCATTTTTCACTATTTTTAGCTGTGACGTCATGTGACGTCATAGGGTGCTGAAAATCATTGAAATAAAAAATTTCCTCACGTGACTAAAACCCAATAAAACATTTCATCGTCCTAGGACTATTGCAACATATAAAATAAGCGTTTAGTTAGGAAGAAGAAAAGAATAATAAACTAGATTTCATTGTTGTACGAATGATAGGACTTTTGCTAATTTGCAAAAAACTTAAAAGCAAAAAAAGTAAGAGGATATAAAATTGCAGCCTTTAACTTGCTTTTGTATGGCAATAACTTAAATGAACTTTGTAAAATAAACCGTTTAACTTGGAGGAAATGCAAAGTAACTAAAAATCATTTTTTTATATCGATTTATTTAACTTGGACTATTTTTATAATCTATGTTACAAATCAAATTTATTTAAAACGCTTACAATTCGAATTCCTCCTGTATAATGGTGTAGACCGGTACAAGGTGTTTAGAAACGTAAAGTTTGTGTCAATGAACTGGCTAAGAAAATCAATGAAATGAAATATTAAGTATCTTAATATTATCAAGTAATTTTTCATGCTCCTTGCAACTTTGCAACATATAGAAATTAACGCGTAGATATATTAACATTCTTTTTGACATTATGACGTCAATAACGTAATTTCACAGAATATAAATAAGTCTTAAAGACTAATATTCAGTCCAAATATCAACTTTCTAAATCATCTCGAAGCGATTTTATATGTTTTTGAAATTTGACGTCAATGTTTCGAAACTTGGATTCGCCATAAAAACCATTGCCTTTTCGTCTTTTCGAATTTGTAAAACAGGACCCGGGATACACAACTAGAGCGTTACATATCATTCTTTGAAATTTGCTTAAATCGGTCCAAAAATAATGGCTGTACACCGCGTAAAACCTTTTTGTCCTGACGTCAAATCTGATGTGATATAACGTCAAATTAATATAAATTTTACATTGCATTTTAAAGCATTTCTAAAGTATATACCATAAGATTTCATGGTCCTGGGAAGTTAACAACATATTAAATTTACGCGTATATATCAGAAAAATTTTTGACCTTATGACGTCATATGACGTCAAATGACGTTCATATTCAGAGAATGTAAAGCACTCTTGGTGACTTATTTACTTTCCAAATATTAGATTTCTAACTCATCTGGAAACGATTTTATACGTATTTAAAATTTTACGCCAATGGTTCGAATATTGGATCCCCCATAAAACCTTTGTATTTTTGAATTTGGAAGAACGGACACCGGGATGCTCAACTATAACCTAATATACATTTCTGTGAAATTTTTATGAAAATCGGTTCATAAACAATGGCTGTAGACCGCGTACAAAATTTTGTAGCATCTGGCAAGTGTAACGTCATATGACGTCATAGGCATATGAAAACTGTAGAATTAAAAATATTCAACATTTGAAGCAAAATGTCATATAATTTCCATTTCCATGGACCATTTTAACATATAGAAATTTTCTTGTAAATATTAGAAATAGATTTTCATGTATTGACGTCATCTGACGTCACAGGACGTTCATTTTCACAAAATCGTTCAGTCATCCATAATCCTACACAATGTTCAAATATCAATAATCTATCTCATATGGGACCGATTTTATAAGCATTTGAAAATTAACGACCTCGGTTCGAATCTTGGATTCTCCATAGAACCCTGGTCTTTTAGAAATTTTTAAAAACGGATAGCGGGATGCACAACTAGATCTTAATATACACATTCTGTGAAAATTTGATGAACATCGGTTTATAAGTAATGGCTGTAGACGCGTACAAACTTTTGTAGAATTGTCAAGTGTGACGTTATATGACGTCATATGCTTATAAAAATTATTGAAAAAGAAATTATATCGTGTGAAACATATGCCATTAAATTTTTATTGCTCTTCGACCATTTCAACATATAGAAAAATCTTGTTAATGTTAGTAATATATTTTCATATAATGACGTCACGTGACGTCATATGATGCAAATTTTCAAAATATTTTTAAGACTCCGAGAGACCTACATACTGACCAAATATCAATTTCTATCTCAAATAGGACTGATTTTATAAGCATTTGAAAATTTACGACCTTGGTTCGAATCTTGGATTCGCTATAGAACCTGGCAATTTCGAATTTTGAGAAACGGACACAAGGATGCAAAACTAGAACTTAAATTACACATTCTGTGAAAATTTGATGAAAATCGGTTCATCAATAATGGCTTGGACCGCGTACAAACTTTTGTAGCTTATTCACGTGTGACGTCATATGACGTATAGAGATATGAAAATCATAGAAATCAAAATTACAGGTTTGAAGCATGTGTCATTAAATTTTTCATTGCCCCCTTTGACAATTTCACATATAGAAATATTCTTGTTAATATTAGAAATACATTATCATATAATGACGTCACGTGACGTCATATGACATTTATTTTCACAAAATGTTTAAAACTTCTAGAGACCTATATACTGATTAAATATCAACTTTCTATCTTAAATAGGACAGAATTTATAAGCATTTAAAAATTTACGACCTTGGTTCGAATCTTGGATTCGCTATAGAACCATGGACTTTTCGAATTTTGAAAAACGGACACAGGCATGCACAACTAGAACTTAATATACACATTCTGTGAAAATTTGATGAAAATCGGTTCACAAACAATGGCTGTAGACCGCGTACAAACTTTTGTAGCATATTTCATATGTGACGTCATATGACGTCATAGGCATATGAAAATCATAGAAATACAAAATTTCCTCACGTGACTAATAAGTCATAAAAATTTCATCGTCCTAGGAGTATTGCAACATAGAAAAATAAGCGTTTAGTTAGGAAGAAAAAAAGAACTAGATGTTCATTCGTTTAACGAATGATAGGACTTTCTGCAACATTGCTTTATATAGTATATATAGAAGATGACATAATAGTTTAATCTGTCCAAATTGCAACTTTCTATCTCCTCTATTTTTATATAATTTAGCCAAATAGAACACATTCTGTGAAAATTTGATAAAATCGGCCCATTAATAATGGCTCTGGACGTGTACAATCTTTCTTAGTCAATTACAAATGTGACGTCATATGACGTCATAGACTTCTGAAAATCATTGAAATCGAAATTTCAGACTCGAAACATGCGGCATTAAATTTTCATTGCCCTTCGAAATTTCAATATATAAAATAATCTTGTTAGAATTAGAAATTCATTATCATATAATGACGTCACGTACGTCATATGACATTTATTTTCACAAATATGTTTAAGACTCCCAGAGACCTATATACTGACCAATATCATCTTTCTATCTCAAATAGGACCGATTTTATTAAGAATTTGAAATTTACGACCTTGGTTCGAATCTTGGATTCGCTATAGAACCTATGGACTTTCGAATTTTGAAAAAACGGACACCGGGATGCACAACTAGAACTTAATATACACATTCTGCGAAAATTTGATGAAAATCGGTTCATAACAATGGCTGTAGACCGCGTACAAACTTTTGTTGCATATTTCCAGTGTGACGTCATATGACGTCATAGGCATATGAAAATCATAGAAATCTAAATTTCAGCGTTTGAAGCATGTGTCTTTAAATTTTCATTGCCTTTCGACAATTTCAACATATAGAAATATTCTTGTTAATATTAGAAATACATTATCATTAATGACGTCACGTGACGTCATATGACATTATTTTCACAAAATGTTTAGAAACTTCTAGAGACCTATATACTGACTAATATCAACTTTCTATCTTAAATAGGACAGATTTTATAAGCATTTAAAAATTTACGACCTTGGTTCGAATCTTGGATTCGCTATAGAACCATGGACTTTTCGAATTTTGAAAAACGGACACGGGATGCACAACTAGAACTTAATATACACAATCTGTGAAAATTTGATGAAAATCGGTTCACAAACAATGGCTGTAGACCGCGTACAAACTTTTGTAGCATATTTCAAATGTGACGTCATATGACGTTATTTCAAATGTGACGTCATATGACGTCATAGGCATATGAAAATCATAGAAATCAAAATTTCCTAACGTGACTAATAAGTCATAAAATTTCATCGTCCTAGGAGTATTGCAACATAGAAAATAAGCGTTTAGTTAGGAAGAAAAAAGAATAATAATAATAATAAGAAGAAGAACTAGATTTCAATTCGTTGATACGAATGATAGGACTTTCTGCTAAAATTGAAAAATATTAAGATTAATTCCGTTAGAAAGACTGTATATTAAATTCTCTACCTTTTACTTATTTTTTTTTTTTTTTTTCGTATGGACTTCTTTTAGCTTTGACGTCACATGACGTCATAGGATGCTGAAAATTCTTTTGTTCAAAAGTGCATACTTTACTGTCGTAACTCTGAAATTTTCATTATTCTGAACAACTGGCATCATGTCGAAGTCATTGCCCTAAATGAAAATTAAGAAGTATGCATATGACGTCACATGACGTAATATGACGTCACGACTCAAAATATATGTAGAAATTCTGCAGAACTGCAAACTGTTTAAGTTTAAACTTTCTATCTCATCCTGAAGCTCTTTAATCCTAAAATGAAATTTTCGGTCTTTTGTTCGAATATTATTTCAGCCACAGAACTTCGGTCTTTCGAAATTTCTGTTAACTGACAGGGTATGCACACCTTAGTTTCAAGATATACCATCTGTGAAAATTTGAATAAAATCCGGCCATAAATGGCAGCTGTAGAGCGTGAACACCATTTTTCACTATTTTAAACTGTGACGTCACTAACGTCATTGGGTTGTGTAGATGCTTTTATTCAAAAGCGCATACTTAACTATCATAACTCTGAAATTTTCATTATTCTGAACAACAGGCATCATGTCGAAATCATTACCCTAAAATGAAAATTAAGAAGTATGCCTATGACGTCACATGACGTCATATGACGTACGACTCAAAATATTTGTAGAAATTCTGCAGAACTGCAAACTGTGTAAGTTTCAACTTTCTATCTCATCCTGAAGCTCTTTAATCCTAAAATGAAATTTTCGGTCCTATGTTCGAATCTTATTTCAGCCACAGAACGTCGGTCTTTCGGAATTTCGGTTAGCTGACAGGATATGCACACCTTCGTTTCAAGATGTACAATCTGTAAAAATTTGAAGAAAATCCGACCATAAATGCGGCTGTAGAGCGTGAACACCATTTTTCACTATTTTTAGCTCTGACATCACATGACGTCAAGGGTGCTGATAATCTTTGTTCAAAGCGATACTTTACTTTCATAACTCTGAAATTTTCATTATTCTGAACAACTGGCATCATGTCGAAATCATTGCCCTAATATGAAAATTAAGAAGTATGCTTATGACGTTATATGACGTCATATGACGTCACGACTCAAAATATATGTAGAAATTCTGTCGAACTGCAAACTGTGTAAGTTTCAACTTTCTATCTCATCCTGAAGCTCTTTAATCCTAAAATGAAATTTTCGGTCCTATGTTCGAATCTTATTTCAGCCACAGAACTTCGGTCTTTCGGAATTTCGGTTAGCTGACAGGATATGCACACCTTGATTCAAGATGTACCATCTGTGAAAATTTGAAGAAAATCCGACCATTAAATGCGGCTGTAGAGCGCGAACACCATTTTTCAATATTTTTAGCTGTGACGTCACATGACGTCATAGGGTGCTGAAGATGCTTTTGTTCAAAAGCGTATACTTTTCTCTCATAACTCTGAAATTTTCATTATTCTGAACAACTGGCATCATGTCGAAATCATTGTCCTCAAATGAAAATTAAGAAGTATGCTTATGACGTCACATGACGTCATATGACGTCACGACTCAAAATATTTGTAGAAATTCTGCAGAACTGCAAACTGTGTAAGTTTCAACTTTCTATCTCATCCTGAAGCTCTTTAATCCTAAAATGAAATTTTCGGTCCTATGTTCGAATCTTATTTCAGCCACAGAACTTCGGTCTTTCGGAATTTCGGTTAGCTGACAAGATATGCACACCTTTGATTCAAGATGTACCATCTGTGAAAATTTGAAGAAATCCGACCATAAATGACGGCTGTAGAGCGCGAACACCATTTTTCACTTTTTTTTAGCTGTGACGTCATGTGACGTCATAGGGTGCTGAAGATGCTTTTGTTCAAAAGCGATACTTTGCTTTATAACTCTGAAATTTTCATTATTCTGAACAACTGGCATCATGTCGAAATCTTGTGCCCTAAATGAAAATTAAGAAGTATGCTTATGACGTCACATGACGTTCATATGACGTCAGACTCAAAATATTTATAGAAATTCTGCAGAACTGCAAACTGTGTAAGTTTCAACTTTCTATCTCATCCTGAAGCTCTTTTATCCTAAAATGAAATTTTCGGTCCTATGTTCGAATCTATTTCAGCCACAGAACTTCGGTCTTTCGGAATTTCGGTTAGCTGACAGGATATGCACAACCTTTGATTCAAGATGTACCATCTGTGAAAATTTGAAGAAAATCCGACCATAAATGACGGCTGTAGACGCGAACACCATTTTTCACTATTTTTAGCTGTGACGTCAGTGACGTCATAGGGTGCTGAAATCATTGCTTTTGTTCAAACTTAGTTTGCCTATCTAACTCTGATTTTCGTTTTTCGAACTTTGACATCATGCGGAACTTGACCCTTACAATGAAAATTATGAGTATGTTATGAGTTAAAAATATGACGTCACACTCAAAATTTTGTTAGAAATTTCTGAAGAATAAAAATTGTAAGTTCATTTGTTCATTTGAAGCTTTATTCTAAAAGAAATTTTCGTATTTCGTCTGTTTACCACAGAACTTCGGTCTTTCGGTATTTTTAGCTGACAGGTTTTGCACTCTTACGTCAAGATGTCCCAAATGGAAAATTTGAAAAATGATAAATTTTGGTGTAGTACGTACAAATTTTAATTTTTTAGCTGTGGCGTCATGACGTAATTTGCGAAGTGTTGTCAAAAATTTGACCGCCAAAAACCTTTGTATTTTTGAATTGGAAGAACGGACACCGGATGCTAACAAAAACCTAATATACACTTTTTGAAATTTTTTGAAAATCGGTTCATAAACAATGGCTGTAGCCGCGTAAAACCCCTTTTGTAGCATCTGGAAGTTAACGTATAACTCTAGGCATATGAAAACTAAAAAAATTTTAAAAATACAACTTTGAAGCAAATGTCATATAATTTCCATTTCCAGGGCCCTTTTTTAACAATAAAATTTTCTTGTAAATATTAAAAAATTTTCCATGTATTGACTCATCTGACGTCCCAGGACGTTTTTTTTTCACAAAACGTTCATCACCAAAAATCCACACATTTCAAATATCAATAATCTATCAAAAGGGCCTTTTTTAAAGCATTTGAAAATTCGACCTGGTTGAATTTGGGGTTTCTCCATAAACCAGGTTTTTTTAAATTTAAAAAAGGGAAGCGGGGCACAACTAGATCTTAATAAACATTCTGAAAAAATTTTGAAAACAGGGGTTTAAAGGGGAAGGCGTAGACCGCAAAAAACTTTTGTAGAATATGTAAGTGTGATTTATATGACGTCATATGCTTATAAAATTTTGAAATAAAAATTATATCGTGTGAAACATACCCCTTTAAATTTTTATTGCCTTCGACCATTTCAAATATGAAAAATCTTTTAATTTTGTAATATTTTCATATAATGACGTCACGTGCGCATATGATGCAATTTAAAATATTTTTAAAAAACTCCGAGAGACCTACTATGCCAAATATAACTTCACCAATGGGTGATTTTATAAGCATTTAAAATTTACGACCTTGGTTCAAACTTGGATTCGTATAAAACTTGGCAAATTTCGAATTTAGAAAGGGGCAAAAGGATCAAACTAAATTAAAAATACACATTTTGTAAAATTTTTTATGAAAATCGTTCATCATAATGGCTCTGGACCCCGTACAACTTTTGTAGTTATTTCACGTGTGACTCATAGAGCATAAATAAAAAACAAGAAATCAAAATTCAGAGTTTGAAGCTGTGTCTTAAATTTTTTTTTGCCCTTCGCAATTTCAACATATAGAAATATTCTTGTTAAAAAGAAATACATTATCAATAAGACTCACGGACGTCAATACATTTTTTTTCACAAAATTTTTTAAAACTTCAAAACCCCCATTCTATTAAAATCAATTTTTATTTAAATAGGAAAAATTTAAAGATTTAAAAAATTTTGCCCTTTTTTTTTTGAATTTGGGGTTCGCTATAACCAGGATTTTTTAAATTTTAAAAAAAGGGGCCGGAGCACAATAAATTTTAAAATACCACGTAAAAAATTTTTTAAAAACGGTTTACAAACAATTTGGGGGACCGCGTACAAATTTGTAGCTTTTCATTTACGTCATATGACGTATGGCATAGAAAATTTTTAAAACAAAATTTCCTCCGTGACAAATGTCATAAAAATTTCATCGTCCTAGGAGTATTGCAAAAAAAATAACGTTTAGTTAGGAAAAAAAAAGAACTAATGCATTCGTTAAACAAATTTAAAAAGGGCTTCTGCAAAATCGCTTTATTTTATATAAAATGACTTTAAAAATCGTCCAAATTGCAATTTTTTATTCCTCTTTTTCTATAAAAAAAGCAAAATAGAACACATTCGGAAATTTGATAAAAACCCCCATTAAAATGGCTCGGGCCGTTAAAAAACTTTCTTATAATTTTAAAAAAATGACTCTATGACGCATAGCTTTGAAAATCTTGAAATCGAAAATTTTAAACCAAAAATGGGGGGAAAAAAATTTTATTCCCCTTCAAAATTTTTAAAATAAAAAAATTTTGTTAAATTAAAATTTTATTTCATATAATGACGCACGTAACGCTAGACTTTATTTTTACAAAATGTTTAAGACCCCAAACCTTTAAACTGACCCAATAATTTTTTACCAAAAAAGGACCGATTTTTAAAATTTTGAAAATTTACGCCTTGGTTTCAATCTGGATTCGCTATAGAACCAGGGGCTTTTTGAATTTTAAAAAAGGACCCGGGAGCAAACTAGAACTTAATTACACTTCTCCAAAATTTGATGAAAACGTTTATAAAAAAGGGGTGTAGACCGCGTAAAAACTTTTGTTGAAATTTTTTAGTGTGCGTCTATGACTCTGGGGTTTTAAAAAAAAAAAGAAATCAATTTTAGCGTTTAAGCATGTGTCTTTTTTTTTTGCCTTTGACTTTTCAACTTAAAAAATTTCTTGTTAATTTAGAAATACATTACAAAATGACGTCACGGACGTCTTGAAATTTTTTCACAAATTTTAAACTTCTAGAGCCAAAAAACTGATAAAATCAACTTTTTTTTTTAAAAGGCAGATTTATAAGCATTTTTAAAAAATTTTCGCCTTGGGTTCGAATCTTGGATTTGCTTAAAAACCATGGACTTTTCGATTTTAAAAAAGACCCGGGGGTGCACAACTAAATTAATATACCAATTTTAAAAAAATTTATGAAAACGGTTCACAAACAAGGTGTAGACCCGTACAAAATTTTTTGCAATTTAAAAGTCGTATAACGTCTGGGGTATGAAAATCAAGAAATAAAAATTTAACGGCTAAAAGTTAAAAAAAAATTTTATCGTCCTAGATAGAACAAAGAAAAAAAAGCTTTTTGTTGGGAAAAAAAAAAAAATAAAAATAAAATAAGAAGAAAACTAATTCTTCGTTAACAAATAGGACTTTCTGCTAAAATTGAAAAATATTTAAAAAATTCCGTTTGAAAAGTATTTAAAAATTTTCCCACCCTTTATTTTTTTTTTTTTTTTTTTTTTCGATGGACTTTTTTAGTTTTTACGTCACATGACGTCATGGATGCTGAAATTCTTTTTTTCAAAAGTGCTTTTAAAGTCGTAACTCTAAAAATTTTCATATCTGAACAATGGCATCATCAAGTCATTGCCCTAAAATGAAAATTAAGAAGTATGCATTGCGCACATGACAAATAGACGCCGACTAAAAATATATTAAAATTCTGGAACTGCAAACTGTTTAAGTTTAAATTTTCTATCTCATCCTGAACCTTTTAATCCTAAAATAAAATTTTTCGGTTTTTGTTAAAAATATTTCAGCCAAAAAACTTCGGCTTTCGAAATTTCGTTAACTACAGGTTAAAACCCCAATTTTAAAAGAATACCATCTGTGAAAATTGAAAAAATCCGGGGCCCAAAAAGGCAGCGTAGACTTGAAAAACCATTTTTCACATTTTAAACGTGACTCACAAAACCTTGGGTTTTTTGTAATGCTTTTTAAAAGCGATACTTAACTATCTAACTCGAATTTTCATATTTGAAAAACAGGATCATGTCAAAAACATTACCCTAAAATAAAAAAATTTAAAAGTAGCCTTGACGTCACAAAGTCATATAGTCACGACTAAAAAAAATTTTTTTAAAAATTCTGAAACTCAACTGGTAAGTTTCAACTTTCATCTATCCTGAACCTTTTTAACCTAAAAGAAATTTTCGGCCCCATGTTCAATCTTATTTCACCACAGAACGTCGGTTTCGAATTTCGGACGACAGTTTTTGCACACCTTTTTTCAAGATGTAAATCTGAAAAAAATTTTAAAAAAATCCGCCAAAATGCGCTGAAGCTGAACACCTTTTTTTACTATTTTTAGCTCTGAAACACAGACGTAAGGGTGCGAAAATCTTTTTTCAAAAGCGTTTTCTTTACTTTCAAAACTCCAAAATTTTCCCTTTTTCTAACAACGGGTTTAGTCAAATCTTTTCCCTAATAGAAATTAAGAAGTATGCTTATGACTTTTTTTGACGTCATAGACTCACGACTCAAAATATTGTAAAAATTCCGCACTAAAATGTGTAAGTTTAAAATTTTTTGTCTTTTTCGAAGCCTTTAATCCTAAAATAAAATTTTTCGGTCGTAGTTCAATCTTATTTCACCACAAACTTCGTCTTTCAAAATTTTTGGTTAGCTGACGGGGTTTTTACACCTTAGTTTCAAAAAGTAATCTGAAAAATTTGAAAAAAACCCCCCCCATAAATACGGCGTAGAGCGCTAACACCTTTTTCACTTTTTTTTCGTGCGTCAGGACGTCTATGGTGCTGAAACTTTTGTCAAAACGCAACTTTTTTTTCAAACTCAAAATTTCATTTTTCTAAAAAACGCATCATGTCGAAATGTGCCCAAAAATAAAAAATTTAAAAGTATCTTTGACGTCACATACTTCAATGACGTCCGACTCAAATTTTTGTAAAAATTCTGCGAACTGCAAACTTGTAAGTTTTAACTTTATTCTCCGAAGCCTTTTACCCCAAAATAAATTTTTTGGGCCTAGTTGAATCTTTTTCCCACAAACTTGGTCTTGGAATTTTGGGGTTTGCTGACGGATATGAAAAAAATTTTATTCAAGATGTCCTCTGTGAAATTTAAGAAAATCCGACCAAAAATGACGGTGAAGCGCGAAACCTTTTTTTCACTTTTTTAGCTGTGACGTCAATACGTCAAGGGTTTTGAAGGCTTTTTTAAAAAACCATATTTCCTTTCCCCTAATCTAAATTTTTTATTATTCTGAACAATGGGATCTGTCGAAATCATTGCCCAATATAAAATTAAGAATATGTTTACTTATATACGTCATATGATCACGACTCAAAATATATGTAAAATTTTGTCCACACAAACGTTAAGTTTCAACTTTTTGTCTCTTCTGAAGCCAATCCTAAAATAAATTTTCGTCTATGTTCGAATCTTATTTAGCCACAAAAACTTCGGTCTTTGGAAAATTTTTGGTTAGCTGCGGGGGAGCACCCTTAGTTTCGATGTACCACTGTGAAAATTTGAAGAAAATCCGACCTAAATACGGCGTAGGCGCTAAAAAACCTTTTCCTATTTTTTGCGTGCGTCAGTGCGTCTAGGGGGCTGAAGATGCTTTTTTCAAAGCGCATCTTTGCTTTCAAACTTGAAATTTTCATTATTCTGAAATGGCATATGTCGAAATCGTTGCCCAAAAATAAAATTTTAAAAATATGTTATGACTCACATGACTTCATATGACGTCAACTCAAAGTTTTTTTTAGAAATTCTGCAGAACTGAAAATGTGTAAGGTTCAATTTTCCACTTCCTAAAATTTTTTATCCTAAAATAAATTTTTGTCCTATGTTCGAATTTTTTCACCACGAACTTGGTCTTTGGGGTTTGGGGGAGCTGACAGGATTGCAAACCTTTTATTAAGATGTACCCTGTAAAATTTTGAAGAAAATCCGACCATAAATGACGGCTGTAGAGCGCGAACCCTTTTTTCACTTTTTTTAGCTGTGACTCACTGACGCATGGGGGCTAAAAAATGCTTTTTTTAAAAGCGCATACTTTCCTTTCATAACTCAAATTTTTATTTTCATTATTCGAACAACTGGCATCATGTCAAAATCATTGCCCTAAAATGAAAATTAAGAATATGCTTATGACGTCACATGACGTCATATGACGTTCTGACTGTAAATATTTGTAGAAATTCTGCTGAACTACAAACTGTGTAAGTTCAACTTTCTATCTCATCCTGAAGCTCTTTAATCCTAAAATGAAATTTTCGGTCCTATGTTCGAATCTTATTTCACCACAGAACTTGGGTCTTTCGGAATTTCGGTTAGCTGACAGGATATCACCCCTTTGTTTTCAAGATGTACCATCTGTGAAAATTTGAGGAAAATCCGACCATAAATGACGGCTGTAGAGCGCGAACACCATTTTTCACTATTTTTAGCTGTGACGTCATGTGACGTCATAGGTGCTGAAAATCATTGAAATCAAAATTTCCTCACGTGACAATAAGCCATAAAAATTTCATCGTCCTAGGTCCATTGCAACATAGTAAAATAAGCGTTTAGTTTAGGAAGAAGAAAAGAATAATAAATAATAAAATAACTAGATGTCATTCGTGAAAACGAATGATAGGACTTTCTGCAAGCTGTTTAATGCAAAAAGCGGAGAATAGAATTTTCATGTAATGACTCACCTCTGGTAGTATTTCATGTTCATGCTAGAACAATTGACATTATATTCCGAAATTAGTGCAACTGATAAGAACTAAGTATTAGTCTGTGACGTCACATGACTCATATGAATATCATAACTCTAAACATATGTAGAAATTCTGCAGAACTGCAAACTGTTTAAGTTTCAATTTTCTATCTCATCCTGAAGCTCTCTAATCCTAAAATGAAATTTTCGGTCCTATGTTCGAATCTTATTTCAGCCACAGAACTTCGGTCTTTCGGAATTTCGATTAGCTGACAGGATATGCACACCTAACTTTCAAGATGTACCATCTGTGAAAATTTTAAGAAAATCCGACCATAAATAGCGCTGTAGAGCGTGAACACCATTTTTCACTATATTTAGCTCTGACGTCACATGACGTCATATGTGCTAAGATTCTTTGTTCAAAAGGGCATATTTTACTGTCATAACTCTGAAATTTTCGTTATTCTGAACAACTGGCATCATGTCAAAATCATTGCCCAAATATGAAAATTAAGAAGTATGCTTGTGACGTCACAAGACGTCATATGACGTCAAGACCAAGATATATTTAGAAATTCTGCAGAACTGCAAACTGTGTAAGTTTCAACTTTCTATCTCATCCTGAAGCTCTTTAAATCCTAAAATGAAATTATCGGTCCTATGTTCGAATCTTATTTCAGCCACAGAACTTCGGTCTTTGGGAATTTCGGTTAGTTGACAGGATATGCACACCTGAGTTTCAAAAATGTACCATCTGTGAAAAATTTGAAGAAAATCCGACCATAAATGACGGCTGTAGAGCGTAAACACCATTTTTCACTATTTTTTGCTGTGACGTCATGTGACGTCATAGGGTGCTGAAGATGCTTTTCTTCAAAAGCGCAACTTTGCTTTCATAACTCTGAAATTTTCATTATTCTGAACAACTGGCATCATGTCGAAATCATTGCCCAAATATGAAAATTAAGAAGTATGCTTATGACGTCACATGACTTCATTGACGTCACGACTCAAAATTTTGTAGAAATTCTGCAGAACTGCAAACTGTGTAAGTTTCAACTTTCCATCTCATCCTGAAGCTCTTTTTCCTAAAATGAAATTTTCGGTCCTATGTTCGAATCTTATTTCAGCCACAGAACTTCGGTCTTTCGGAATTTCGGTTAGCTGACAGGATATGCACACCTTTGATTCAAGATGTACCATCTGTGGAAATTGGAAGAAAATCCGACCATAAATGACGGCTGTAGAGCGCGAACACCTTTTTTCACTATTTTTTAGCTGTGACGTCACATGACGTCATAGGGTACTGAAGATGCTTTTGTTCAAAAGCGCATACTTTCCTTTCATAACTCTGAAATTTTCATTATTCTGAACAACTGGCATCATGTCGAAATCATTGCCCTAAAATGAAAATTAAGAAGTATGCTTATGACGTCACATGACGTCATATGACGTCACGCCTCAAAATATTTGTAGAAATTCTGCAGAACTGCAAACTGTGTAAGTTTCAACTTTCCATCTCATCCTGAAGCTCTTTTATCCTAAAATGAAATTTTCGGTCCTATGTTCGAATCTTATTTCAGCCACAGAACTTCGGTCTTTCGGAATTTCGGTTAGCTGACAGGATATGCACACCTTTGATTCAAGATGTACCATCTGTAAAAATTTGAAGAAAATCCGACCATAAATGACGGCTGTAGAGCGCGAACACCATTTTTCACTATTTTTAGCTGTGACGTCATGTGACGTCATAGGGTGCTGAAAAATCATTGAAATCAAAATTTCCTCACGTGACTAATAAGCCATAAAAATTTCATCGTCCTAGGACTATTGCAACATATAAAAATAAGCGTTTAGTTAGGAAGAAGAAAAGAATAATAATAATAATAATAATAATAAACATAACAAACCCAATAGGACTTTCTGCTTTAGGCAGAAAGTCCTAACTAGATGTCATTCGTGAAAACGAATGATAGGACTTTCTGCAAGCTGTGTTAATTCAAAAAGCAGGAGATAGAAATTTCATGTAATGACTCATCTCTGGTAGTTTTTCATGTTCATGCTGAACAATTGACATTATATTCCGAAATCAGTGCAAATGATAAGAACTAAGTATTAGTCTGTGACGTAACATGATGTCATATGACGTAAGGACATGACTGCAAACTTGATTTCTAGTTTAAAGGTCCTATGTTCGAATCTTACTTCAGCCACAATACTTCGGTTTTTAGGAATTAAGGTTAGCTGACAAATAATTCACACCTTAGTTGCAAAATGTACCATCTGTAAAAATTTGAAGAAAATCTTATCATAAATGGCGGCTGTAGAGCGCGAATACCATTTTTTCACTATTTTCAGCTCTGACGTCAGGTGACGTCATAGGGTGCTGAAAATACTGTTGCTCAAAAGCGCATACTTTACTGCAATAACTCTGAAATTTTCATTATTCTGAACAAACTGGCATCATTCGAAATCATTGCCCCCAATTAAAATTAGGTGGTATGCTTATGACGTCCTATGACGTCACGATTCAAAATATTGTAGAAATGCTACATAACTGCAAACTGTGTAAGTTTCAACTTCTATCTCATCCTGAAGTTCTTTATCCTAAAACGAAATTTTCGGTCCTATGTTCGAGTCTTTTTTCAGCAACAGAACTTCGGTTTTTCGGAATTTCGGTTAGCTGACAGGATATGAACACCTTAGTTTCAAGATGTACAATCTGTAAAATTTGAAGAAAATCCGACCATAAATGGCGGCTGTAGAGCTGTGAACACCATTTTTCACTATTTTTAGCTCAGACGTCACATGACGTCATAGGGTGCTGAAGATACTTTTGTTCAAAGTACATACTTTGTTGTCATAACTCTGAAATTTTCATTATTCTGAACAACTGGCATCATGTCGAAATCATTGCTCTAAAATGAAAATTAAGAAGTAAGCTTATGACGTCACATGACGACATTTGACGTCACGACTCTAAATATGTTAAGAAATTATGAAGAACTGCAAACTGTGTAAGTTTCAACTTTCTATCTCATCCTGAAGCTCTTTAATCCTAAAATGAAATTTTCGGTCCTATGTTCGAATCTTATTTCAGCCACAGAACTTCGGTATTTCGGAATTTCGGTTAGCTGACATGATATGCACACCTTAGTTTCAAGATGTACAATCTGTGAAAATTTGAAGAAAATCCGACCATAAATGGCGGCTGTAGAGCGTGAACACCATTTTTCATTATTTTTAGCTCTGACGTCACATGACGTCAAAGGGTGCTGAAAATTCTTTTGTTCAAAAGCGTATACTTTACTTTCATAACTCTGAAATTTTCATTATTCTGAACAACTGGCATCATGTCGAAATCATTGCCCTAATATGAAAATTAAGAAGTATGCTTATGACGTCACATGACGACATTTGACGTCACGACTCAAAATATACTAAGAAATTATGCAGAACTGCAAACTGTGTAAGTTTTCAACTTTCTATCTCATCCTGAAGCTCTTTAATCCTAAAATGAAATTTTCGGTCCCATGTTCGAATATTATTTCAGCCACAGAACTTCGGTCTTTCGGAATTTCGGTTAGCTGACAGGATATGCACACCTTTGATTCAAGATGTACCATCTGTGAAAATTTGAAGAAAATCCGACCATAAATGACGGCTGTAGACGCGAACACCATTTTTCACTATTTTTAGCTGTGACGTCATGTGACGTCATAGGGTGCTGAAAATCATTGAAATCAAAATTTCCTCACGTGACTAATAAGCCATAAAAATTTCATCGTCCTAGGTCCATTGCAACATATTAAAATAAGCGTTTAGTTAGGAAGAAGAAAAGAATAATAATAATAATAATAAATAACTAGATGTCATTCGTGAAAACGAATGATAGGACTTTCTGCAAGCTGTGTTAATGCAAAAAGCAGGAGATAGAAGTTTCATGTAATGACTCACCTCTGGTAGTATTTCATGTTCATGCTGAACAATTGACATTATATTCCGAAATTAGTGCAAATGAAAGAACTAAGTATTAGTCTGTGACGTAACATGATGTCATATGACGTCAGGACATGACTGCAAACTTGATTTCTAGTTTAAAGGTCCTATGTTCGAATCTTCCTTCAGCCACAATACTTCGGTCTTTCGGAACTAAGATTATCTGACAAAATATTCACACCTTAGTTCAAGATGTACCATCTGTGAAAATTTGAAGAAAATCGGACCATAAATGGCGGCTGTAGAGCGTAAAACACCAATTTTCACTATTTTAAGCTCAGACGTCACATGACGCCATAGGGTGCTGAAGATGCTTTTGTTCAAAAGCGCATACTTTACTGTCATAACTCTGAAATTTTCATTATTTTGAACAATTGGCATCATGTCAAAATCATTGCCCTTAAATGAAAATTTAGATGTATGCTTATGACGTCACATGACGTCATTTCACGTCACGACTCAAAATCTGTTAAGAAATTATAAAGAACTGCAAACTCTGTAAGTTTCAACTTTTATTTCATCCTGAAGCTCTTTAATCCTAAAATGAAAATTTCGGTCCTATGTTCGAATCTTATTTCAGCCACAGAACTTCGATCTTTCGGAATTTCGGTTAGCTGACAGGATATATGCACATCTTAGTTTAAAGATGTACCATCTGTGAAAATTTGAAACAAATCGGACCATAAATGGCGGCTGTAGAGCGTGAAAACCAATTTTCACTATTTTTAGCTCTGACGTCACATGACGTCATAGGGTGCTGAAAATTATATATTCAAAAGCGTATACTTTACTGTTATAACTCTGAAATTTTCATTATTCTGAACAACTGGCATCATGTCGAAATCATTAGCCTTAAATGAAAATTTAGATGTATGCTTATGACGTCACATGACGTCATATGACGTCACGACTCAAAACATATGTAGAAATTCTGCAGAACTGCAAACTGTGTAAGTTTTACTTTCTATCTCATCCTGAAGCTCTTTTATCCTAAAATGAAATTTTTCGGTCCCATGTTCGAATCTTATTTCAGCCACAGAACTTCGGTCTTTCGGAATTTCGGTTAGCTGACAGGATATGCACACCTTAGTTTAAAGATATTACCATATGTGAAAATTTGATGAAAATCCGACCATAAATGACGGCTGTAGATGGCGAACACTATTTATTACTATTTTTAGCTGTGACGTCAGGTGACGTCATAGGGTGCTGAAGATGTTTTTGTTCAAAAGCGCATACATTACTGTCATAACTCTGAAATTTTCATTATTCTGAACAACTGGCAACATGTAGAAATCATTGCCCTAAAATGAAAATTAAGAAGTATGCCTATGACGTCATATGACGTCATCTCACGTCAGGACTAAAAACATATGTAGAAATTCTGTAGAACTGCAAACTTTGTAAGTTTCAACTTTCTATCTCATCCTGAAGCTCTTTTATCCTAAAATGAAATTTTCGGTCCTATGTTCGAATCTTATTTCAGCCAAAGAACTTCGGTCTTTCGGAATTTCGGTTAGCTGACAGGATATGCACACCTTTTATTCAAGATATACCATCTGTGAAAATTTGAAGAAAATCCGACCATAAATGACGGCTGTAGAGCGCGAACACCATTTTTCACTATTTTTAGCCCTGACGTCATGTGACGTCATAGGGTGCTGATAATCATTGAAATCAAAATTTCCTCACGTGACTAATAAGCCATAAAAATTTCATCGTCCTAGGACTATTGCAACATAGAAAAATAAGCGTTTAGTTAGGAAGAAGAAAAGAATAATAATAATAATAATAATAAACATAACAAACCCAATAGGACTTTCTGCTTTAGGCAGAAAGTCCTAATAATAATAACTAGATGTCATTCGTGAAAACGAATGATAGGACTTTCTGCAAGCTGTGTTAATGCAAAAAGCAGGAGATAGAAGTTTCATGTAATGACTCACCTCTGGTAGTATTTCATGTTCATGCTGAACAATTGACATGCAAATGATAAGAACTAAGTATTAGTCTGTGACGTAACATGATGTCATATGACGTAAGGACATGACTGTAAACTTGATTTCTAGTTTTAAGGTCCTATCTTCGAATCTTACTTCAGCCACAATACTTCGGTTTTTAGGAATTAAGGGTTAGCTGACAAAATATTCACACCTTAGTTGCAAAATGTACCATCTGTAAAAATTTGAAGAAAAACTTAACATAAATGGCGGCTGTAGAGCGCGAATACCATTTTTCACTATTTTCAGCTCTGACGTCAGGTGACGTCATAGGGTGCTGAAAATACTGTTGCTCAAAAGCGCATACTTTACTGCAATAACTCTGAAATTTTCATTATTCTGAACAACTGGCATCATGTCGAAATCATTGCCCCAAATTAAAATTAAGTGGTATGCTTATGACGTCCTATGACGTCACGACTCAAAATATTTGTAGAAATGCTGCAGAACTGCAAACTGTGTAAGTTTCAACTTTCTATCTCATCCTGAAGTTTTTTAATCCTAAAATGAAATTTTCGGTCCTATGTTCGAGTCTTTTTTTCAGCAACAGAACTTCGGTTTTTCGGAATTTCGGTTAGCTGACAGGATATGCACACCTTAGTTTCAATATGTACAATCTGTGAAAATTTGAAGAAAATCCGACCATAAATGGCGGCTGTAGAGCGCGAACACCATTTTTCACTATTTTTAGCTGTGACGTCACATGACGTCATAAGGTGCTGAAGATGTTTTTGTTCAAAAGCGCATACTTTACTGTCATAACTATGAAATTTAGATTATTCTGAACAACTGGCATCATCTCGAAATCATTGCGCTAATATGAAAATTAAGAAGTATGCTTATGGCGTCACATGACGTCATATGACGTCACGACTCAAAATATATGTAGAAATTCTGCAGAACTGCAAACTGTGTAAGTTTCAACTTTCTATCTCATCCTGAAGCTCTTTAATCCTAAAATGAAATTTTCGGTCCTATGTTCGAATCTTATTTTAGCCACAGAACTTCGGTCTTTCGGAATTTCGGTTAGCTGACAGGATATGCACACCTTAGTTTAAAGATATACCATATGTGAAAATTTGATGAAAATCCGACCATAAATGACGGCTGTAGATGGCGAACACTATTTATTACTATTTTTAGCTGTGACGTCAGGTGACGTCATAGGGTGCTGAAGATGTTTTTGTTCAAAAGCGCATACATTACTGTCATAACTCTGAAATTTTCATTATTCTGAACAACTGGCAACATGTAGAAATCATTGCCCTAAAATGAAAATTAAGAAGTATGCCTATGACGTCATATGACGTCATCTCACGTCAGGACTAAAAACATATGTAGAAATTCTGTAGAACTGCAAACTTTGTAAGTTTCAACTTTCTATCTCATCCTGAAGCTCTTTTATCCTAAAATGAAATTTTCGGTCCTATGTTCGAATCTTATTTCAGCCAAAGAACTTCGGTCTTTCGGAATTTCGGTTAGCTGACAGGATATGCACACCTTTTATTCAAGATATACCATCTGTGAAAATTTGAAGAAAATCCGACCATAAATGACGGCTGTAGAGCGCGAACACCATTTTTCACTATTTTTAGCCCTGACGTCATGTGACGTCATAGGGTGCTGATAATCATTGAAATCAAAATTTCCTCACGTGACTAATAAGCCATAAAAATTTCATCGTCCTAGGACTATTGCAACATAGAAAAATAAGCGTTTAGTTAGGAAGAAGAAAAGAATAATAATAACTAGATGTCATTCGTGAAAACGAATGATAGGACTTTCTGCAAGCTGTGTTAATGCAAAAAGCAGGAGATAGAAGTTTCATGTAATGACTCACCTCTGGTAGTATTTCATGTTCATGCTGAACAATTGACATTATATTCCGAAATTAGTGCAAATGATAAGAACTAAGTATTAGTCTGTGACGTCACATGACGTCATATGATATCATAACTCTAAACATATGTAGAAATTCTGCAGAACTGCAAACTGTTTAAGTTTCAACTTTCTATCTCATCCTGAAGCTCTCTAATCCTAAAATGAAATTTTCGGTCCTATGTTCGAATCTTATTTCAGCCACAGAACTTCGGTCTTTCGGAATTTCGATTAGCTGACAGGATATGCACACCTAACTTTCAAGATGTACCATCTGTGAAAATTTGAAGAAAATCCGACCATAAATAAGCGGCTGTAGAGCGTGAACACCATTTTTTCACTATATTTAGCTCTGACGTCACATGACGTCATAGTGTGCTAAAGATGCTTTTGTTCAAAAGGGCATATTTTACTGTCATAACTCTGAAATTTTCGTTATTCTGAACAACTGGCATCATGTCAAAATCATTGCCCAAATATGAAAATTAAGAAGTATGCTTATGACGTCACAAGACGTCATATGACGTCAAGACTCAATATATATGTAGAAATTCTGCAGAACTGCAAACTGTGTAAGTTTCAACTTTCTATCTCATCCTGAAGCTCTTTAATCCTAAAATGAAATTATCGGTCCTATGTTCGAATCTTATTTCAGCCACAGAACTTCGGTCTTTGGGAATTTCGGTTAGTTGACAGGATATGCACACCTGAGTTTCAAAATGTACCATCTGTGAAAATTTGAAGAAAATCCGACCATAAATGGCGGCTGTAGAGCGTAAACACCATTTTTCACTATTTTTTGCTGTGACGTCATGTGACGTCATAGGGTGCTGAAGATGCTTTTCTTCAAAAGCGCATACTTTGCTTTCATAACTCTGAAATTTTCATTATTCTGAACAACTGGCATCATGTCGAAATCATTGCCCAAATATGAAAATTAAGAAATATGCTTATGACGTCACATGACTTTCATATGACGTCACGACCCCAAAATTTTTGTAGAAAATTCTGCAGAACTGCAAACTGTGTAAGTTTCAACTTTCCATCTCATCCTGAAGCTCTTTTATCCTAAAATGAAATTTTCGGTCCTATGTTCGAATCTTATTTCAGCCACAGAACTTCGGTCTTTCGGAATTTCGGTAGCTGACAGGATATGCACACCTTTGATTCAAGATGTACCATCTGTGAAAATTTGAAGAAAATCCGACCATAAATGACGGCTGTAGAGCGCGAACACCTTTTTCACTATTTTAGCTGTGACGTCACATGACGTCATAGGGTACTGAAGATGCTTTTGTTTAAAAGCGCATACTTTCCTTTCATAACTCTGAAATTTTCATTATTCTGAACAACTGGCATCATGTCGAAATCATTGCCCTAAAATAAAAAATTAAGAAGTATGCTTATGACGTCACATGACGTCATATGACGTCACGCCTCAAAGTATTTGTAGAAATTCTGCAGAACTGCAAACTGTGTAAGTTTCAACTTTCTATCTCATCCTGAAGCTGTTTTATCCTAAAATGAAATTTTCGGTCCTATGTTCGAATCTTATTTCAGCCACAGAACTTCGGTCTTTCGGAATTTCGGTTAGCTGACAGGATATGCACACCTTTGATTCAAGATGTACCATCTGTAAAAATTTGAAGAAAATCCGACCATAAATGACGGCTGTAGAGCGCGAACACCATTTTTCACTATTTTTAGCTGTGACGTCATGTGACGTCATAGGGTGCTGACAATCATTGAAATCAAAATTTCCTCACGTGACTAATAAGCCATAAAACTTTCATCGTCCTAGGACTATTGCAACATATAAAAATAAGCGTTTAGTTAGGAAGAAGAAAAGAATAATAATAATAATAATAATAATAATAAACATAACAAACCCAATAGGACTTTCTGCTTTAGGCAGAAAGTCCTAATAATAATAAACATAACAAACCCAATAGGACTTTCTGCTTTAGGCAGAAAGTCCTAATAATAAACATAACAAACCCAAAAGGTCTTTCTGCTTGAGGCAGAAAGCCCTAATAAAAGTTTGAAGAAAGCCGTTATAACAAAGGCAATATGCTTATCGGTCCTGGTGTACACCATTGCATTCTAAAATGCACCTCATTCTCTCAAATACGCATCGCAATTCACCTTTCAACACGGGCACTCTTTCCTGCGTAGGAACGTCCGGATAGAGGGTAACCAACCCAATAACCGCCTTCTTCTCTTCCTTCAAATTGCTAGATTTTTCATATACAAGCCCTTTCCGAAAAACATGAATATCTGCCATGTTTGTTGACGGAATCACTTGAAATTTTCAGGACATTTTGCACATTGTAGGCTACGGCATTCGTGCAAATTTCAACTTCAAACATCAACTTGCCGATTTTATATGAATTTTTTAATAATTTCTGCTTAAATATGCATGACGTTATCATCACGTGACCAAACAAGTATTCCTTGCAGTATACATCACTTCACTTTTCTTTTTTACAGATTTTATCCACAGTGTCTAGGTAGAATCTTGTTCGTTTTTGAGATACACCTTGCCGAATAAAAACACCATCAGCTCTCTAATCCTAAAATGAAATTTTCGGTCCAATGTTCGAATCTTATTTCAGCCACACAACTTCGGTCTTTCGGAATTTCGGTTAGCTGACAGGATATGCACACTTAACTTTCAAGATGTACCATCTGTGAAATTTGAAGAAATCCGACCATAAATGGCGGCTGTAAGAGCGTGAACACCATTTTTAACTATTTTTAGCTCTGACGTCACATGACGTCATAGTGTGCTAAAGATGCTTTTGTTCAAAAGGGCATACTTTACTGTCATAACTCTGAAATTTTCGTTATTCTGAACAACTGGCATCATGTCAAAATCATTGCCCTAAAACGAAAATTAAGAAGTAGCTTATGACGTCACAAGACGTCATATGACGTCAAAACTCAAGATATATTAGAAATTCTGCAGAACTGCAAACTGTGTAAGTTTCAACCTTCTATCTCATCCTGAAGCTCTTTAATCCTAAAATGAAATTTTTGGTCCTATGTTCGAATCTTTTTTCAGCCACAGAACTTCAGTCTTTTGGAAGTTTGGTTAGCTGACAGGATATGCACATCTGAGTTTCAAAATGTACCATCTGTGAAAATTTGAAGAAAATCTGACAATAAATGACGGCTGTAGAGTGCGAACACCATTTTTCATTATTTTTTGCTGTGACGTCATGTGACGTCATAGGGTGCTGAAGATGCTTTTGTTCAAAAGCACATACCTTGCTTTCATAACTCTGAAATTTCATTATTCTGAACAACTGGCATCATGTCGAAATCATGCCCAAAATGAATATTAAGAAGTATGCTTATGACGTCACATGACGTCATATGACGTCACGACTCAAAATATTTGTAGAAATTCTGCAGAACTGCAAACTGTGTAAGTTTCAACTTTCTATCTCATCCTGCAGCTCTTTAATTCTAAAATGAAATTTTCGGTCCTATGTTCGAATCTTATTTCAGCCACAGAACTTCGGTCTTTCGGAATTTCGGTTAGCTGACAAGATATGCACACCTTTTATTCAAGATGTACCATCTGTGAAAATTTGAAGAAAATCCGACCATAAATGACGGCTGTAGAGCGCGAACACCATTTTTCACTATTTTTAGCTGTGACGTCATGTGACGTCATAGGGTGCTGAAGATGCTTTTGTTCAAAAGCGCATACTTTTGCTTTCATAACTCTGAAATTTTCATTATTCTGAACAACGGGCATCATGTTGAAATCTTTGCTCTAAAATGAAAATTAAGAAGTATGCTTATGACGTCCCCCATGACGTCATATGACGTCACGACTCAAAATATTTGTAGAAATTCTGCAGAACTGCAAACTGTGTAAGTTTCAACTTTCTTATCTCATCCTGAAGCTCTTTTATCCTAAAATAAAATTTTTCGGTCCTATGTTCGAATCTTATTTCAGCCACAGAACTTCGGTCTTTCGGAATTTCGGTTAGCTGACAGGATATGCACACCTTTGATTCAATATGTACCATCTGTGAAAATTTGAAGAAAAACCCACCATAAATGACGGCTGTAGAGCGCAAACCACCATTTTTCACTATTTTTAGCTGTGACGTCATGTAAACGTCATGGGGTGCTAAAAATCATTGAAATCAAAATTTCCTCACGTGACAATAAGCCATAAAAATTTCATCGTCCTAGGACTTTTGCAACATATAAAAATAAGCGTTTAGTTAGGAAGAAGAAAAAAAAATAATAAAAAAAACATAACAAAACCCCAAAAAGTCTTTTCTGCTTGAGGCAGAAAGCCCTAATAAACAGTACAAAACCCAATAGGACTTTCTGCTTTAGCAAAAGTCCTAATAACTAGATGTCATTCTTTTTAAACGAATGATAGGACTTTCTGCAACATCGCTTTTTTATAGTATATATAGAAGATGACATAATAGATAATCTGTCCAAATTGCAACTTTCTATCCCCTCTATTTCTATATAAAATAGCACAAATAGAACACATTCTGTGAATTTTAATAAAAGTCCCCCCTTATCTTGCACATGTAGTTTTACATACAACATTTATACAATGTCTATGACATGAAAGAAAAATGAAACAGTGTTCAAATGTAAGTTTCTAACTTTCATCACACATAGAATTTCATCACTCAGCTCAGTTGTAACCTTTTTTAATTTTAGCCTCATTAGGAAGAAGTATTGAATATTTGATAGTGCTATATCCTTTCGACACCTGTAACGTATTTTAATCGTATTTAGCGATTTTGGCGTGTTTGGGCTTCCGTAGTTTTGCCAAAATTCCTGGAATTTCGAACAAATGGTGATATTTTGAAGGTAACATCCCACCCTTTACAAACTGATGCAATATGAATATCGTTAGCATAACAATGCAGTTTTAGATGGTCTAAAATGTGGGGCTGCGTGTGAATTTTTCAAGGCTTGCAAACTGCTCGCTAGCTACATAGTGTTGCAAATACGGATTTTTGTCTTGTGCCGTTGTACATGTATTAACTTCAATGCTTTTTTTGGAAACAGTCAACATTCGACAAAAAAACAACAACAAAAAAACAAAAAACAAAATCAATATATAGCCCATCAATTACAATTTGTTATTTTTTTTTTTTTTTTTTTTTTTTTATGTCGTTGCGCAAGTATTTAAGCCTGGTGACCCCTGCGCTTTGACCTTTTCCATATTTTTAGATGCATGATTATGAAATATCTTATTTTCCATGTAACTTTCTTATATGAAGTCCAATTTAAATTTAAATTTGGTACCGTTAGAAAGCTCTTAAAGAATGCTAACATTTTATACGCATAATGTATAAACTTATCTTCATTCGTTCCTGAGATATTGACTGTTAAACCTCAAGAAACAGCATATTATCAGCAAAATTAGTCATTTCATTTGTTTTTTGACGTCCGTGACTCTATGACGTTTATTTTCACAAAATGTTTAAGACTCCAGAGACCTATATACTGACCAAATATCCTTTTCTATCTCAAATAGGACAGTTTTTATAAGATTTAAATATTGACGTCATTGGTTCGAATCTTGGATCCCCATATATGCTTGGACTTTTCGAATTTTGAAAAACGGACACCCGGGATACACAGTAAGAACGTAATATACACATTCTGTGAAAATTCGATGAAAATCGGCCCATTAATAATGGCTCTGGACCGTGTACAAACTTTTGTGTCAATTTCAAATGTGACGTCATATGACGTCATAGGCATATGAAAATCATTTAAACAAAATTTCAGCATCTGAATCATTTTTCATTAAATTTTCATTGCCCTTCGAAATTTCAACATATAGAAATAATCTTGTTAGAATTAGAAATTCATTATCATATAATGACGTCACGTGACGTTATATGACATTTTTTCACAAAATGTTTAAACTCCCAGAGACCTATATACTACCCAATTTCATCTTTCTATCTGAAATAGGACCGATTTTATAAGAATTTGAACATTTACGACTTTGGTTTTGAATCTTGGAATCGCTATAGAACCTTGGACTTTTCGAATTTTGAAAAACGGACACCGACATGCACAACTAGAACTTAATATACACATTTTGTGAAAATTTGATGAAAATCGGTTCATTAATAATGGCTCTGGACCGCGTACAAACTTTTGTAGCTTATTTCAAGTGTGACGTCATATGACGTCATAGAGATATGAAAAATCATAGAAATCAAAATAACATTTCTTGGAGAATATGACATCAAAATTTCATTGTCCTTGGACCATATTAACAATATAATTATGTGTTTAAAAATTAGAAATTTGATGACGTCATATGACGTCACAAGACGTCCATTTTCACAAAATATTTAAATCTATCGGAGATCTATATACTGACAAAATATCAACCTTCTGTCTCTTTTTGGGGGCGATTTATGAGCATTTATCAATTTGAAGTCCTTGGTTTTAATCTTGCATTCGCCATAGAACCTTGTGCTTTTCGAATTTTGAAAAAAAAGGGGCAACGAGATGCAAAGTAAACTTAATATACACATTCTGTGAAAATTTGATAAAATCGGTTCATTAATTATCGCTCTGGACCGCGTACAAACTTTTGTAGCAAATTGCCCAAGGGGTGACGTCATAAGACGTCATAGGCATATGAAAATTATAGAATTTTTTAATTACGCATATGAATAATACATCGAA
>CM037783.1:34895282-34936433 GCA_021229015.1 Solen grandis | reverse complement strand
ATTTAGCAAGTGTTTTTTGGGGCTGTAAAGTCATAACTGGAGTTCAAAAAGAGTTCTTATCGTTCATCCATAAGAATATAAACCTGACCAAATTGACCTTTTGTTCAGACATGTCCATATTGCCGAGTGCTAAAACCAAGTTTAAATCCAAATAAATATTAATGTTTATTATGAAATAATAATTAAATTAAAATAGTGAAACACAAATAATGCAGAATTATCAAATTTATAATTATCAGTTCAATTGCAGTAATACAATTTGGTTATAACGTCTTAATAACATGAAAATCATCTTGGTCACATGAGGGTCTCAACAATGCCTGTTCACACAGCTCCAAAGTACACATGCCACCTGTATGGTCACATTGAATATATTTTACAGAGTGACAGGTGTGAGGACAGTTTTGTAAGGCAAATTGGATATTGTCCCGCATTAAAAAAATCACATTTTCAGGGTTTACTTGAAAAATATAGCATTTGTCTTCTAATATGTACTTCATTTGTACAAATGACATCAAAAGAAACGTATAGAGTACGCGTTATTGTTTTTTTGCACTTGTGGTTATTAAGATGAAATTTGAATCCAAACGAATATTAACAAGACGAAAGAAATGTTTCTTTCAGACATGTCTATATTTCCCAAGTTCAATTCCAAAGGAATATGAGTGTATACTAAATGATGATTAATATTTAACATAGATATTGCGAAACACAGATATTACAGTTTAATTGCAGTACAACAATTTGGATACCACGTCTTATAAAAATGAAAATCACCATGGTCACATTAGGGTCCCCGCCATCCCGGTTCACACAGCCCTATGTTACACAGGCCATATACATGGTCACACTGACTGTCATTTATACAGTGATAGGTGTGGGAACAGTTTTGTCCAAATAAGAAATTGGCACATTTTGAAACAAAGGAGTTTCTTTTTGACCCGCCCAAAATGAAAATGTCACACGTTCAAGGATTGGTTGAAAATTATAGCATTTGTCCTCAAATTGGTATTTTATCTGTTCACTGACACATAAAATGTATAGAAAGCGTTGTTAAATTTGTTCCAAAAAGCAGCAGCATTTAAACGATTTATTATTGTGTATTGCATAATCGTATCCATAAATCATGGATACAGAACAATATATCTTTGCCTAATCTATGCAATACAGATCAATGCTATCAAACATGAATCAAGGTTAGTTAAAATGTCTTGTGTAATCATATCTACAAATGAATGTAACGGAAAACAAAGTCATGCAAATGGTTTAGGTCTAATTAGGTTTTCAATATTTAAAACAGCCAGTCGAAAGTAAACAATAAATTAAATCATAAAAGATTTTAAAAAATGATGATTGTCCTGAAACATCTTATGTTTACTTTTGAACAGTTTTATTATAGTGTCTATAGTTTGGAGATCTGTACCCTACAGCTTATATAAAAATTGTTGTAAACTTATTAATTATAGTAATATGCCGACCATGAGCCACCATCAATTATGGTGTTGACCATATGAAAAATAAAATAAGAACAACATACTTAACTCTTGACACATTAATACTATACTTATCATTTCCATCAGGCAAAGACAAATGAGCTAAGTAATCCGTAACTTATGTCACGAATACCCACAAAATATAAAAGAACGTGTTCAACGAACATTCGTATCGGTATTGGCGACAGAAAATCAAACGTATAGATTGGATTCAACATTTTATGAATATTTCCAAACTTTGGCTGTTAAAATGAAAGAAATTGGTTGGGAAATTAGTCGGGGGTGGGTGGGGCAGTATTTCATTTTTTCCAGACGGCGACTAAACATTGCGTTAAATCTAATGTACAATGTGGTTCCAGTACTTCCGACACCAGACTTTGTGCAATTTATAAGACCAAAATGAGCAAGCAATAAAACAAATCAATAAATCATGGGTAGCTTGAAAATATAAGTTTGCAACTGTAACAAAAACTCGGAAATCCTTTTCCAAATTCTAAACAATATTAAAATCCATTCTTTGTGAGATTGCAATTCTGCATGCTGGCTCAGTACTAATCCTATAAATAAGTCAAATCGTATCAGTAGAGGCATTCAAAATACCACACATAATGCTTAATCCTTAACGGGCTATAATGGTGGATGATCTTTAATTTTTAAAGTAAAAAAGCAAAAGCATTCAAAGCCGCCAGCAAAAGAGCGGGGCGATATCTATTTTGTTGTTTATAACTCAGTAAAAGAAGCTACAGTAAAAATAGGCTTGCGAAGAGTTCGAAATGAAAAAGAATGAACACTTACCTTTTTCTTAAAAAAGTAATAATGAATTTGAGTTAATAGCGTGTTTTTTTTTTTTTTGGTGTTCTTTTTTTTTGGGGGGGGGGCATTAAGTAACAAGTTAGTGAATGAGGATTACCTCGCTCACTACTCGTTATTTAAGATTGTTACAGCGGACAGTAAGTTTATTTCGACGGTATGCATCAAAGAGAAGTGTTTCTGAAAAAAAACCAACTATATATACTTATCAAGGAAATTGAAATTCAGTTAGAATACCTTATTAAATTTGGTGAATACAAAGTCTGTGATTTAGCTAGTTGTCATCACAGCAAACAATCGAGAGTAACTTTTTCCGTGAGTAAGGAACATAATTATCCTTAAAATACTCATTCAGCATTATCTCATGCCATCATCCCTGAGTATTAGACAGCTACGCCGAAAAAAAAGATGTCTACCTTGGATTCGTGTTCTCAGTTCAACCCGAACTATACACAGCTCATTCAGTACAACTCGGTGCTCATCATAAGTAATGGACGATATAAAAGTAGGAACGGTAGGTGTTGTTCTTTTCTAAAGTAATTTACCTTCTTAATAATTTCTTAACTGTTATGGTAAATTATTGTGTCTGCTATAAATTCAATGTGTTTTCATAATGAATTGTTGATGTTTATGCTTATAATTCACGGGGAGTTTGCTACAACAATGTATACGGCGAGCAATAAGACAAAGCGTATCAAAAAATGCCAAAAATGTTAAATCGATACGCAATGGCTTATTTATAGGACTAGTCTGTCCCAAGTTTTAGAACTATCAAATGCCGTATATTATGGACACTTACGCTCCAAGTTGTGTTTTACCGTAACGTCCCTGTCCAGTTGGTAATGGTAAATTTTACCGATACGCTTATCAAAACTTCAATGTACACATCTTCGACTTTGTAAATACTTGAATTGTTTTAATGAAATAAACGTAAAATGCTTTATTTTAGAAGCAAACAATGTACTTAAACAATAATTTAGCAAAATAACGCGTTTAGTAAATAACTTATAATACCCGCTAACTCACAACTCATAATACCCATTAAAATGAGGCCCGACAATAACTTGTAGACATACCTAATTTTTCCATAATACGGGTCAATCGTGACAGAATGAACCAGGTAACATTTTTATGATGATTAATTATAATTTCTTGTTAATAATCAGGCGGCGGAACAACTACTGAAGTATTTTCCTGTGTACTGTAACAGCTGTCTGCATGTACCGAAGATGATCCATAGGAAAATCTTCGTTAAATGTAGAACATGTCCTATTGCTTGCTGGATCTCTGAAAAACAAAAAAAAAAAAAATAAAAAAAAATAAAAAATAAAAAAATGTGAAAGTCACCTGAGAACAAACGATGCTAAAAGACAATTGAAATTGGCACTTAATATTTGTCTAAATGGGGAGTGTCTTTAATTACTTATTTATAATCAGCACACAACCTAATCTAATGCAATAAAACTTACTTTTAATACAAATCTGTACTTACTTTTAATGCGTGAACTTAATCAAACCTAGGTTGATAGTCTTTAATTTGATTTTCATGATGTTTATTTATTAGTTTGTATATGGAATAATATTTTACGTGATCATGTGTTTTAAATACAGAAACATTTTCTGGATTTTCTTGAAAATTAATTGTAAACAAGAGCCAGACGGAAATGCCATCATGCTTAATACTTTGAAAAGTAGAAAGTAACATTCATGAAAAGCTAAGGAAGTATGCTGTCACAGAATATAGAGAGAGATTAAGTTTGGTGAAGCTCAGGTGTGATAAGTTTGAGCTGAAGAGCAGACAGTTAATCTACCTAGGTCTTAGAGTAAATGTTTTCTAGGAACTTAAGTCCAATGCAACACAAACACTATTCAGAAGTAAATTCACTGTATTCAAATGTATAATCTAAAAGAAACGTAAATAATTGTCAGACACAAAGCCCATACAAACGTACTGTACATATGAATGATTAAAAACAATGAAAGTCATGGTTAAATTACATGGAGTCAATTAAAATGAAATTAATAAAATGTATATTCTTTTCATAATTATGTTTTCCATGCAAAACATTAATTCCATGCAAACATAAAAGTTACAACAAAAGCAAGAGTTCTACCACTTATAAAGTTTTTGAGACATATGCAGCATAGCTATTTTTTAATCAATTCAAAATGGCAGAACTGGTTTAAAACTGATTAAAACAGCAAACATATTCTGAAGGTTCACACGCTGGAGAAATTCCCGTAAAATATTGGGACTCATGGCGCATATAGTACTGGATATTTGTGCGTCAGTTATTTTACAACAAGATATGTCTAGACAGCAGACATCTAGACTATTCCAGCATTTGCTAATAATCATAGATGATAACAAAGATACACTACATATGAACCACGGCATTAATCTACTTATTTCATCACCCAACCCCACCCCCTCCCTACCACCAGGAAGGTCGAAGAGCTGGAAAGACGTGTGAAGATTCAGTCTCCAATACATGCCCAAATGGTAGTTATGTTCCGGACTATACTTTTTAAACAAAATAAATTAAGGGAAATTATTAAATAATCATATGAGCTAGAGTTACGGGCCTTAACACTTCACTTCTTCATCCTACATAGATTGGATGAAGCATAAGAATCCATAAAGAAACCACTATTGAATGTGGCTATCCATTGTATAAGTGAACATGCTGGTGAACATTCCTGTAAAAGTGACCCTGGCTCACTGTTTTGAAGATAAATTTTTAATTTATTCAACTATGATCATAAATCTTCAAGATTTTCTACTTTACATGCTATTGAGCATTTCTGTCTCTGGCTCAATATTTGAGATTTAGCTCCACATGGAGAAAAAAAAACAACAACAAAAAACAAACAAAACAACAACAAACAAATAAACAAAAAACGGACGATATGGCAGACAATGCCAAAAAATATCTCCCTCTCAAACCTATGGTTCAGCGGGTTAACAAGCTGAAGAGTTACTCAGAACACTAATTTAACAGCTAACGATCAACAACAATGAATGAGAGATGTTTCTTTTTCAGGACAGCTGCTGGTACTCTGAAATAAATTCTATACAATTTCAACAATGATTTTATCAAGAGCGGTCCGTAGGACAGCGCACTGAACTATTCTTTTGCTAATGAGTTTAAAGATTACTGGATTAAATCAACAGCCATTGCTGCTAACAAAGATATATTAATAATATTAAATTACATGCTTAACTTTTACCTTTTCCTTGTACGGGGGGCAAGTGAAGATATTACTGAGCATAACTTCTACCAAGTCAAAAATGGCCCATGATTTGTATTAAAATAAACTAAAAGTTATTTCTATTTCTTAATTCAGTAGATTGGAGTGTAAGCAATATATTTTAAAGTTTTACTGTATCTAATATAGTACATGCAATGGTTTATAAGATATGGCTTTGATAGTACCTGCATGCAAAACCTCAACAAAATTGGAAATTTTTAAGTCAAAAAGTCACTTATTTGAATAAAATTCGAACTAAAAATCATCTAACTTAATTTCTGATTGCTGAGATACAGACCTGCTAGTATGTTGCATGCAAAAATTAAAAAAAAAATTTAGGAAAACATGAATCTCTATATTATCAAAATGTATCCAAGAGCAATAATAATGTTTTACAATATATCAAAGGGTTCTTTAAAAAGTGAGTTGTGCAAAAAGATTAACGAGTCGGAAAAAGGGGATTAATATGTCAAAACCATGACAGAGTTATGTACCCTTGCCTGACCCCCAATACAGGTATGCATTTTCCTGTGGAATTATTAGGAACATCCGTGGAAAGAAATTGGAGATTATTAAAACACATCTTTAACATTTTTTTTTCTATTTAAAAAGGGTCATAAAGCAAAGATATTTGGAAGAAGTATGTCCCTCTGAAACTGAATCAGCCAACACCCACCCTATCGAAAAAAGTCAAACTAACTAAGAAAAGATCATGACTGTTAGGATATAGGGTACATTCTCCTGCATGACATTTTTTTCCATATCCTTTTGCCTTCCCTTCAAATATGTATGTCAGACATATTTTGCTGGATTGACCTTATGTAACATAACATATGTCCCAAGTTACTCGAGTTGCACATGAACTTGACAGTGTATCCATCAGGAGGCAGAGGAATAAGTTTAAGATCACATCTACTTCTGGACAGGCTTCTTAGCAGTTCAAAGCCTACTATATCTTGTAGCTTGTTATATGTTGCTTCCAGGTGTTTTCTGAAGTATTTTGGATTATCGTTTCGATCAAATTTTCTTTTCTTTTCACACAGAACTGCTTTAATGTCCCTTTCTTCCCAGGTTGGAGCAAAGGTCTTAAATAAAAAAAAAAATGTTTATATTTAACTATTTCTAAATTATGTTTCTATGGCCTTGTTGATTTTTTTTTTTTTAATTGGTTCAAAAAAGTGTTATCATTAAAATACACTAGATCATAAGTGTCAGATAAGGGATATACTGTAAGAATGATATGATAATAAAACTGGCCAAATAGGCTTTTCCAGTTGTATTTGTGTATGATTTAATATCATTACATTATATATATGGATGTTTTTTCCTCTCTTTTTTTCCCTACAAATTTAACCTTTAAGAATGAAGAACTGCATGTGAATATACCAAGCTTACCTGAGAAAACTTAAATTCTAAAGCAAAGTAAATAACCCATAATAAGTGCTACTGGAAAGAAAGTGATTAATTAGTTAATCTATGTTTATCGATGAGCCCACCAAAATCATTGTAAAATAATTATATGGAGACCGACCAGTACCGCAAAACACAGTGGATGATAAAGGCAGCAGAGCTTGCTTCACATTAAAACACCCGTATTTTCAAAGTGTATGGTATGCCTACTTTTCCAGTTATAACGCAAAATATCTGAACACCTGGCACATGCGTTATTTCTCCAAAACATATCCAGGCCTGTACATATTGTACTGACCAGAAGTGGCAATGTTGTTAGACGAGGGCGATAAGTTGCACATGTTTAGATCTTAGGTGACATTTGTTTCGCCAATATGCATTTTTTGTACTGTTTGTCACGCCTATATCTGTAAGGGATAGCGCCAAACCGAAAGTAGAACGACATCACAAAAAAAAAACGGGTACCGGTGCACAAATGTGGACCAGGTGGCATATATTTTGAGACCCACACGAAGTTTATATATTTCTCTTCATCTCCTCATATTATCTGTACCAGATATGTGGCAAAATATTTATTAAAATAACTCTGAACTCAAGATTTCCACATGCAATGATCATGACAACCAGAAATAAAAAAAGGAAAAGCCTGTCGCGATGGGATTCATGTAATTACTCGTTTCCAAGTTTAACACTGTTAAGTAATTTGTAAGTGAAATAAGACTTTTGAAAATACTGTAATATTTACGCAATTGTAAGAAGAGTTTTAAAATAAGTATTTTGTAATTGTTATACGCATCTTGAAAATTAGAAAAAGAAATGAACTGGCGCATATTCCATCCCATATAAAGGAGTTCACAATTCCATTTATGAAGTTTTCTTATTTATTGCTTTTAATGGTACATCGCATACATACTTGTCTTTTTTTTAACCTGTTTTAATCCCTTTCTACATGTATACTCATGTATAATCTTTTAGGAGCTGTCTGATCATGTTCTTATCTGTTTGCTAATACAAGATGTAGCTTAGATTTTACGAAGTCTGCATGGCAAAGGAAAATCCACAGTCTCATTATACCATTTAAAGTTCAGTCAATTAATTTTCGTAAGGTCATAAATTGATACATGAATGATTATGAGATAAAAAAATAATGTGTTATTAGATGTAAGGAAAGTAATTTGTAACATGCCATACATAATACATATATAATTTTCACTGAAGTAACTATTTGATATATTCATACCGGACGCGACAAACCAAAGTCGTAAAATATGGATATGGTATAGCTTTCTTGCTTGATGCTCATCATAAAATGGTAATTCCAGGATTCTTTGGCCCGGTGTCTGGATAATGTGACTGGGTGTGGTATAATGTCACATGTCTGCGTACAGCTTGATACTACAATGTGACAGCACTAGACCTGTCTCATGTAGACATCGTCCCTAAATGACTGAAAAAAAATTCGGTGAGACGTTAAATTCAACAAATAAAAATATTCATAAACAAAGGGCCATTGCACTTTGTGAAAAATATGTGTCCACTTCTTCAATCTTTCATAATAAAGATAGGCTAAGTTATTACACTCTAATTTCAATACCTGTATCTTTTTACAGTTCTGCAATTACATTCTTTTTTTTTAAGGGAGATAATATTTGTTTATTGCACTAAACAATACATTTTCTTGTTTCGTTGGAAATATTTATCGCCATACTTTATATTAAATGTGATTCATGGTGTTCATTCTATCATCATCAAAACAAACTACCACTCGTATCAGTAGTATAGGTATTGAGAGTGTCTAGCTCACTGCGGGTCTAACACACTTCAAAATCCAGACGCGCTAATCCGCGCGTCTAGCTTATCATGTGTAAACCCCCAAAAAGCAAACACTCTCAATACCTATACTACTATTAGTTAAAAAAATCAAAAAATCACACTAATGTAAAATTAAAAAAAATCATACTAATGTAAAATTTAAAAAAAAACAACAATGAAAAAAAATAAAGAAAATTATGTTTTTTTCCTGAACCATTTTTTACCACTCTGAATATGGAGGAGGAGGGTTTTCTAACGTATTATAAAAATTCAATATTATACAGTTTTTATATTTTTGGATATTATCTCCATTGCCTCTTTTCTCCCCTGTTCTATTAATTTTTGCCTTTCTTCTTCTGAATAGTTTTTTGGAACCGCAGAGTTTTTTGTTAATTGTTTAAGCTCATTATATTTTTCTAATTCATCTAATATAAGTTTAAATTCTTGTTCAGATATCTCTCCATCTGTTAAAGCTTTAGAGATTAAATTTTTTATACTATTTAATTTACTGTTAGCAATAGTTTTAATATTATCATGTTTTTTTAATTTTATTCATAAATCTAAGCCTAACAATTTTTATAGAGGCTCCAACTCCTCCACATACAAGAGCGACAATTTCTAACGGAAGTAGAATAGGAACAATTAAACCAATAGTTCCTATAATTATACTAGCAGACATAAAAGCTGTGTCTACTCCATCTGTTATATTTATTCCTCTTTTATATTTTTTATATAATGCTTTACGAGTATCTCTCTCATTAATTAATGTTTTTTCAATCTCTGAGATTTTTTGTAATCTATAATTTTGACTTGGTTCACGAAGTTCTACTTCCGGTTGCTCTGCACTACGGATAAAGTCAGGTTGTGAATCTAGTATTTCACTATTTAAATCAGGGTATAAATTTGGGGCCGTTGGTTGCTTCATTTTTAAATATATTATTTGAATTCAAACAATAACGAGGCAACAGTATTAACTGCAGTTCCATTATCCACCAGACTAACAAAATTAATAACACTTCCAGCCTCAACTAAAAAAGGGCGTTCAAAATTATCATGTTTTGCTGTTGTTGTTTGTAAAGTAATATCACACCCACTTAAACGCTCTCCATTAACCAACACACCAACTCGCACTTCACCACTTGTCCTTTTACTCGACAGACCAATACCAATAATATAACCACGTCTTATCACAACATAACCAACATCTTTTTCTCTACCGGCATTTCCAAATGAAAACACCTTACCTTTAAATAAAGAACCTTTTATTTCAGCACTTATTGTAATGTTTTTTAAGGATTCCTCTATTCTTTTTACCACAAGGTCTAATTTTGTTAAAGTGTCAAGTAATTCTCTATCTAAATTTGACTTTAAATTATTAAATAATTTACTTTCTAAATTTGACTTTAAATTATTAAAATATAAATCTATCTTACTATCATCTAGTATATACTTTTTATAACCAAATATGCTCATTTTTATAGAATAAAATTTCAGCTATGGAACACACTAAGGAATAATTTCTAAAACACAACTCATTGGCAATCCATGATTATCTATTTTTTGTCTTTTTTCATCACGAACACTTATATTTAATTCAGAAATATTTCCTATAGTTAATTTTTTATACTCTGGATTACTAAAGTTTATATTAACAATATCCCCAAATGGTTTATTTTCAACAGGAATAACACCAAGAATATTACTAGGTGCACCATTAAAAAAATTATAAGAACTATTTATTTGTTCAAGGTGAATATATAATTGTTTATAAGGAGTTAAATCTATTGGTTGTTCACCATAGCATGGGAGGTTAAGAAGAGGTGAATTTTCCAAATAATGACTCTCTTTAAATCCTAACATTTTTCTTAATTCTTTGGTTATTATTAATCCATAGGTTATATCACTAACTGAACTTATTGTTGGGTATTCTTCTGCTTTTAAACAAGCAATACCATTTTTTTCATCAACAGTTAATGTTATTCTGTTGTCAAAATTTTTAAATACATCAACTATTTGTTGAAAATTATAAAAACCATCTGAAATTATTTTTTTGGGTGGTGGGGATTTATGAATGTTAGTATCAATCCATTGTCCAATTAAATTATACCAACCTATATTATAAGTAAAACCTCTCAATCCAATTTTCTTATCTCCATGTTTATTATCTATATATTGTTGTAGGTTTATAGGTTCATTAATATTGAAAATTATATGATTCATTTTTATTGATAAAAAATAAATTTTATATAATTTAGTGGAACAAAGTTCCAACAGTTCCCTAGATGATCTCTAAAACACAACTCATTGGTAATCCATGATTATTTATTTTTTTTCCCCATTCATCACGAACACTTATAGTTAATTCAGAAATATTTCCCATAGTTAATTTTTTATACTCTGAATTATCAAAAATAATATTAACAATATCTCCAAATTGATTACTCTCAACAGGAACAACTCCTAAGATTTTACTAGGTGCTCCATTATGAAAATTATAAGTACTATTTATTTGTTCAAGGTGAATATATAATTGTTTATAATTACTAATAATATTAGCTTTTATTTTCTCTTTTTTCATTTTTTCTCTTTCTCTTTCCATTCTTTCTCTTTCTATTCTTTCTCTTTCTCTTTCTATTCTTTCTCTTTCCATTCTTTCTCTTTCTCTTTCCATTCTTTCTATTTTTTCTAACTCTTCTAATCTTTCTCTTTCTATTCTTTCTCTTTCTCTTTCCATTCTTTCTCTTTCTAATCTTTCTCTTTCTCTTTCCATTCTTTCTCTTTCTAATCTTTCTCTTTCTATTCTTTCTCTTTCTCTTTCTAATCTTTCTCTTTCTATTCTTTCTCTTTCTCTTTCTATTATTTCTATTTCTCTTTCCATTCTTTCTCTTTCTCTTTCAAACTCTTCTATTCTTTCTCTTTTATCTTCTAACTCTTCCTTTTTAATTTTCATTTATATTCTATAAATTCTCTTTCTGCCTTTTTTTTTTTTTATTTTTATTCTTTCATTCTATTTTTTAATATTTTCTATATTATACCATCCTATAGTATAATTAAAACTTCTTAATCTAATTTTCTTATCTCCATGTTTATTATCTATATATTGTTGTAAGTTTATAGGTTTATCAATATTAGAAATTATATGATACATTTTTTACTGATAAAAAATGATCCCTGAAGCTTTTAAATATAATAGTAATATTTCATATAACCCACATGTTAAATATACTAAAAAGAATATTAATCTTGCAAAACAAGAAATAATAATTTCATCAGATGGAAACGGAACGGCTGCTCTGCACAAAAGTTTTAAACCATCAGATTTCCCTAATATATTTAAAAAATATTTATTACCTAAAGTTACATCACAAGAAATAGTAGAAAGGTGGGAAAGTGATTGGATGTTATTTTGGCAGAATCAATTAAACTTTGCTATTTGGTGTTCAACTACAGGTTGTGGAGTTGACATAAAAAATCATATAAATGCGGGAGGATTAACAGGTTCTTTATTCTTATTCCATATTTACTATCAAACAAGAAGAATATTAAAAGAAATATCTATTCCTCTTAAACAAGATAAAAGTTGGAATGCTTTTAATAATAATTATGATAGAGAAGCTTATGAAAGAGTATGTAATGAATTTAATGTAGATCCTAATACAGATTGGAGACATAAAGAAGATGGTGGTGGTCTTGGATATATATATACAAAAGATTCAAATGTTTGGAAAAAAACTTATTTTAAGGATAATTTTCTTTATGTTTTTGATTTATCTGTTTTTAGACTATATAGATTTATTTTTGGACCTGGAGGTCCTGTTAAAGGTAAGTCTTATACAAAAAACATTTCTATTGATTATATCAAACAACCTGATGAATTTAAAAACATGTGGACAACTTTTATTCTTGATGAGTCAAAAGGTTTTACACAAGCAGGAGTTGAAAGAATTAATGAGTCTATAAGAACATATTGTTGGGCTATTCTTGGCGCAAGGTCAAACTAAAACAGATATTTTAGGAACAGGAATGGCATTTGATGCTCAAAAACAATTTTTAGCTAACATTGAAGATGTTATAAACAGTCCAATTGATATACCTACTCAAATAAAAAATTATGAAAGTGTATTAAAATATGCAAGAAGTAAAGTTGATTATGTTTATGGTATTGGGTTATATATGTCTCCTAGTGATATGGAATTAAGAATTGGAACAATACAAGATTATAATAATGAAATTGGTAATTGCAACAGAAATTCAAACACTTGGAATAAATAATGATGTAAATGTTTCTCATGTTGAACCTACTACTACACAACCCACAGATATAAGTGGTACACCAACAAAAAAATCTTTACCAGAACCTATGGACGAAGTCCAGACTAGTGTTTCACAGCCGTTCCATAGTAAACCAATAAAACCTAGTGAACCAATAAAACCTAGTGATCTCATTGAAACAACGGATGAACATGAAGATGATAAAACAGCTATTATAATAGGAAGTATTACAGCAGGACTTTTAGCTTTATTTATTTACGAGTATGTTCTCTAATGAACTTTGTTCAGCTGTGAAACATTAACGGGTAAAACCCGGCTGTAAAACACTAACGGGTAACAGCTGTATATATCATTCCTATAACTAAAATTAATAAAGCCCATAAATTATTTCCAAACCATGCAACAACGTTTCCTGTTGTTTTTAATAACCATCCTACAATAGCTCCAATAATCCCTGGTAATGCTTCTACCGCTTTTCCTGCAAGTTTTGCTAATAGTTTAGCAATATTTGATAATTGTTTTTTTATCCAATCTCTTACATTTCCTCCTTTCCCAGGAGGTTTAGGTGTTACAGTTTCACCACCACCTCTAGGAATAAAAGTCTCAACAATAACACCAATAATCATTCCAAAAGCGGTTAAAATACTAATAATTGTAATCCCTTGTTCTCTAAATAAAGTTTTTATTCTTTCTGCTAATGTTGTATCTTCATTTAATATTTTATGTATTGTCTCTTTTATTCTATTTATTTGAGTTCTTAATTGGTCTCTACCAATCTCAATTGCTTCTAGTTTTCCACTTCTCTCTATCTCTTAAATCTATTATTCTTTCAGTAATTTCTTCTATTTCATCTTCATAATTACCTTCCTTAGCTTGTTCTAATTTTTCTTTTTCATATTCTATTTTTCTGTTTGTTTTAGAAAGTTCAGCTACTTGAAATGTAAGTTCTTCTTTTATAGTAGTCATTGCTTTAAGGACTCCATCCATTTCTCTTTTATCTATAATTATTTGTGTTCCTTGATCTACACCAGTATAAACTTCTTTTACCATAGTTTCGGACGAAGTCCGACTGCGTAGCATTTCGGCTTCTTCAGAAAAAGATGTTTCCATTACAGTTTCAGCAGCATTTGCTACAGTTTCAGATGCTCTAGGTAAATCAGTCATTTCAATATTATCAACATTTGGAATGTTTCTTTCTGCATTTATTAATTGGGCAAACTCTTTTCTACCATGACTAACCCTTGTAGAATAAGATTGAAAATCATCTACTCCTAAAACCCTTCGAACAAAATCAATACGATATTTCTTCTGAAGTGTGTCAAGTGAATAATAGTTTAATGTTTCATTATAATCGTTTGTTTCATAATATGATATAGGGTATTCTTTTTTACCGTCTGAAACATATAACACAGGTCTGTTGAATTTATCCTTTTTTATTAATGTATTAATTTCCCTCATAGGTTCTTGGTTTCTTTCATAAAACAAGTTCGTCATATGTTTCAATAAATATTCAGGGTTTGTTCCTGTAACAACATTATCATAAACATAATCAATAGAAGTACTTTGATCATCATTATCATCTATAAGAGGAGTTTCCTCATCATCATCTTCTTTATAAGCATCTTCATCAAATGCAGGATTATCAATTTCAAAACCTCCTTCTGCCATTTTAATACGGATTTTATCCGGCTGCGGAGCACTATGGAATAAAAATTTCAGTTTTAAAATATTAAAAATTTCCTCTAAAAAATGGCAGCTTACGGAGAAAAACTAAACCCATACAGAAGAATAAGAGAACCTAGAGGTATTAGAGGTATTCGTCAAAGTGTTGTAATAAGCAATAATCCTTCAACTATTGATCAAAATCAACAATTGTTAGTAAGATTTCCTAATCTAAGTGATAATGATGTTATTGTTCCTGGAACAACAAGATTAGCATTTGAAATTGAAATAGAAAGTGATAGTGATGCAAATGCAACAATATATCCAAACATAGGAAGATCAATAATTAAGAAAACAACAATAAAAATATCTGGAAATGAAGTAATGTCAATTGATGATAGTGATATATTTCATTGTTATATCGATTTATGGAAGTCTCCTACAGAACGTGAAAATATGGCATACCAAGGAATTGGTAAAATAAACATGTTAAGACATAGAGTTGGATCTGGTAATGCTTCCTCAGATAAACAAGATGAAGCCATTGCAAAAGCTTATGGAAATAGATTTTGTATTCCTCTAGATTTTGAATTATTAGAATCACATATGCCTTTTTATCAAGCTGGTCTAGGAGATAGACTTGAATATGAACTTATATTTAATGATTATAATAAAGTAGTTAAATCTACTGACAATAATGCTTCTTACGTTATTAAGAATATTTGTTTAGAATTTGAAAGTGTTTCCGATGTTGGATTAGCTAGAATAATTAGAAATAGATTTAGTGGTCAGATGGTTATTTTATATGATAGAATACTTAGACATAGGAAAATAACAAAAAACATTTAATAACATAAATATTTTAATCCTGAAATAACAAAAGTAGAAATAACAATAGAAGGAGTTCCAAATCAACTATACAGTCAAGGAATGAAAGCTTATCAACAGTGGTATGAGATAAATAAATTCTTTGCTTTGAATTCAAAAGAGGATAAAGAAATTAGTAAAATGATAAAAAAATTAAATTTTACCTATACAACATTAGAAAAATATCTAACAACCAATTATGCATTATGGTTAGATTTACGTTCAACGGATGATAACTCTCTACATGGTTCAGGGAGAAGAATTGAAAATGCATCAGAAGGTATAACTATACAAATAACAAAAGAAGCAGGAGCAGATGAGCCAATAAATCTTTATCTATTTGTTATACAAGATGCACAAATTAATTTTGAAGATGGAAGATTTAAAGAAATTAGATACTAAAAATGATTCGATAGAATCCATTATTAACATTGTAAGTTTTCACTTAAAAATGGAGTTACCTAAATATCCACACTGTGCAATTATATGTGGACAAACAGGATGTGGAAAAACAGAATTTGTTTTAGATTTATTAGAAAAAGAATATAGGGGTGTATTTAAATATATTATTATACTATGTCCAACTATTCAATGGAATAAAGCTTATAAAAATAGATCATGGATTGGTGATGTTAAAAATCCAAAAACAAAGAATTTAATAATTGTTAATCCTATACTTAAAGGAGAAGAAAAACTACAAGATTTACTAAGAGTATTCTTTAATAAATATCAAGGAAAACCAACATTATATATTATAGATGATTGTAGTGCAACTAAACAATTAACAAAGAAAAGAGACATGTTATCAGAGTTAGCTTTTTCAGGTAGACATGCCGAACAAAGTGTATGGGTTATCTCTCAAAGATACAATTCAGTTTTAAAAGATCTTAGGGAACAAACAAAATGGTTATGTATTTTTTATACTAAAGACAGGGATAGTTTTGAAAACTGTCTAAGAGAAAACGATGTTATCCCTACATTAGAAGAAAGAGAAAGAATTAAAGAAGAATTGAAAAAAAAGAAACATAGTAAATTAATTTTAAAAACTGATCAACCTACTAATTATTGGGTTAATTAATAATGCTAAAGTAATGCTAAAGTAATGCTAAAGTAATGCTAAAGTAATGCTAAAGTAATGCTTAAAAAATGCTAACAATCCTCTATCAAACAACATCGGTGATAACAAATATTATAGTCTTATCAATATTGCTCTGCAGCTGTTCCATAGTTGGATATGGGATATTTAATTATTTTAAAATAAAAAAATTGATATATAAAATGGATGCTAAAGAATTTCTTAATCAAAATAATACTACGGACGAAGTCCGGCTACGGAACGGTTGTGGACTTTGTCCAGCTGTGGAGCATTGTGAAACACTACATAGCACTATAGATGAAACAAAACGTGAAAGATTATCAGCTATTGTTGCTGGTGGAGGAAGTAAACAATATCTTGGTAAAGACTTACAAATGTCAGACATTGATACAATGACACCAGAACAAATAAACAAATTATACTGTAGATATGAAGCTAGATTAGGGGCAAGTATGACTAAGACACTAGGAAACTCTTTTATTAATTTTTATGTTATGGGTGTATCAAAATATTTTAATGTTGTTAATCCACCAAAACTAATACAAGATTTAGAAGAAGATCCATTTATCAATCATGCTTTAAATAACTCTTGTTGTGAATTGTATTATAGATATGGAATGTATCTTGCTCCTTTTACTGCTATGCTAACAACTGCTAGTCATATTGATTTCACTACACCAGTTGAAAATACACCAGTTGAAAATACACCAGTTGAAAAAAGTGAAAATACCACCAATAAAAATGAATGAAGAAACCCCTGAAGGCTACGCTAGTTCCGAAGTTAAAATAAAAATAAAAAATCCAAAACGAGTATCTGCTGGTAAGAAAGGTGCAGAAGCAAAAAAAATGAAAGCTGAATTAAAAAGAAAAGAAATAGAAGAAATAAAGAAAGAAAACATTCAATTAAAATCTATTACAAAAGAGGACGGACAAAGTCCGGCTGTTAAACACAATAATAAAGTTAAAGAAGTTCAACATAATGATGAAGTTAAAGAAGTTCAACATAGTGTTTCACAACTGGACTATGGTAGTATAAATATATACAAAAATTATATACCTTTATGTTTAGTCGGAGTTTTTGGATTAGGATTATATATATATAATTCTAAACAAGTGAAACACATACAACCTAAGAAAGAAATTAAACCACAAGAAAAAGTTGAACCACAAGAAAAAGTTGAATATGACCCATTTGATATTTAATTTTGTTTTCTAAAAAATGGCGGATGAAAAAAAAATTGTTGTTAATACAGCTTATCATGGAGTATTGATTTCTGCTTTTACAGTGGGTTATTCAGAATTAATTAGAAAACTTTTTAGAACAAATACAACCAAACTACAAATGGATTTTAAAGATATTTCAATGTTAACTCTTGATATTATATTATCTATTTATACAAAAGAATTCTTAGTTAAGCAAGGTATTATTCCTGATGATATTATGAAGTCATAATGTTATACAGTGTTTAACAACCGTTCCGTAGCCGGAACTTGTTCCATAATGCTACGCAGCTGGATTTAATCCATATAAAATGGCAAGTGCAATAGCGATGATGGTTGGTGGAGCATTAACAAACGCATTAGCCTTTACAGGTAGTAATTATTTATTTTCTCATATTGGTAAAAAGGATGCTGATGAAGAGAAAAAAAGACATGATAGAGCAATGGAACAATTACAAATTGCACGAAGAATAAAGAAAGAATAAGATTTTTTAAATGAACAAAAGAAAAAGGAAGATCATGCTGTAAAAACCTTTGAAGATGTTGATGAATCAATGAAAGAATATTATTATGCAACTGGTGGTGATAAAACTGATAATGTTTCACAGCCGTTTCGTAGTGGTTCACAGCCGGACTTTGTCCGTAAAGAACCTACATTAAGTGATTTTTATACTCCTTCTGAAGATCAAAAAAATAGAGAGATTATATTTATTATTTGTGGAATGTCATTAACTGGATTTGTTGCATGGAAGCTATATAAATGGTAAAGTATCTATTCCATTGTCACATATATATCTTTTATCATCATTTCATGTTTATCAAATTTAATTATACATCTTATTTATTTGTTGTGTTTCATTAAATAAACAATTTTTATAATCATCAAACTTTATATCTTTAGTTATTGTTGTTTTACCTATTCCTTTTAATTTCTTTATTTCCTTTAATTCAGAATCTGTTTGTAGTTGTACTTCAGTTAAAGTAAAAGAATAAGCTTTACTTCTTAAGAAAACTATCTCATTCATACTTTTTCCATTTAATTCATCTTTAAATTTTCCAATTACTTTTTTATTTTTTTTTTTTTTATTTAATTATTTTTTTTTATGATAAGAAGATACTATCTGTATTTTTTACGATTAATGGAAATCCACAATTAAAATCCCCAGTTTCTGTAGATAAATCATATACTATTCTTTTTTCTTTTCCTAACGGTATTATCTTTTTTACTGTAGCAATTTGTTCTTTTTTTGTTATGAATAAATGGAATAATAAAGATTTTATTTATTTATATATCCTAGAGATGTTATAAGATAATGTAAACATGAAAATGTAATTTTACTTTTTTGTGAAAAAGAGAAATTTGATTTCTTTCCTTTCTTATATCCATCTCCTTGGTAAAATCCTCTAAAGAAGAATAATCTATAATTATAGTCTTTATTAAGAATTTTATAAGGAATATATTTTTCTTTTTTATCAGTATAAAATTTTTCAAAAAGTGTTCCATTACTTTAATATTTCCTTTAGGGATAACTTTATAAACAATCTATTATTTTAAAATCTGTTGGATATATTTCTTTACACCATTCTAAACATTTATTTAAAAGATTTAAGTCTTGATTACATAAACACCAACCATAGTTTTTTGGATAAATTCCACTAGATCCATCTGCTAAAAAGAATCCTTCTATAAAAGCTTTTTTCTCTTCTAGAGTTGTTGGTTCTAATTTTAAAAATTCTTCTTTTAATGGTGGATTTAATGTTTCTTTTAAAAAAATTTTATTTAATGTTAAATCTTTTTTAATTTTCTTTTATTAAAGAATGATCTTCAGTTACATCAACAAATCCTACTGGTGTAACAACTCTAAAAATTTCTTTTTCTGTTTCATGTTTAATTACAGTTTTTAATTTAACAAATCCTTTACTCGTCCAAACTTCTAAATTTGTAAGTTTACAATAAAATTTACCATTTGAATATTCATATTCATCTGTAATATCTTCTATCTTATCAATATATATTTTGTTTTTATATCTTAGTATTATTGGAGTATCACCTAAAACTGAATCTGAAGCAACAAGTTCATTATTTTCCCATAGTTCATTAACAACATCATAATAAAAGTTATACATTAATTGTTTTGAATAATCTAAAACTGCTTGTCCTAAATAAATAGGTTTATTAAATTTAACAGAAGTAACATTATTTACAATTGCAACAAGATTATCATTGAATATAACTGAATCTTTAAAATTAGGTTTATTTATATATTTTCTTACTTCTTCTCTATTAGTAAGTAGATTAATTTCATTTCTTCCTCTTATATTTTCTAAAGTCTTTCCATAGAAAGAATTATTCATTAACTTCCAAAGATCCTTTTCAAAATCAGATGTTGATTTAGTTCTTTGTTCAGTGTTAAAATTAATATATTTCTTTAACCAATCTGATTCTTCAAATGAAATTGTTCTATAAACTTTTATAACTTTCATTCCTAATTTTATATATTCTTTTAAAATTGAGTGATGTATAATATATTTCTTTTTATCTTTTAAAGTAAGAAATAATTTTTCTTCTTTACCTAATGGTTTATGTTTTTCTCCTAATAATTTTAATTGATAAGGAGAAAGTTCTTCTTTCTTTATACACATCTTTTCAGGTGCTAAAGGATATTTATTTGTTTTCTTTTTACATTCATCTGTATACTCTAAATCACATTCAATTATACATCCTCTACCCTTTGGAATATCTTTATAATAATTAGGATCTTCTTCCCATTTAAAATCTTTGGTTGGAAGAGGTTGAGACATTGCCCATCCATAAAGATTATTAGCGTCTAAGTATAATAAGAATTTTTCTTCAAAGAATTCATTTAAATCTCCTCCATTCTTTAATATTTCTAAAGCTTTATTTTTTTCATATTCATCTATAATTCTATTTCCATTACCATGATAGTTAGGAGTATATTTATTATAAGCTTTTACATGTCTAGGACCTAATACTCCTGAAAATCCTCCTCTTATTCCTTTCTCAAACATTTGTAACATATCTATATCAGTTAATAATTCTAACTCTACACCTGTATATTTTAAACCACATTGCCATGTTAATCCTGGAGCAGAATAACAATAACAAGGATCTATATTGTGGTGTTTTAAGAAAAAACTTCTAAATTTTTCAAACGCATCAGCTAAGATTAAAACATCTGTCTTTAAATATAATTCATGATAATCTTTTAAAGATTTACATTTATAATGAGAGAAAACTTTTTGAGCATGTTGATATTCTTTACCCGTAATTGTTGTTTGAGTTAATGTAGAATAAAATTTTTTTATTTATTTCATTTTTTCTTTAAATCTATAAGAATCTAAGAATCTTAATTTTTTATAATATGATCCATAATCTATAGAAATATATTCTTCTGAACTTTTTGAAAGAAGTTTTACTTTTTAATTTTTAATTTTAATTAAAATTTCCCAAATGATCCAAAATTTTTAGAAATTAATTCTTCCGTCCGGCTGTGAAACATTATTATTATCATCATTAAAACCTTTTTCACAAATATAACATTCAGTTGCTTCTTGAAATTCTTCTTCTTCATACTTATTTAATATCGGTTTTTTCTGTTCATTAAGGTATATCTTATAATTTATTTCTTTAAATATTTTTATTACTTTTTCTACATATTTTTCTTTTGCATCATTTCCAACATAAAAATTTTTTATATTTGGATAATCAGATTTAACATAATTCCATAACTATTTACTTCTTGTTTAAATATTTTATTTGTGTAAGATTCATTGGGATTTGGTTGAGTAGTAGATAATGGAATATTATTTGATTCAAAATCAGAATATATAACAAATGGTAATTTATTTTTGAAATGATAATTTTTAAATTTAAGAATATTTTTTCCTGGTTCAGGCATTATAGATTTACAATGTTCATTATCATAACATATTTCTTTATGATTAATTAATGTTATTTCTCTTTGAAATCCTTGTAAACAATTTCTACATGTAAATGATTTATGTTTATTCTTATCATACTTGAAACTATCTAAATTTTTAATTAAACAATAATGGGTATTTTCATTACTTTCAATGTATAAGAGATCAACTACACTTTCACTTTCATTGTTTGAAACATAAACTGGATATAAAGATTGTTTATTAGATTGATCTTCTAATGCAAAAACATTTATAGATATATTATTTTGTCTCTCTACTTTTGAAATATCTTTTATTTTAACTGGATATTCAATCCCATCCATATTAAGTTTATTTTCATATGGTTTATATTTTGTCACTCTTTCTTTGTTATCATCTGCAGGGAATAACTTTGATAGTATTGCCCAGAGAAAACATTTGTTATCATTTTTATTTTTAACATTAATAATATTATTTGATTTAAATTGAAGAGGTATATAAGATGAAGCTTTCTGATAATCATATTTATATTGTTTTACTTCTACACTTTTAATATTTCTAAAAACAAAACCAGATCCTCTTTCTTGAAATTTATCTATCCAAGCTTCAAATTTATCTCTCAAACTATTATAGAATTCTTTTATATTATTTTGTGTTTGAATAACTTGAACAGGGTGAGAGTAATGACTTTCTATTATATCAGTAACTAAAGGGGTTAAAAATTCACTTGTTATTATTATTTTTATTTTCAAAGGAAAGTGATTAATAACTATTCTTTTTCTTAATAACTTAATATATTTAATTATATTTTCTTCATCTATATCATCAATAGTTTTTTCATCAATGAGATCTTTAAATTTTCTTGGTCTCATTTTAAAAGAAATAAATTTTAATTAGGTGTTTCACTGTGTTCCACTGTGCCCTGTAGCGGTTCCCGAGTTGTTCCATAGTGTTTCACAGTCATAAGATAATTTTTCATATAATCAGGATTTCTAACAATAAACTCTTGATACGCTTTTTTATACTTTTCTTTATTGTTTTGATAATGTTTTTGTTGATTAGGCTTAAGACATTGTTTACATGCAGATTTAATACCAAATCTTCTTCCTGTTTGTTTGTAATATTCACTTAGTAGTTTGTATTCTTTACATTTTGTACAAACTTTTCGATCTGCCATTTTTTAAGAAAACAATTTTAAGCTATTTAAAAATGGATCACCCAAAAATATATTGTTTACGTTGTAAAAAAAATACTGAAAATAATTCAGTAGAACAAGTAACAACAACTAATAATAGACAAATGTTAAAAGGTAAATGTTCTGAGTGTGGATCTAAGAAAAATAGATTTATAGGAACAAAAGGAGATAAATTAGCAGATGAATTACATCATAGAGTTATAAAGAAATTTCCTAAAAGACGTGTTTTTGTTGATTCAATAGATAAAATATGGGCTGTTGATTTGGTAGATATGCAACAATATTCAAAACAAAATAAACACTATAAATATTTATTAGCAGTTATAGATGTTTTTAGTAAATATGGTTGGTTAATTCCTTTAAAAAATAAAACAGGAGTAACAGTAAGTGAAGCATTTAAAACATTATTTAAAAAATATTGAAAAATGTTTAAATATTTTACTGCTCATGAAACTAATAAATATTATGATGTATTAGATCAATTAGTTAAAGATTATAATAATACAATTCATTCTTCAATTAAAATGACACCTGTTGAAGCAAGTAAATCAGAAAATACATTAACAGTGTATGAAAATTTATATCCAGAAGAAGAAAATAAAATTAAAAAAAATTAAAAATTGGTAAAAATATTTATAATTGAAGAAGTTTTAAATACAAATCCTGTTACTTATAAAATAAAAGATTTAAAAGATGAAGACATTATAGGTAGTTTTTATGAACAAGAATTACAGATAACTGAGTTCTAGATAATATCCAAAAATATAAAAACTGTATAATATTGAATTTTTATAATACGTTAGAAAACCCTCCTCCTCCATATTCAGAGTGGTAAAAAATGGTTCAGGAAAAAAACATAATTTTCTTTATTTTTTTTCATTGTTGTTTTTTTTAAATTTTACATTAGTATGATTTTTTTTAATTTTACATTAGTGTGATTTTTTGATTTTTTTAACTAATAGTAGTATAGGTATTGAGAGTGTTTGCTTTTTGGGGGTTTACACATGATAAGCTAGACGCGCGGATTAGCGCGTCTGGATTTTGAAGTGTGTTAGACCCGCAGTGAGCTAGACACTCTCAATACCTATACTACTCGTATCTTTCATTCTATTTGTCCTTTCTTCAGAAGTCAAACAAAATAATGAAATTATTTTTTACCGTTCTATCCCCTTTAAACAATTTATTACTTTGAATTAGAACATGTCAATGCTTGCAAGTCAAACTCACATTTTTGCTTCTTATTTTTTATGCAAATACTGTAAACATCATAACCCGTTTATTTAATCATTCAAAGTTGTATTTTGTACAAATTTATTTCACGTAGGATTTGCTTATTTCTTAATATAGTTTTGTCATTATCATAATCATACTAAATATTTTTTATTATTTTCATTGTGTTAATTAATTCATGGCTGTCTTTCCTATGTTTCTTACACTTTATCACTCTCGGAAAAGTTTTCATTTACCCCAAAACGTTTTGAAAACATAATCAGGGTTTTGTTACCTTGATGTTTAAATTAAAACTGCTGCAAAATTCACATAATTTTAATAAATATTTGATTTTAATATTATACTTATACTAGAATTTTTTAAGCTGTATCAACAGGTCCCTTATGATTGATTGTATAACTTTTTGTCCACTGTATTTCATTTCTATTTAATGTGTCAATCAATGTTCATTCTGACTTTAGTAGTAAATTTTTATTTAATATTTGAGGCTGTTTTATGCCTATAAATTTCAAAGGTACTTATTTTGAGAAATTGCTTTTGTTGATAAAGTGTCTTTCCATTACGACGAATGACATTAACTGACAATAGGTTCCGTTGGGCTTGTATTACTAGAATGTCAGTGATTCTCTTGTTGTATGTATTGTATTATCAACAATAGCGGAAACGCTCAATATATTTATAATTCTCAATTAAAATTCCTCCTAATTTCCTTTATTCAGCAACATTGAAGTGAGTGCCCGGAGTTGATATAGTTACATAAAGACCAATGATTTAATCAATAACAATTTTAGTAGTGTAGAACCAATACACGACAGCATTTGGCTTGCACTATGAATGAAATGTAAATATATGTATAGGTAAAGATTTAATATGGTAATCAATTTTCAAGTGAAATCATGAGTCGCTTAAATAATGAGATTGTTGAAACAGGGATGTGAAATAAAATAAAACCAAATCAAATATAAATTTGGCTCTTCTTAAATTTAATCTCATATCCACACACATTACTACTAGAACACAGTACTAATACATTTCATTGATTCAATGTTATAATTATATATACATTATGTATACATAGGTCAAATGATCAAACAAAAATGGCATCTTATAAGTTGCTCCAGCATAAACTTACGTCATTACTAACTATAAGGTATTGGTATCTGAAAAGAAGAAAATAAAATCTAAGAGGACAAACCTTTAAACAGTTAATACTTATTGTATGTTATGATGTACGGAAACTTTAACATTAATAGTTAAATAAAAATGATAGATCAATTTAAACTTTAAATAATTCAACAAGATTAAGCAAAGATGGATTATTATGATAAAATGGTTTAAGACATTTGATTCTGATTTCTTGATAGGTAGGACAGGCCAATATAAAATTTAATTGCTATTTCTACTGATAAACAACATTGACATAATTTCTCTTCTCGTAGACGTACTAATCATTTCTTAATATATCAGAATGTCTGTATTCCAAGTAAAAAAGAAATCAATCTGCTTTTTGTTTAAAATAAAAACGAAGTCATGGTGGAAATATATCTAAATATGTTTCATATAAAAATATGTTTTACTGACAAATAATTTAACACAGGTTTCTTTTAATACCCTATCTACCCGCACTTGGACTTATACTTTTAACCGATATATTGTTATAATTTTGTAGTGGATAACACACATTAAAGAGATATTGTTCTGATACCAGTCAGTGAACGAATCTCGAACTAAGCCTCTATGGAATCGGGATCACATACATGTTTCGCTTACACAGGCGCCCAGATTTATAGCACTGTGCCCAGCTCGCCCTAAATATATATATATATATATATATATATATATATATATATATATATATACTTTTAAAATTTATTTCTAATACAAAATTACTTCAAATGAATTTTTACAAAAAAATTTAAATAGTTAATTGTTTTGAGAAGTACATGAATGTTTACAATAAGCATTTAAATAGTTATTACTCTGAGGCGCACATACAAAAATATTACATACAAATGTGAATTATTTCAAGTCACAATAAATAACACATATGTAAATTTGTAAACTTCTGTTCACTCAGGGAACTGTGCATGGTAATACAATGCAAAATGTCCGAAACGATTTAGCCCTTTTATCAACCGACACTTTTTCTCGGTCCCGCTCATTTTTTCTGGTAAAAAGTTATTGGCATTAGTGAGCAAATAAAATTTGCTTTTGGCCATTTATAATCTAAATTTATTAAGCATGTCAAAGATACAATCACAAAAATAAAGAAACAAATACTGAACATTTGAATTCAAGAAACAGCAAAATAAAATAATTAAGGTATTTTTACGAATAATCAAATCTTCCTTTATAAATAAATATTTTTGGCGTATACTAGAATATCTTGAAAAACATAAAAAGAAATGATATATAGATTTTTTTGCATTTAAGTTTCATACGTTGCATAACTTATTTTCTCTGTTATTTCCGATTTGTCTTCCTATTTCAATTTCTAAGTCATGTGAGCACAATCTAAGTCGAGTGAACTGTTTTTGATTTAATTAATTTTTAATTACGTCTAAGCAATTTTCATAACAAAATAATTTATATTAATATAAAATTCATTAAACAAGATTGCATGTTTGAAAGAGTAATTCCAAGCACACATTTAGCATACAATCATATGCATACTATTACAAACAAACAAACATACATACATACACATGTTTTCCAATTTAAAAAAAAGTCATTTTATGTTTAGAATTATAGTTACAGAATTGCCGTATTCATGTCATGGTCCCGGTATTTGCACATCTTTCGTTCCTCACATGGCTTTGTTTATTTCCGGTTAGCTTTTATCCACGTGTAATGTAGAGAAACTAGGAGTCATATGGACTTTACCGTGTCAATTTTATTGTAATATTGAGAGTAACTAGTGAACACGTTTAAATGGTATTCAGTTGATTTATAAAGGAAGGTTGTCATATGAGGCAATTCAAGTAGTATATCAATATTTACGGAGTATAACATTGAATGATAACCACATCAACCAGAATTTAGATAAGTAGACTTATTCAGCAACTTTGATTAAATGTTAAACAATTGCTCTATAAGAAAAATGACATAAACAGAAGTCGTTGAAGTTGATCGACAATACGACGAGGCGCATTTTTAGTACTCAATCATTTTACATGATTGCCTTTGAAGGATTGTGTTAATAACACCAGTCAATTTTCAAAATAACAAGAATTCCCCAAGTGGCAACATTCACGGGTTAATCGTGCATGTGCAGGAGGCTATGTTTTAATGGTCAGTCTTTTCTCAAGTCACGCTTGGTCATATCGGACCAGTTATATACCTGTCTTTCTTCCTCTTTTTCTTTCTCTGAGGAAACCATAAAACATACTCTTATTATGCATCCGCCAACTTCTCTCCTTCATATATACACACTGTAGCTATAACAGTAGATTTACTAAATGAATAAGGAAAGTAATTGTTTTTAGTAAGATTCCCCAAGCAGCATCGATAAAGCGCACACTTTCGAAAATATGTCTATATCTTTATTTATGTCTACCGGTAATTCAAATATGGCAATATAAGTGATATAATAAGGATATTATAATATTAACAGAATTCCGTTAATGTAATTGTATTTATTGCATTTTATCATCTTCAAAATTTTGTTTTTAAATTTTAAATTTTTATTTAATTTTATTTCTCAAAATTTGGACTAAAATAGGTGGGATCATTATCATAAGACGTTGTGTTTGCCATATATTACGCTCTAAATAGCATCGTAAGACACTGTGTTTGCTATTCACCCACATTCTAAATCGGGATCAGAACATGCTGTGTTTGACATATACTCTCGTTCTAAAACTCTATCAGAAGATGATATGATTTTAATTTATTCACGTTCTGGAACTATATCGGAGGACGATATGATTTCCATATGTTCACGCTCTAAATCAGGATCAGATGACATCATTTCTTCTATGTTCACCCCTGGTCATTACCGGCTCGGTTGAGTTAGGTAGATCTCGATCGATTGCGACCATTTCAATCATTTCATGTACGTTACTTGCTGCTGGATTTCCAGGGGTTTCTGTATTTCTGGTAAGTAATCCACTACATAAGAGAAAAATATATATTACTTTAAAAAAAAAACATACAGAAACATATGAGCTGTCGAATAAGGAAAGGCGAAAGGTGCAAGTAAATAGACAAACAACAACAATAACAACACCAAAAACACACAATAAAAAGCAACAACAACACGGAGACAGGATATTAAATAAAATAGAGGATTACCAAGGGTTGCCGCCTTGTAAAACCCAGAGGGCAAAAAGACCCACCGGGGTGCTAAAATCAGGTTTCAAGGGACCCTAATTAGCACTTTCTGAAGGTATATATCTGATACAAACAATGTATTAGGCTCCTTGTCAATATTAAGGTAATATGATGAACTAATATACAATGTCAAGCAATCCGAATAGCAATTTATTGACATCATAAATACTTTTTTGACCTTATCACATGATCAAAGAATTGTAAAAAGTTTAATCTTACCTCATACACCGAGTTCTTCTCTTCAAAACGCATACAGTCATAACAACAACGATGACTGTTAACACAGCTATAACGGACACCAAGTAAGCTGTATGATTTTCGTTATAAGCTGGAAGAAGGTTCGGTATTGCTGAAATTTAGCACAACAAGAATAACATCAATTGCAAGGAAAACTGCGAAACATTTATTATTATAGTAATAATGAAATGAATAAATGCTACAATGACTCCTTAATCGGAATCGGACTCTCGTGAACAACATTGGATGAGATGTCTAAAATACGAGCTAATTCTTTCAATGTTGCTTCAACGACGTTTAAGCATGAGTAGCAATATACGGGTATTCCATTAAATCGTAACTGGCTTATTTCTATTGAGTTGTTAATAGTCTATTTAGGCTACTCTTCAAGGAAACAATTATAATTTTAAATTTTATTGATTATGAAACGTTTTTCATACAGATTTCCATTTGATTGTCATTTGATACCATCTAATATATAACGTTATAGACACATTTTGCTTACAAACCAATATTGTTTCAATATTATTAACACATGATTTATAAAGAGAGATATATCTGTTTATCTAGAGCTTCTGATTATTGTTCTTAACACTTTAATGCATATATGGACAATGAGAGCAAAACTACCACAGACATGACAGAAGAAAAACTGATTTAGAAGGAACTGTGTCGTCTTCGTTATATGTTACTTCTGGTGATGATACATTTTTTCAACTAAAACAAAAAGCATCAGCTATGAACTTATTCAAAATATCTTATGGATATAACGAATTGGGAAGAGACATGACATGTATATTTAATTTTGGTATTTAAAGTAAATATCATCAAATGTGTGAAATACGATAGCTGCTCTTAAATTTCTGGATAATAATATTCCAGTTGTATAATTTGATTTTCCCCAGAAATAATTTAATTAAAATCATATCGGTTGCCTGAATGTCATCGCCACCCCGAATCACACATTTCTAACTTACATTTGCAACCTTGTCACATTTACTATCATTTATACAGTAACAGATGTGAGAACAGTTTTGTTTGTATTTGATATTGTACTAATGGCTCATATAATATTATTAATTTTAACATTTTTTTTTTTTTTTGGGGAAAAAAAAACCATAAGAATATAAACCTGACCAAATTGACCTTTTGTTCAGACATGTCCATATTGCCGAGTGCTAAAACCAAGTTTAAATCCAAATAAATATTACTGTTTATTATGAAATAAATAAAGTTGAACATTTAAAATAGTGAAACACAAATAATGCAGAATTATCAAATTTATAGTTATCAGTTCAATTGCAGTAATACAATTTGGATATAACGTCTTAATAAAATGAAAATCATCTTGGTCAAATGAGGGTCTCAACCATGCCTGTTCACACAGCTCGAAGTTACACATGCCACCTGTGTGGTCACATTGAATATATTTTACAGAGTGACAGGTGTGAGGACAGTTTTGTCCGAATGTTAAATTGGCAAATTCTGACATAAGGCAAATTGGATATTGTCCCGCATTAAAAAAAATCACATTTTCAGGGTTAAGTTGAAAAATATAGCATTTGTCTTCTAATAGGTATTTCATTTGTCCAAATGACATCAATAGAAATGCATAGAGTACGCGTTATTGATTTTTTGCACTTGTGGTTATTAAGATGAAACTTGAATCCAACGAATATTAACAAGACCGAAGAAATGTTTCTTTAAGACATGTCTATATTTCCCAAGTTCAATTCCAAAGGAATATGAGTGTATACTAAATGATGATTAATATTTAACATAGATATTGCGAAACACAGATATTACAGTTTAATTGCAGTACAACAATTTGGATACCACGCCTTATAAAAATGAAAATCACCATGGTCACATTAGTGTTCCCGCCATCCCGGTTCACACAGCCCTATGTTACACAGGCCATATACATGGTAAACCTGACTGTCAAAGGAGTTTCTTTTTGTCCCGCCCAAAATGAAAATATCACATGTTCAAGGATTGGTGGAAAATTATAACATTTGTCCTCAAATTGGTATTTCATCTGTTCAACTGACAGCATTAAAAATGTATAGAATACGCGTTGTTGAAATTGTATATTTGTCTTTTGGGTTGTTAAGTGGAAACTTAAATTCAAACGAAGTTCTTACTGTTTCCCTAAAGAATATTATCGGGACCAATTTTTATATTTAGTTCAGGCATTTCATGGCAAAACACAGATAATACTGAATTATGAAATATATCATTTTAAGTTTAATTGAAGTAATTCAATTTGGATAAAACGTAAAATTAAAATAAAAATCACCGTGGTCACATGAGGGTCCCCGCCATCCAGGTTCACACAGTCCCATGTCACACAGGCCATCTACATGGTCACACTGACTGTCATTTATACAGTGACAGGTGTGGGAACAGTTTTGTCCAAATGAGAATTGGGCACATTCTGAAACAAAGCATGTTGAATATTGTCCTGCACCAAATACAAATGCCGCAGTTTCAAGGTGTGGTTGAAAATATATCATTTGTCTTCTAATAGGTATTTCATTTGTCCATTTGACATCAATAAATTGTATAGAATACGCGTTGTTGAAATTTTGCAGTTGTATTTAGGGCTGTTAAGAGGAAACTTTAATCCAAAAGTTTATCTTTAAGAATTTTAACAAGACCAAACTAATGTTTTGTTCAGAGATGTCCATATTTCCCAGTGGTAAAACCGAAGTTCAAGCCTAAAAGGAATATGAGTGTTTATTAAATGATGATTTATATTGACATAGATATTGCGAAACACAAATATTTTTTAGTTTAATTGCAGTACAACAATTTGGATACCACGTCTTATAAAAATGAAAATCACCATGGTCACCTGAGGGTCCCCGCCATCACGGTTCACACGGCCCTATGTTACACAGGCCATATACATGGTCACACTGATTGTCATTTATACAGTGATAGGTGTTGGAACCATTTTGTCCAAATAAGAAATTGGCACATTTTGAAACAAAGGAGCTTTCTTTTTGTCCCGCCCAAAATGAAAATTTCACATGTTCAAGGATTGGTGGAAAATTATAGCATTTGTCCTCAAATTGGTATTTTATCTGTTCAACTGAAAGCATTAAAATGTATAGAATACGCGTTGTTGAAATTGTGTATTTGTCTTTTGGGTTGTTAAGTGGAAACTTAAATGCAAACGAAGTTCTTACTGTTTCCCTAAAGAATATTATCGGGTCCAATTTTTATATTTAGTTCAGGCATTTCGAGGCATAACACATATAATACTGAATTATGAAATATATCATTTTAAATTTAATTGAAGTAATACAATTTGGATAAAACGTAAAATTAAAATGAAAATCACCGTGGTCACATGAGGGTCCCCGCCATCCAGGTTCACACAGCCCCATGTCACACAGGCCATCTACATGGTCACACTGACTGTCATTTATACAGTGACAGGTGTGGGAACAGTTTTGTCCAAATGACAATTGGGCACATTCTGAAACAAAACATGTTGAATATTGTCCTGCATCAAATAAAAATGTCGCAGTTTCAAGGTTTGTTTAAAAAATATCATTTGTCTTCAAATAGGTATTTCATTCGTTCATATGACATCAATAAATTGTATAGAATACGCGTTGTTGAATTTTGCAGTTGTATTTAGGGCTGTTAGGAGGAAACTGGAATCCAAAAGTTTATTCTTAAGAATATTAACAAGACCAAACTAGTGTTTTGTCCAGAAATGTCCATATTTCCCAGTGGTAAATTCGAAGTTCAATTCCAAAGGAATATGAGGGTTTATTAAATGAAGATTAATATTTAACATAGATATTGCGAAACACAGATATTACATATGTTTAATTGCATTACAACAATTTGGAAACCACGTCTTATAAAAATGAAAATCACCATGGTCACATGATGGTCCCCGCCATCCAGGTTCACACAGTCCCATGTCACACAGGCCATGTATATGGTCACATTGACTGTCATTTATACAGTAACAGGTGTGGGAACAGTTTTGTCCGAATGAGAAATCGGCACATTCTGAAACAAAACATGTTGAATATTGTCCTGCACCAAATAAAAATGTCGCACTTTCAAGGTTTGGTTGAAAATGTATCATTTGTCTTCTAACAGGTATTTCATTCGTTCATATGACACCAAAAAATGTATAGAATACGCGTTGTTGAAATTTTGCAGTTGTATTTAGGGCTGTTAAGAGGAAACTTGAATCTAAAAGTTTATCCTTAAGAATATTAACAAGACCAAACTAATGTCTTATTCAGAAATGTCCATATTTCCCATTTGTAAACCGAAGTTCAATTTCAAAGGAACATGAGTGTTTATTAAATGATGATTAATGTTTAACAGATTTTGCGATCATCAGATAATACAGAATTATTAAATTTTTTGTTATTAGTTATGTAGCAGTTACTACAATCTAAATAACACGTCAAATTAAAATGAAAATCACCATGGTCACATGAGGGTCCCCGCCATCCCGGTTCACACTGACCTATGTTACAAATGCCATCTACATGGTCACATTGTCTGTCATTTATACAATGACAGGTGTTGGAACAGTTTTGTCCGTATGAGAAATCGGCACACTCTGAAAATAAGATTCTTTATTAAAAAAGGTATAATCTTTTCCCCACCAAAGATGAAAATGTCACATCTTAAAGGCTTGGTTGAAAAGATAAAGTATTTACCTTCTAATACACATTTCGACTGTCAAAATGAAATCGATATAAATGATTATTTTATGCGCTTTTGAAAGTTATTACTTTTCTTATATATTTTAAATTTCTATTCATATTAAATCAAACCATAAATCCATTTGGGGGATGCATATTTGGAATGGTCAGTGGAACTTTGAATTCTAACATTTCGACCGTTCATTCTTAAAAACATGTACCATTGTTCAGACTTGACATTATAGCCGAGGGTATGTTTTATGTTTTTGAAATTATTGCTGTAGCTTAAATCAATTAAGAGTTAACCATTTTTATCTCACCTGAGTACATGTGCTCAGGATGAGCTATTAGGATCGATGAATATCAGTCGTCCGTCCATCATCCGTCCGTCCGTCGTCCACAATTAGTTTGTTTGTACTCTAGCATCTTCATTTCTTAAGCAATCATCTTCAAACTTTATGACAATGTTTATTGCCATAATATCTCGGACAAGTTTGATTATGGCTGATATCGGCATATTAGGTCAGAGTTATGCCCCTTTTAATATTACAAAAGCCTAATTTCCCATTATTTGCACTCTAGCATCTTTATAATCATCTTCAAGCTGGCGAAAACAATTCCAATTAGCAACCAAAGGATTGTAGCTCATTCGATAGACGTTTTTATTTCTTAATCAATATGAAACATATGACGTTCAAAATAATTGATAACGAAAACAAATATAGAATGATCGATATGTTGAAAGTAAATAGTGTAGAGGCTGTTAGATGAAACTTTCACGTTATAGTCAATTTAGATATACAGGTACCTTGGTCACAATAGTCCCCCTCCCACCCAGCAATACAACCATATGTACAGAGACCGCTGATCTGGTCACAGCTGCCAATGCAGTTCCTATTACAGATGCCCTCACAGTTGATTCCATAGGTTCCGCTTGGACAATCTGTAACATAACCGATTCACCCAGTTAATTGGATGAAATCTGTCTTTGACCTGACGTATGAAAACAGGAAGTATTTATCCTCGTATATATCTGCCATTATATCATTCTGTGAATGTATGTGGGTAGATTTTCAAATTCTGCTATGTGCTATTTAACATGACTTTTAACCAATATCAGATTAGTCATTTATTCTTAACTACACATCTAGTGTGCTTGCGGTATACATGTAGTTCTTTTTGAAATATAAGATTTTACAATTGAAAACAGTTTACTTTTCTAACTGAAAATATACCCTAATACCAGGATGGACGTTAATTCTAGAATACTTTTCTAGTAGTTTCCTTTTATCTAGTTTTACTGAATATTATCTGAGGCATAATGTTTGATCACAGTAAGCACGAGAACAACACTTTTTTGTATTTATATATCAATATATAATTATTCGTGTTCTTCAGTTTATAACTTTTGAAAACTGTAACAAATGTTTAAAGATAAAGTAAAAACGAAATAAGCTCGATAATATAGTCTGTTGAATAAAAGGCATGAACTTAAGTAATAGCAATATAAATGTATGTTTATAATGACAATTCTCTTACAGAGAAATAAGTAATTATATGTAATGAGTGAATACAGTGGTCTTAAGATATCCATTATCAATTTGATAACTTCCTTACAAAATAAAAATCATAGGGATATACCGATGCGTTTCAATCTTATGATATGCTGAATATTGCTCTACACAATATTAATATTCGTTTTTACTTTGTAAAAACGAATGCCAACAAAATTCATAAGAACTAAATGTATGGCAATTGTTTAACTAATTAAGATGCACGCTAATCCTACAAAATAAAGTCAGATACATCTACACACATTTCCAACCTATATATATTTAATCCCCTTTTAATTATAAAACTTAGAACCACGCACATGATTTGTACAAAGCATACACAAACAAGTTTCGTCTCTTGAGGTGCTGTTAATGTTAAAACTGTAACTATTTTACGGCAAGATGAACAATAATTGTTACTTTTTTTCAATTTTATTATATGTTTTTTGTTATTGTAGTTATCATTAAAATTGTAAACTGTAATTTGGATGAGAATACCTGTAAGATCTATTCTCAAGAAATTTGAAATGAAATTATTTCAGCAATGTTTTGATATTGAAAACTTAGCTTTGTAGATTTATGTAACTATATTTGGTAAAATTTCTCATAACGGCTAATAACAACCCATAGACAATTTATAAATTAATATGTTTATGAAAAACTGCTGACCCTTACAATCAATGTTTGATTCAAGATTCAAAAATGGCGCGATTTCTATATCTTTCATTTTATTTTTCTGTTTAAAACGCCAACTGAATAATCCTTGTGATTATCTTTACTTTTCAATCCAGTCTTAGTTTTCAAATTCTCTTCCTTCATTTTATCACAATGATGAAGTTTATTAAAACATGTTATTGCTATGCTAGCGATACAACGATTCACTTAAATCTGGAGGTATAAAACAAAAATCTGAATAGTCTATATTAGCTATTCAAAAATAGATTAAGTATGACAGCGATTAAACCCGATCTTTTCCGTAATGTGTCGAACCATATTTGTGAAAATACTCGATATGGCTAATACATAAATTATACAAATTATTAACAAATAACGAGAGATGATCGCTTGTATTACCTCCATATACTTGCAGCTCACATATAATGACTAACGCCAGCCCTGTATTCACCAGCGTGACATAACGTGCCATGATGGGGGAGACAAAAGTGTGGGTGTAGAATACCGTGTCTGTCTCGATTGGGACTGTTGCGCTGTCTTGTGTTGTTTTGCTCATGTGGACATAAATGTTTATTTCTGAAATGATGAAACGATATCATACAATTATGAAATCTTTTAAAACAACATACATATTACCTAAAGAAATAACAACCATAGAGCGGATTCTTATTTGGAGAATTATTGTTACATTGACACATCCATTTATACAGATTTCAGCTGATAAAGAAGTCAGATAAAAGAGTCGTAATTATGGTAAATGTACAACAATATACAACATGTCCGGTTTTGCTGATTACAACTCATAAAATCACTGGACAAGTATGAAAACATCCATTTTTGTTTAAAAGTAACACAGTTCACAGTTGGTCATTGACTTAGAATTTTATAACATACAGACCTATGATCATGCAATGCAGCCTTGCATGGCCGTGATGTGGATGGTTGTCATCTCTTGTATAACCAGATAATGCGTTGTGGAGCGGGGTGTATTTTTTCATAACCCCTTTGTAGTAGTTGTGATACAAAGTAAGTTTTTCACGCATACACGTAAAGGGATGTTGAAAAACAAATTCCTGTCCATCAGTTAATGATGAAGGTGACACGGCCCCTAAATTCTTTTCTGTTCCCTGATTTCCAAGAGCTCTTTGAGCTCCTTCAACTCTTTGAGCTCCAGGAGCTCTTTGAGCTCCTTCAGCTCTCTGAGCTCCCTGATCCCCAAGAGCTCCCTGTGATGTCGGTGTGTGGTGTTCTTTACAATGCTTGTTCATTGTTGGCTCTTTAGGTTAAAGGTACTACTAAAATTCTTACAGCAGATTGGACACCCCATGGTTAAAGTAGCTCAGAAATATACATACTCTTATAAGTCCTTACGCTTCGACTGAACTGGATAGATTCTAATTAGATATTTCTATAGCTATGATAATTATTTAAATGGGTTAATAACTAAAGGAGCTAGGCTCAATTCTACATTTGATAAAGTCATTTCCGGTTTTTATTTATCATGGACTTCCGGTTAAGAGTGATCATAGAATTTTAATGGCATACTTCCGGGTTTTTTTTAAGGTTTTTTTAAAAAAAATATAGATTTCACTTAGGGCTTCAAATAGGTATAAAATAATTCAAATCGGATAAAACTTAGAAAGATAGAGTCATTTTTAGATTTGATGACGTCATTTTCGGATTTTATTTATCTTCTACTTCCGGTTAAGAGAATTAAATATAAAAATCTCATTTTGAGCTTTCCATAGCTATGAAAATTATTCAAATCGGTTAACAAATAAGGGAAATACTACCTTTAACATTGTTCCTTTCAAAACAAAAGGGAAATCAATAAAATCGATAACTGACAATAATTCGTTTGAAAATCAAAACAACAGATTTATTTTGAAGCTACTTAAAACAATTCGTTCATGTGTTCAATGTTCCATACTTATATACGAATGCTATAAGATTTGGTAAACTGAGAGAGGTACTTTTTAATTAGTTTCCTGCTGACACGGTCGCAGTTCTTTCACCCCGCTCTAGAATTATGTCGGTCACACACAAACATGTGTTTTAAGTTAAAATCAGTGGGCCAAAACGATACATTTCGTTCACACACATCATAAAACATAACCATTTTCACATACGCGCAGAGTACAAAGTTTTCTCTTTTTTTATTTCTATGAATGTTCTTAGAGTGATCAGATGGGATCTTTTGTGCAGGAAATTTATATTTCTAAAATCTAATGGATAAACGTGTCATTAACTTTTTGGAAATTCTGTTGTTTCTTTGTTTGGTTTAACGTCCCACCGACAGTATTTCAGTCATTTGGAGACGATGTCTACCTGGGATAGATATAGTGCTGCCACACTGCAGTATCACGCCGTAGACATTTGGTGTGATACCACACCCAGTCACATTATCCTGACGACGGGCCAACCAGTCCTGCAACTACCCTTATATACTGAGCTCCAAGCAAGGGGACTTAACAGTACCATTTTTTACGAGAGGTTCTTTGTGTCATATAAAAATTAGATACTGATGAAAAAAGGTAGGTGATTTATAAATTATAAAAAACTAACTTACTCGGCATGTCCATTTCATTTCTAGAGAAAAGCCGTCACCATGAACACATTATCTGATTTTATTTGAATAGTGTGTGTGTGTGTGTGTGTGTGTGTGTGTGTGTGTGTGTGTGTGATCCAATACGCCCCATAGGTTTATGGAGTATAACTTATTGTTGGTCGCAATTCAATGTTATGCCTACTCATGAAATGAAACATGTCGTTGGTTGCAAATCTGCATTTCTTTTCTGATTGGTTGTTGATCATAGTCATGGTTATTTTTAGACAAGATGTCTAGACATGTTCAATCATTATGTTTTATGGCATAAAATGAAGACATTGCATTGGTCGGTTCAAATTGTAAACCAGTTAATTCTGGTTGACTCTATTTGTACACTGCTAAGCTTTTATACATTTCAATGAATAATTACCGGAAATACTATGACTTAAAATGGTATATCACGTGTGATGTGTGTGTATGTCATGACAGTGAGACAGAGAGAGAGAATAACATGGAAATGTATTTGTGTATACACATGTATAAATGTGCGTGATCATGTGTATGTACTTCATAAAATTTGATTCAAGTTTCAGTATGAGAATGTGCTTATATAATCATATACAAACTCCCCAGAAACTAAGAGAGAGAATTTAACAAAATTACTCATGGAGGTCAATAAGTGTTCTCCGGAGTATACCATATTCAAAGTAAAACGATTCGTGCATAGTAGTTAAGATGGTTTTTTTTCCCTTTCTGTTATATAGGTCACTGTGTATGTGATGATGAAATGTACTGGTGCCTGCTTTAAATGATTTCATTATTCGCAAAGAAGTCATTATGTTGATATAACGTGTACAGATATGTTCAAAAAGTATGTTCCATGGCCTACATGTCTGAATTCTGGGAATTGATCTTCATTTCTGACTAATAGTTTCGCGTTTAAGTAACGTGTTCAGACATGTTCAAAAATTATGTTCCATTTTTTCATTTTATTTTATTAATTGTACAATTTTTCTTATTTTACTATAAATAAAAATAATATTATCACAAAACAGATCATCTGTTGCATGCAAACCGTCCCGGTTACTACTACTGCATTATAACAGGCCTGTAAAAGAGATACACATCTTATTCTTTGCCCATATCCTTTATTTTCCTTTTTTCTTAACTCGCGCGCTTACCCGACATTTCAAAAAGACCCGGAAACGAGATTGGATATAAAAGAGTTCGTTTTAAATTTCATACGTATTTTCGAAAAATTCCTATTGATAGGTGATTTAATATGATATTGTTTTGGTTATTTTGTTTGATGACTTATTTGCTTGATTGCGTTTGACGTAAACAGACATAAGTGGGGTTGATTAACCACACGACAAGACGTTATTATTACGGGAATCAATCAGGAAGCAATCATTCTACATGATTGCCTTTAAATATTGTGTTGATAACAACATCAAAAAAAAAAAAAAAAAAAAAAAAAAAAAAAGAGCCTAAACGGTAAAATCACAGGTTGATCCTGCATGTACTGGATGCTATCATGTTTGAATTATCCGTTATCTCGATCCTTTCTCATGCCCGTGCTTAGTCATATCGGGCCACTTAAATATCTCTTCCTCCTCCTATGTTAACATTTGTCCAACATTTGTCAAAACAGTTTACCAAATAATCTTCAAGTTCAATTTACTGATATATCTGACCTTGTTTCTTTATAAATTCAATTTACCGGCTAAGTCATTTATCGAAATGTCCGGTACCAGTATGCTCTCCTGAACTCTCAAGGGCGCGACGAAGCGCGTTATTTCGGAAAGCTGCGAATCTCTTTCTTTATGTATCTGATCAAAATATATTGCTATATACGAAAGATCATGTCAATCAAAATATTTTATCTCGGAAGTAATTAAACTTCAAGTTGTTTGACGTATGGTGAGTGTTTTAAAAATTCCTAAGTATCTTAATGTTCTGGCAATCTAATACATTACATTACTTACAATTGAGGCTAAAATGCTGCAAACTGATTTGAAACTGAGGATTGTGGGTTCGAAACCCAGTAGGGTCATTTTATATTTCTATTCTTTTAACAGGATTTTCTGTATCACTCATATAAGATTTCGAAAAAAAAGTGTTTACTTTTATGTAAATATAACTATTCGAGTTATTTTTGCTATGTACTAAAGTAAAACTGGTACTTTTTTTGATTCTAAATTTCATATTTTTAATATTTATTATAAAAAAAAACTGCAAATTAATATATATATCATAACATTATATTAGGAGTTAGGAGTCTAAGATCTACACCAATTTCCATAATACTAGCATTTGTCTTCCTCTTTGTTTATTCCATTCCAGAAAGGCACAAAGTCTCTATGGTCCTAATGCGATCCCGCATTCATTCTACGAATAACATTTAGGAAAATCATATATAACATTTTGTCAACGATACATCTAAGTATGAATATATTTTACATAAAATATAAACATTTGCACATCGAAGATTCATAAACGAGGATAGGGGTTCTTTGAAAACGATGATATGATCTCGTCTTTAAGTTACCTGGTTTAACATGAAACGGGGAGAATCTGAAAATGTTACAATTAATTTCAAGTGCCCTTGATCCCCTCCAAATTCCAAGCTTCCCCACGCCCAATCCCGGAACATGAACAAACTTACATGTAAAAGTTTGCTACGGGAATAAATAAAATCGAAAACGTCTTTAAGATCCTAGGGAAAATTTAATCGTCGGAGGGCATTTGAAAAACGTTTGTATGGAGGGGGAATAAAGAAGGGGCGGTGTTAACACGTTTTCTAGTTACCGGAGAGGGGTGGGACATGAAGACATGCATTGGTGGAGCTTGAAAACGTTACACCGGAGAACGGCA
>CM037783.1:34843272-34893272 GCA_021229015.1 Solen grandis | reverse complement strand
AACTACAGGGGGATAACTTTACTTAGTACATTAGGAAAATTGTTTACTAGAGTTTTAAATAATAGATTATGCAATTGGGCTGAACTTAATCAAGTATATATTGAAGCACAAGCTGGCTTTAGGTCAAAAATTGGAACCACTGATAATATATTTGCTTTACATGGGATCATAAATCATATGATTAATAATAATAAATATTGTGCTTTTATTGATTTTAGTAAAGCTTTCGATTATGTATCACATGATAATCTTTGGTTAAAATTAATTAAACTTGGTATTAGAGGAAAAATGTTAAACTTAATAAAATCAATGTATAGTGGAGTTAAATCTAAAGTAAAATATATGAATGAACTAAGTAATAGCTTTGATTGTCATCTAGGCGTTCGACAAGGAGAGTGTCTCTCACCATTTTTATTTGCAATGTATGTCAATGATATTGAAAGTATGTTTATGGAGAACAGTTCATGTGGTATTGATATATATATGTTAAATTATTCCTAATTTTATATGCTGATGACATTGTTATTTTTGCAAACAGTAGTACAGATCTACAAAATGGTTTGGACTCTTTGTATGAATATTGTAACAAATGGAAATTAATTGTTAATACAAGCAAAACAAAGATTATGATTTTTAGAAAAGGAGGTAGAATACCTAATAATGTCTCATTTACATATGAGGGATCAGAATTGGAAATAGTTAAAAAATTTGTTTATCTCGGATTAGTTTTCACCTCAGGTGGATCTTTTCAAGAAGCACAAAATACATTAGCTGGACAATCAATGAAAGCTATCTTTAAACTCAATAAATACTTAAATAGATTTACAAACATTACCATTAAACATAGATTAGAATTATTTGATACTTTAGTCTCCCTATCTTAAATTATGGTAGTGAAACTTGGGGCTTTCAGTCAGGTGGTGCATTAGAAAGAGTTCATTTACAATTTTGTAAACAATTATTAGGAGTTAAAAAAAGCACCCAAAATGATTTCATTTATGGTGAACTAGGTAGGACACCTTTAAAAAACATATGGTTATATAACATTATTAAATTTTGGACTAAGATCTTAGAGGCTGATTCTATAAAGTATATTAAGATAGTTTATAATGCTCTTTATCGTGACTTGGAGAATAAACCGAACTGTAAAAACTGGTGTTCATTACTAAGAAACTTGCTTTTTGCCTTAGGTTTTGGTGAAACATGGTTTTCACAATCAGTAGGCAACAAAAATATTTTTCTATCTTTGGCAAAACAAAGAATTTTTGATCAATTTCTTCAAGACTGGAACGGCCGTTTACAAAATTCAAGTAGAGCATTGTTTTATAGAAATATTGTTAATTTCAAATTTCAACCATATTTAAATATTATTCTATGTAACAAAAACAGAATTAACTTGACACGTTTAAGAGTATCCTCCCACAGGCTGCATATTGAAACTGGTAGATGGAAGAAACCTATTGCTACTCCTTTAGATGAACGTAAATGCAGCTCTTGTAACACATTAGAGGATGAATTTCATTTTGTGCTAGAATGTAAATTGTATGAAAACTTCAGGAAAGAATTTATATCACCTTCTTATTATTTAAATCCAAATATGTTCAAATTTACAGAGTTAATGAACAGTACCAACAGTTACACTGTAAGAAAATTAGGTTTGTATATTTCAAAAGCTTTTGAACTAAGGAATAATCTGTTATACAGTGAATAGACCAAATATTATCTTACTTATTATATTTTTAAAGTCATTTTTAATATTTTTGTTCATTATTTGGTATGGACATGTGATGACTATTGAATATGGTAAGAACTGACATAATGTTTGTATTTATGCTATGTATATATAGTATGTTATATAAATACTGAAGGTCTGAGTTAGACCAAAATTTACCTTGACATTTTGGATCCTTCACATCTTCTTCTTTCTTTTCTCTCTATCCAAATCAACTCCATGGTTATTTCAATCTGTATAACGATTTTCGTGATGACAACACCGAAACATTATGTAATTAGCGGGATTGACCAATGCACGATTTCTAAAATGGTTGAAAAATATCAAAATATCATATTAACATTGATCTGGTCTTATTTATGTAGTTTTCCATGTGCTTCCGGTCCGCATTATTTTTACACAACCGTAAGAAATCATATAACGTAAGATTTACCTTTTTCTCACTTCCATTCATAGTTACACACCTTTTCTGCTTCATATTAAATCACACGTTCGGTCTTCTTATTCCTTACCCGGTTTCTCTATTTTTCGTTTCGATAAGGGAAACTGGTTTAATATATTCATGTTTAAACAGTGTTATTGTTATAATACTGATGTGTCGTATTGCTATATATAGTATTACTTTGTTTTATATTCCGGCACTTTCCCTTATATTTCGTTTCGATAAGGGAATCCGGTCCGGTCCAGGATTAATTCATTTAATTAATTCTTTAATCAATCAAGTATGTTATGTTATGTTATGTGATCTATATACGTTTGTAAAATTTTTTTTGTACTATGTTTATGTTCTACATGCGTTTATATACATTTGTATATTACCGTCATGTTCATATTATGTAATTTTATGTTTGCCGCATGGGTCGAACGACCTTCTGGCTCTTTGAAATAAAAACTATCACTAAACTATGTTAAAATTCAAAAGAAGTGCTTATGTTCAATGGTACTTGCGTGTAACTACATGCACAGAGATTAATTTGATTTAGATGTTGTTTTGGGCCAAGGGCTTGACACGCGACACATCACGTGACTTTGCATGCACTTGAAGTTGCGTTTATTTTTAATTTGGCTGCTAGCCAGCTTTCCATACATTACGATGAAAATTATAGGGCATGTCACTAAAACTTTTTTTTTCAGTCCCTATAATCAGGGTCACCCATTTATTTTCCTCGTCAATAGGTGTGTGTGGGTCGAGGCCATCCCACTCCACACCGTACATAATTAGACATAAGATATATACAATTTATGCAATATATTATCAGATATAATTTATAGGGTCTGATAAAAAAAAAAAGAACAGAAAACATTAAAATAACGAACAGAAAAAAAAACATATTCACCAAATATATATTTTCTGTGGATGAGTTGTGATATCAATTAAGGTATTTGAGACAAAAATCTTGCAACTGACCACTTTTCTCTTTCTGCATTGCTAATTCTTGCAGATTTATAAATTTCCCAAGCAAATTTTAAGCTATTCATCATTGATTGACAGTTTGGTAAAATTTGTTTCGTTTTACATAGGAAAATATATCTTTTAACTTCTTTAAATAATATTGTATAACTATCTTTGTCTTGTATTTTTCATATACTCCAAATATAAAATAGTTACTGTTGAGAAATCCTGATTTTTTTTTGTATTAATGATAATTTTTGCTTTAAGAATTCAAAGATAACCTTTTTTTTGGACAACTCCAGAATAAATGTAATATGGTTTCTTCTGTTTTACAAAAAGTACACATCTTATTATCTGTTATATTAATGTCACTAAAAACTAGTCGCTTAGACGGACAGCTCAACATCACAAATTATATATAATGTATAATAGACTTACTTAAAAACAGAACACAAGTCTCATTAGAAATCACGTTTATTTAAAAGCTACTGAAAACAAATAAATCAATGTTCTTGCAGCATTAAAAACAATCTTTTGAAAATTGATTACTTTTGTGAAAAAATATTTTTCAGTTCATTTTATATTTAAGATATTAATGAGTTGAATACGTGTTAGCAAACGTCAAATTTCGCTTAATAATTCTGATGCTGAACCATACATACAATATGAATAGCGGTAAAATAATTGATACAGGAATATCAGACTCTCATATCGATCAAAATTATATTAACACTGTATATTTGTAAATACAATTTTATTCAAGCTTGTAAATATTAAAGAAATTACATATTTAATGTAATATATTAAACAATTAACTAATGTTTGTATAAAACGTAAACCTCAAAAGCTTGATAGGAGATAAAAATTATCTATTTTGATTTTAAAAAAAACACTCACACACACACAAATAAACCACTGCCCACAAATACTAACATTCCGCAATTATCCCGAGACCCTTCAAAACTAATAAAATGTCTTTAAAATATTCAAAATTATTTCGAGAGTTGGAAACGGTGCATCGCGGGAAACATCATGGCTATCGGAGATTGTTCCCTGTACAGTCTCAAGAAGTAGCATATGTGCCAAAAGTTTTCTTTATTAGTAATCACAGGACCTGCCCGACTTGCACTTCTCACAGAGGTCGCTACGGTGTGATTTGCTGGGATCCACGTGATGCTCTTTGTCGCAGTCGCACAAGCTTGCCTGCAGGCCGCACATGGAACATACGGTCGCCTCTACTCTGTACGGTTGACACATGACGCGGCAATCTTTGCATTCTTGGCCATAGTACTGAAATATATCAAAGGTATTAAGGCGGCGGGGTGTTTACTAGATGTTTGACAATGTGTGTTTAAAGAGAGAGAGAAAAACACACACACACATCGAAAGAAGCAAACAATCAAAGGACTGAGAGTCCTAATGTTACGTTAAGCATAAACTGGATCAGTAAAGGAGAAATTCGGGTGGGTTGTAATTTGGAACTGTTTTATTGATTTTCAACATCAAATGGATCTTGTAGCTAATTTATCATTTTAATGTGAGGACCGAACATAAATCAATGAACGACATACATTTATTTGCCATAACCATGAGCTTCATGTATAGCGCGTCACACAATTTCATTCATATTTCCAATGATATATATATGATAAAATGATAAATAAATCATATAAAGAAGGATGTTTGCATTTTATTGATAATATTTGTAATGTATGTAAAAAATACCAAACGCCTAAACAGGAGCTGGTCATGCAAACATATTTATCTATTGTGCATTGAACAAACAGGTGCACGTATAGCTTGTTCGCTAGAGGACATTAAATTTGGATATCCGGTATTGAGATTCCCTCGATCAGTTATAATATGTTGCGCTGTAAAAACGCAACATTAAAAACGATCGCATATCTCATTAAAAAGACATATATAGTGCCCAGATTTGCTTTCCTTCAAATTTATTTTTGCATTTTTTCTGAAGAGTCACCCATGGATCATCCCTGCCAAGTCTAATCAAATTCTGTCCAGCGATTTAAAGTGTTCACTATATACTTATATAGCAAATAGCCCCGCCCCTGGCGGATCGGAATAATTTTAGCAATAATGGTAGAGGGTTGCCCAAGGACCAAGAATCACGCATCACATTAATATAAATTTGAATTTTCAGAGCTTCTAATGGGCCACATATTTAGAGTAACTTCCAAAGAAAAATAAATATTATCAAATATTGGGGAAAAAATATAAATTTAGCCGAAAGTAGCATGTACAAAAAGGTGTATCATAACCTGAAATCAGATGATGTTAATGGAAAAACTTACAAAAACAAGAGCACCGCATGCGGATGCCAACACTCGTCTGTTTTTGCCAACGTTACACATTTAAACAAGTTGACCTTGAAAATCACAACTGAAACCGAAGGCCTTTAAATGCAAAGTTTAAGTACCATACCCTTTAAATTTGACCTTTGACCTTGAATGATGACCTTGACCTATGCATGGAATAGAATGTATACAACACAAAGATGTAAAATTTGTAAGCAAATAATCACAGTTGCTTATCCATTGAGTCTTTGATAATCAACACAAAACTGTAAAATTTGAAGACATTAAAAATTTTTTTTTCTTTTTTATCTGCCTAAAGATCATAAAAAATTTTTTTTTTTTTGTTTTTTTTTTAAATATAAAAAAATGACAAAGAAATATCGATTATAAAACTTGTCCAAAGTTATGGCCAAATAAGGTCAAAGGTCAAGGTCGATACATAAAATATTGAGGTATATCTGAAAAATCCTTGTAAAGATAAATATGCATACAAAAAATAAAAATTGTATGTCAAATAGTAAAGAAATTACGGCCAACGTTAAAGTTTTTTGTTAAATACTTCAAAAAAGGTCAAAGATCAAAGGCCAAGGTCAAAAGTCCAAAAGTGTAACACTGTTAGAAAGGTCTTGCCACAAGGAATTCACATGTGAAATATTAGTGCACTGTTGGTAACGGTTCTGAAATGACAGGCATTTTAAAGCTTAAAAAAAATACAGCAAAATTAGGTCTAAGGTCAAGGTCAATAGGTGAACAATTTTCATATGCCTGGATGGGCCTTGTCCAGGTGAATATGCATACCAAAAATGAATGTTGTATATGGATTAGTAGAGAAGTTATGGCCAACGTTAAGATTCCGGACGACGATGACGACGACGACAACGCGGACGCCGGAGTTACGACAATAGCTCGTATTTTTTTCTTCGAAAAACAGACGAGCTAATAAAAAACGGATTACTCAAGTAAAAAGTATTTTAAAAGGCCATGGATTTAGAAATATATGGTTAAGCCAAAATATTGATTATTACACTTTCGAAATAATCAGAAACAGGATCAATGCGAGTATCACCAGAGACGGTCCGCAATCGGAAACTTATTTGAATTTGAAAATCCGTCGCCGAATCACAATTTGTTTATCTGCTACGTTAATTTATGTACTCGCAATTCATTAAAGGAGACATACGGAAGATTTATGGAAAATGTCAGAGAATAGAGGAAGATATGCGGAATATGCAAAGTGCAAACATTTGAATGATTTTTTCTTATTAATGCATTGTAGTAATGTTGTCGTTAATGAGTCTGTAATCTGTAACGCACATTTTACTTTTTTGTTCGAAGAATAATGGGTCTTTAACAAAAGAAAAACCTTGATTTTTTTATTATAATTGTACGGCTTACAAGCAGTGTATCTATCTATCTACATGTGTATCTATCTATGGTATATAATAATATATATAATGTATTTGGTATACATGTATAAGATCAATAATGGGGAAATTTGACAGCTATACTATTTTTTATGGCATTGTGCATGTTTCTTTCTTTCTTTTTTTTTCTTTTTTTTTTACCCTCCAAAAATGTATTCATGTACGTGCAATTCACCTGTATTAGTAACTTGACAACATTTTATCAGTATCTTGTGTCTTGCTGTTATTAAGGTAGTGGAATACTTGAAATTCTGGTTTCTTTGGGGTTTTTTTTTTATTCTATACATTTATAGAGAGTATTCTGTGCGATATAAGAAATTTCTAAACACAGATACTAAAATGGGGGGGGGGGGGGGGTAAACGTATAAAAAACAGCTATATAATCATCAAATTTTTTTCTCACTTTCAAAGTTCGCTTTTTTTTTAATTTGCTTTATTATGGATAAGTTTTCGAAATACCCTCAATTATCACAATTACGCATTTTGACAAATCCAGGGGAATTCCAAAACGACGGCACAGGAAGTAATTCGGGGGCGGGGGGCTTCTTCTCTTTTTTAAAAAAAGGAACGATATTTTTGCTTTTAAATAGATGAATAGCAATCAAAAATGCTACATTTGATTAACAATGATATCAGATACCATGACTGAAACTTCTTACTGAAAAAGAATCACATTCCGAATCATTGCGTGTTTTGCCGAAGAATATCGAATGTTGGGCGATCTTTGTCAACATTTGCCGAGCCCATTAGGGTTCCTCTGCCTTAAGGTTACAATGCAGTACGCAAGTGTGTATAAAATTTCAGCAGACATTTAAATTGCTTGCCTCCAAGAACATATCGCTTTGGTTCCATATTTTAAGCCTGGTCACTGTTCATACCCTGCCAATATAGTATTAAGGTAATCAATCAATCATTTAATTATAATCATGATCCTGCAAAAAATAATGCTTAAAAAGATTCAGTACAGATACAATCATCCATTGACTTGGAGTTATAGGCTATTTGTTTTATAATTCAGTCATTACCTGAAAACAATAGTTGATTCATTGCCTCTGAATATCAAAACAATATCCTCACAGATACTTCTTCCTGTTACTGTCATCCCTGTTACTATGTAAAAGTAACAGGAGGGACTATATTGGTAACAGACTGGACAAAATGACTTTAATTTTGGATTCAAGATCCTACTGTATTTATATGTAAGTTTGAATTGGTTCCTTGCGGTTCCATTACAGAGGCGTGTCCATGCTGTTACCGTCCATGCTGTTGCTATTTAAAAAGTAAATTTTATCTGTATACAGGGTTTTTCATGTCTTTCCTGTTACCTTTGTGTCCATTCCTGTTATGAGACACTAGAATATTTATGATAAAAAGAACGGTATGTTTAGATAGGCATTCTACATTATTTTTCTAATTCAATTTAACTTACATTTTTATTCATGTTTTGTGCAAAGTTATCTGGGCAACGTACGTTGCTTTGACCGAAAAATTGCCGCATTAAAAGAAAACTAAAAAAATCAATCAATCAATCAACAACCCTTTATATAATAAGAAGGTAGGTAACGTTTTCCATTAAAATCGTACATCATGTCGTTTCAATTGCAGTAACTCCTTTGATTATTGAAATATTTTCATAAAATTGGTTTTATTTTGCGTGGAAAGGATGAATAAAGACATACAGCGACAACACCCCTTGCCTGAGGAATCGCCCAAAAATTGTTCACGAATACAAAAACACGTTTGGTCGGAAGAGATCTGACCGACAGAATCTCGCCAATTTCTCCCGTGTACAACTATAGAAAAACTAAAGCCACACTATCAGTGTTGAATTGTATGGACAGATACTGATGAAAGAAATAAATATACCTGAATTGAACGCTTGTGCTGACTTGGAATCCATTGTTTTGAGAAGATTTTGCGACTAAATCGAAAAAAAGAAATACATCAGCGATGTCACCGAGACGCTCGATAGTAACTGTAGAGAATCCGCAGTTTAAACGTAGCCTTTCGACGGTCAAGGTCGATTCGGGTCAATGTTTAAAAAGGCAGAAAAAAGGCTGCATAAGATCAAAAAAATGCAGTAATAAGTATTCAGTTTAGGTTTATTTGTTTCTTTTATCAGTACCTGTCCATACAATTCAACACTGATATCGTGACGAGATTTCTGCCACCAAACGTGTTTTTGACTTCGCGAACTGTTGTAGCACATTTCTTTGGCAAGGGGTGTTTTATTTATTCATCCCTTCTACGTAAAATAAGACCAATTTTATGAAAATCCACTACTTTCAAAGGAGTTACGGCAATTGAAACGACATGATGTACGTTTTCAATGGAAGAAATTAGCTACCTTCTTATATATATGGTCATTGATTTTTTAATGAGCAGCAACGTACCGGGTACTTTTGGTCTTGTGTATCTCTTCATTTTGTCTTCCAATTTTATTTATTATGGATTTTATTTACTCCAAATAACAACTTGAAATCTTGAAATACATTGCTAAAAGTTGTGTTTTGTTTTTTTCTGTGACCCTTCCATTTTTTGGTGTTTTTTTTTGTTTTTTGTTTTTGTTTTTTTTTTTGTTTACAGTTGGTGTTAATATTGCAAATTAAATGAATATTTGATTACCAAGACAATAACTAAAACAATTAAACAATAAAGTTTAAGTCATAATTATTATATTTTGTCAAATCCCGACCTGAAACTTTGACATTTTTTGAGATTCAGAATGACAGAAAAATGAAAAATGTATCAGCCAACTTACCGAATTTCGACCTTTTTTTGGATAAACTCTTGCACTTTCCCAAAGTTTTCCGCATTTAGAGCATTTGAAAAAGCCGTACATCTTGGTGGCTGACAAAAGAAAACGTTCCAGTGCTATCCGAGGTGTCGACACCGGTCTGAACAAATGCAAGCTAGTAACGTCAGTCTCTATTTATAGATTAGAAAATACCAGATTACTAATGTTATTCCGTGAAATTGATTTTTTGTTTCGTTTTCAAGTTTACGGGGAAAATGTGGGTATTATTTCCGGAAAACACATCGGAAAATGACACTAAGCTATATGTGTGCACTATGTGCACTGGGCGATATCGGTATTTGCCCCAACAAAAATATCACAAAGCGACGAAATATTCATACTACGGACTAGGTAAATATCAACAAAGGTATCTTTCAACTGACAATCATGAACATTATGCTTGTGTTACCGCTTCATTTTCATTCATTGTTTACCGTAATTCTTAAGTGCTTACCTTGTCATGTAACTAGACCAGTTTTATCGACAAGAGTGATCTCCCTTGAAAACGCCTTATCGATTACCCTGATAGCGTTAATCGATTACCTGTTTTACTTTAGATTTGTATAGCACGCGTTTGAATTTCCATTAAAATCATGACTTTAACATTAAATGACAAAACTTTATAACCTCGTGAAGTACTCTGCATCCTCTGCTCTTCAATATACATTGTATTTTTTATTAATGTGATGCGTGAACTTTTTGCTTCCATTTTTGTTTGAAGATGATGACTTTTCTAAATGGAAAATGCCAAAATATGCATGATGCGGGTTTTTAGCAGGCTAAAAAGATTATTTCTACTAAAATGACATTTTTTTCATAACATCTAATAGTAGTGTCTAGTATTCTGTAATGTCTAAACAGTAAACATTACTTCGATATATTATTTAAGAAAATTGGATGTTAGGAAATTGCTTCCATTTTAATTAGAAATTGAAGAATATCGCGTTTGAGCTGTAACTGAATTTCTACGCTTTCGTGTACTGCCTAGTACATACTGTAGTGGTTAATGCAGTTATAACAGTTTAAAAAAATATATATCTATATCAGTATTTCAATGTTTCTTTTTATTGTATGAATTTATATTTATATGTATATTAGGAATGCTTAATATCATATTAATTACCTATGATTAAGATGTCGAAAGACAGACAACTTAAAAAATAAAAAACAATCATGCACGCAATCTCTCTCTCTCTCATATTTTCATTCTGACGTTCTATAGAATTTATAAGATTTGAGATTGCACTTGTCATAAAAATTATATTGATTATGGTTCTCCCTATCCTTTCAATAAAGAGTACGCATCTACACAAATGTACATACGGATTTAAACGCGTTCCTTTGTATCGCCGAGTGAATGTGAATGGGAGATATGGCTGTGTGTTTTTCATGTTTTATTTATTAATTTAAAAAAAAAAAATAATACATTCATATGATAAAGAGGCGTTTATGTATATAACTACATGTATAGAGATTATCGATTGAAACTAATATTGTTACGACCGGGTTTTCCCAAAACCCGCTGTTAACTCTGTTATTATTCTGAGCACAAAATAAGTAAATTATAAAAAGGATAATAGGACATTTTACCTTTAAGCTCGAAACTGTTATGGATTATGGTGTTTTATTACAAGGTCTCTGTGTTAATCGTGTGAAGCATGTGGCAACTCACCATACATTAGATATGCATTTTAACTTGATTAATATAACAAGCCAACTACATATAAAACGAATTGTGGTTGCCATTTATCTATCCTAAATTCCTTTTACCGTTCGTGTTGAACATTGGTCTAAGCCACATGATTCCGCATTCCTTGAATTTCCTATGTGTTTAACTTTATGTCCTCGAAATTCCTAAGTATTGGTTAAATTTGTTGATGCCGTCCTATTCCATGGTACTTGTAACACATTTGAGCAAGTCCGATTGGGTAAATTCCATTGTTAAATCACCTTTTTAACAACTTTATGTCACTGTTTACTTTTAAAACTTTTTACATGTTAGGCCTACGCCATATTCACTGTAGGATTCTGGGAAATTATGTGTAGTGACTCATCAGAAAATCAATAACTGTAAACATCCTACTGTACACTTTACAGTAAAGGTATTTACCGTAGTTACTATAAAGTTCGACATGTTTAGTCTTATTTTATCGTAAGAGTTTAGGCAGCCATTTTTCCTTATTCAAGATGTTAAATCTAATACTAATTCAGGGTAACTACCATTTTTTTGGTAGAGATTACCAGTGACGTTACCAATTCTTGGTACGCGCTACCAGTTAAAAGTAGATCTACCATCTTCGGGTAGATGCTACCACTGCTTAGTATATAAGCGTTGCATTTTTGTCAGTTCGAGGTTGAGACAGTTAAGATTCAATAGAAGTACGATTTTCTTGAAAGTACTATCCTGATAAGAACTGTATTTACATTTAATAACTGGTTTCTAATAACAGAATTAGTTTAATAACGTTATGTAGAACAATTCAGTTTCTAATATACTGATATTCACTAAGATAACATGATCTGAGTATCAAATTTGCTGTTGTTAAGACTTATATACTGTTATTCATTTAAAAGTATTTGATTAATTTAAATAAGATGTATTAATTGAATTTAATTTATACATAAAATGATTGTTATTAAAGAGCGTTACGTTTATTTTACGGCCAAGTTGTGATCATCATACCTAGACATCTACCGTACTTCATCATTTGAGAGATCGGACACATCACACAATAGCAAAACATCTCGTACTATAAGAGCCCTTTCCCTTACAACTATTTGCTTGAAGAAATTACAGCACTTCACCTAAAAAGCACCCAAACACGTCTAAATTGCCAGCTACCACAAAATATGATTAATTCTATTTTGGGATTTCCAACCAGGAGATTTTAGTTTCTCTTCGGAGACCCCTACCTGCTGGACCGCAACAATATGATGTTTGAAATTCTTAGATTTGTGTGTGTTTTAACATGTCTGATAAAGGTTTGAACGTGACACATCGCGTGACACTGTAGGCACTTGATGTTGCGTTTGCTAGTTTGCTACTCTGGTATTGATTACCTGCCCCTGACACTACGTACAGTTGAACAGGCTACTAGTTTGTTAGCCATGCATATATATACGTTGAAAATAATATGACATACCTTCAGATTCGTCCATACGGACAGCCTCAGCACCACACATTAAATCATCGTATAATGTACAGTTGCAGACGAACTTGAGTACAGAACAGAACATTTATTTAGAAACAACTAAAAACAAATAAATCAAAGTTCTCGTACATTTAATGACTTCTGGAGTTGTTTCTAAATTTTAGACAATAAGGGGTTGATATATAAACAAACTTCAAATTTTCGATTAACAATGCTAATGCTAAACAATACATGTAATTAAAATTGATAACAGTGAAATGATTGAATAACAGACTGACATAACGATCAATAACACTCATATAAAATTACATATTTTAAGTTTTATTATAGAGATTCATTTACTAATCATCTAAAAAGTAATAACAATAATATAAGCAGTGATTTTTTTTTTTTGGTGAATTTACTACCATGTACAAACAGGCTGCTTCTCAAGCCAAAAACTAACCATTTTTATTTTTCCTAAAATAGCTACAATATTCCCCCCCCCCCTTTTTTTTAAACCTATATTTTGATAATGTTACTTTTAATTTAGAACACTTACAATATCATATAATTTTCTCTTTGTTTCAAATTATTTTAAAGCCAGGGGTAGTAAAAATCTAAAAAAAAAATCACTGATTGGATAAAATTTATTTACATGTATATATTTTGTTATGATATAGATGGGTGATAACTCGTTAACGACAGTAGAATGTAACATATCTATATAATGTATCTAGGATGAACTGATTATAGGCCAATGTTTTGATAAAACATTAACTTTGAACTTCGAGCGCTTGATAGGAAATAAAATAATCTTTGTTGATTTTCGAAAAATTACTTAATTTCACTGACATGTTCAATTCAATTTTGAAAATGTTTATCGATTCACCGGTTATTTCAAACGACCAAAAACATTCCACGGTAATATTAAGATACTAAAAAATATTTACATTTAATGTTCAAAAACACATCGAGCTGGAAACGGTGCAGCGCATGAAAATGCCTGTCGTAGATTGGTTCCATGTTCATGCTCAAGAAGCAGCATTTATGGCAAAGTAATTAATAGATCTGTGACCTTTTGGACTGAGGATATGATAATTCTATTGTCATACGGTTAAAAGGACAACACTCGGATCTATTTATTGCAGGGCCTTCCCGAAAGGCACTTCTCACAGAGGTCGCGTCTGTGCGCTTTATTGGGATTCACGTGACGCGTTTTGTCGCAGTTGCACGTGCTTGCATTCATCCCACAGTGGGAACATTCGGTCCCCTCGACTCTGTACGGTTTACACATCACGCCGCAATCCTTGCATTTTTGACCAAAGTACTGAAATGAATCAAAATGCACAAGTAAAGGAGGCGGAGGGGTTTACTGTATATATGTATAAAAGCAAATCAGAAACAACAAACACAGTCTAGTATGTCATAAAGAAAAACACATAGAGTACCGAGTGTTTTCCCTTACTCGTTACTGAGTTCTTTGAGTTGCCTCTCTCATTTAAACATATTTTTTTCCATGTAAACATTAAACACAATGTTCTTCATGTTGAAATAATAGACACTTTTCAAGAAACATGATCCATTGGAAAACTATGTACGGTTGTTTTCCGTACTCACTCGGATATCTACAACCATTGCTATATTGATAGGCAGTTCATCCATCATTAAATTATAATCATGGTCCTTCAAATGCTAAAAACGACTTCAGTGCATATGCAATCATCCATTGATTTGAATTAAGTTATAGGATCTTTTGCTAAAATTCAAATAAAAATTAAAATTAAATCTTGTTTTGTTTTGTTTTTGTTTTGTTTCTTTTTTTCTTTATTTATATAAATACGGTAAAATAGTGTCTATAGACCAATCATACCCATATAAAAATACTAGTAAACGAAAATAATCAGCCAACTCACCGATTTCTTGTCCTTTGTATGAACCATTGCACTTTCCCAACGTTTTCCGCATTTAGAGCATTTGAAAAAGCCGTACATCTTGGTGGCTGACAAAAGAAAACGTTCCAGTGCTATCCGAGGTGTCGACACCGGTCTGAGCAAGTGCAAGCTAGTAACGTCAGTCTCTATTTATAGATTAGAAAATACCTGATTACTAATGTTATTCCGTGAAATAGATTTTTGTTTCGTTTTCAAGTTTACGGGAAAATGTGGGTATTATTTTCGGAAAACACCTCGGAAAATAAAACTTAGCTATATGTCACATCGCACGTACATGTGCACTACGTGCACTGGGCGATATCGGTATCACAATGCGACATAATATTCATACTACAGACTAGGTAAATATATATTAACAAAGGTATCTTTCAACTGACAATTATGAACAACATGCTTGTTTTACCGCTTCGGAGTCCCAGACAGTTAAAGGCTGATTTTCATTCATTGTTTACCGTAATTCTTAAGTGCTTACCTTGTCAGGTAATTTGACCAGTTTTATCGACAAGAGTGACCTCCCTTGAAAACGCCTTAGCGATGACCCCGATAGCGTTTATCGATTACCAGTTTTACTATAGATTTGTATAGCAGACGTTTGAATTTCCATTAAAATCATGACTTTACCATTAAATGACAAAATTTTATAACCTCGTGAAGTAATCTGCATCCTCTGCTCTTTTCTTCATTATATTTTTATTAATGTGATTCGTAAACATTTTGCTTCCATTTTTTTTTGAAGATGACTATCGTTTCTATATATTTCTAAATGGAAAATGCCAAAATATGCATGATGCGGGTTTTTAGCAGGCTTAAAAGATAATTTCCATTAAAATAACATGTTTTTATAACATCTAATAGTAGTGTCCAGTATTCTGTAGTGTCTAAACATAACTTCGATATATTTTTTAAGAAAATTGGATGTTAGGAAAGTGCTGCCATTTGAAAATTTCGGGTTTGAGCTGTAATTGAACTTCTACGCTTCCGTGTACTGCCCAGTACACACTGTAGTGGTTGATGCAGTAATACAAATTTTGAAAATATATCTATATTAGTATTTCAATGTTTCTTTTTATTGTATAAATTTATATCTATATGTATATTAGGAATGCTTAATATCATGATCGTGTATTTCTGCAATTGTTTTCTTTATTTTCTAGAAGTAATTTGATTGTACTAACTGTTTTAAGTGCTTCTTTAATTTTTAAAAATCGCTTAAGATGAAAGAAATAATCACTACTGTATTTGCTGCACAAATAGTGGACACTGCAGTAATTTGTTATGATTATAACATTTGTAATGAGTCTAAGATTTTCTTTTGCATGTGTTAAATTTACGTCAGCATATCTTTGATGATGATTAAAAAAGAAACGTCACCTCTCTTCAAACCGTTCGATAACTGAAATTACTAGCCAAATATTTGTTTCTGGTTCTGAAAACTTCTATTCAACCCTGGCATCTTTACGGTCACTCCGTGAACTTAAATGTATAATTAATTACAAATTAATGAATAACGGTGAATTTAGTTTAAATGGTATGTCTGTGCGTGTGTTACGTGTTGTAAATATCAGAATAAGCAGGAATAGTGGAGTTCCAACATAACAATATTGAAGGTCAAAATGAATAGATCTATCTGACATGTTATTTTAAGGCTTGCTCATAATTCATCCATCATTAAGTTGATATCACATGGATCATGGTCCATCAAGTGATGGTGGAAGTTTAATAGTAAATACAAGCCTTTATTGACTTTGAGCAAACGAGCCTATAAATCCAAGTCAATAGATGCTCGCATCTGCACTGAAGTCTTTTTAAACATTTGAAGGACCGTTATAATAACTTACTGATGGGCGGATTATCGTAATACTCGAATTCCCTCTCTTTATTCTGTCAATTATTGTTTAGAACATTTCCATTCATTCTCATTCATTTTCCGTTACCTGGTTAAATTATTATTAAGATGTCGAAAGACAGACAACTTAAAAAATGAAAAACAATCATGCACGCATCACCCCCCCCCCCCCCCCCCCCCCCCCCCCTCTCTCTCTCTCTCTCTCTCTCTCTCTCTCTCTCATATTTTCATTCTGACGTTCTATAGAAATTATAAGAATTGAGATTGCACTTGTCATAAAAATTATATTGATTATGGTTCTCTCTATCCTTTCAATAAAGAGTACGCATCTACACAAATGTACATACGGATTTAAACGCGTACCTTTGTATCACTGAGTGAATGTGAAAGGGAGATATGGCTGTGTGTTTCTCCTGTTTTATTTATTAATTTTTAAAAAAATAATAATACATTCATATGATAAAGAGGCGTTTATGTATATAACTACACGTATAGAGATTATCGATTGAAACTAATATGATGTTTGAAATTCTTAGATTTGAGTGTGTTTTTAACATATCTGTAAAAAATTTGAACGTGACACATCGCGTGACTCTGCATGCACTATTTCATATGGCTGCTAGTTTGCTACTCTGGTATTGATTATCTGCCCCTGACACTATGTATAGTTGAACAGGCTACTAGTTAGCTAGCCATGCATATATTCGATGAAAATAATATGACATACCTTCAGATTCGTCCAGACGGACAGCCTCAGCACCACACATTAAATCATCGTTTAATGTACAGCTGCAGAACTTGATTACAGAATAGATAATTTATTTAGAAACAACTAAAACCAAATAAATCAAGGTTCTCGTACATTGAATGACTTATGGAGTTGTTTCTAAATTTTAGACAATAAGGGGTTGATCTATAAATAAACTTCAAATTTTCGATTAACAATGCTAATGCTAAACAATACATGTAATTTAAATTAATAACAGTGAAATGATTGAATAACAGACTGATATAACGATCAATAACACTCATTCATGTGCCCACATATGTGCAGGATTTTATATAAACACTATTCATTTTTACATACAATTAATATGAAAATTAAGTATCCGAATTAAGTCTGTAAATATAAAAGAAATTACATATTTAATGTATTATTATAGAGATTCATTTTCAAATCATCTAAAAAGTAATAACAATAATATAAGCAGTGATTTTTGGGTGAATTTACTACCTTATACAAACAGGCTGTTTCCTCAAGCCAAAATCTGGCCATTTTAATTTTTCCTAAAATAGCTACAATATTTTCCCAATTATTGTGTTTAATGTTGATTTGAAACTTTTTTTTGACATATACAACCGATATTTAGATAATGTTACATACAACCGATATTTAGATAATGTTACTTTTAATGTAGAACACTTACAATATCATATAATTTTCTTCTTTTTTTTTCAAATTATTTTAAAGTCAGAAGTTGTAAAAAGTAACAAATAAATCACTGATAAGATAAGATTTATTTGCATGTATATATTTTGTTTAGATGGGTGATTACTCGTTAACGACGGTAGAGTGTAACCTTTCTATATATCTAGGATGAACTGAATATAGGCCAATGTTTTGATAAAACATTAACTTTGGACTTAAAGCCCTTGATAGGAAATAAAATTATGTCTGTTGATTTTCGAAAAATTACTTAATTTCACTGACATGTTCAATTCAATTTTGAAAATGTCTATCGATTCACTGGTTATTTCAAACGACCAAAAACATTCCACAGTAATATTAAGATACTAAAAAATATTTACATTTAATGTTCAAAAACACATCGAGCTGGAAACGGTGCAGCGCATAAAAATGTCTGTCGTAGACTGGTTCCATGTTCATCCTCAAGAAGCAGCATTTAATAGATCTGTGACCTTTTGGACTGAGGATATGATAATTCTATTGTCATACGATTAAAATGACACCACTCGGGTCTATTCATTGCAGGGCCTTCCCGAAAGGCACTTCTCACAGAGATCGCTTCTGTGCGCTTTATTGGGATTCACATGACGCGTTTTGTCGCATTTGCACGTGCTTGCCTTCATCCCGCAGAGGGAACATTCGGTCTCCTCGACTCTGTACGGCTGACACATCACGCTGCAATCCTTGCATTTTTGACCAAAGTACTGAAATGAATCAAAATGTACAAGTAAAGGAGGCGGAGGGGGTTACTGTATATATGTATAAAAGCAAATCAGAAACAACAAACACAGTCTAGTATGTCATAAAGAAAAACACATAGAGTACCGAGTGCTTTCCCTTACACGTTACTGAGTTTTTTGAGGTGCCCCTCACATTTAAACATATTTTTTTCCATGTAAACATTAGACACAACGTTCTTCATGTTGAAATAATAGACACTATTCAAGAAACATGATCCATTGGAAACTATGTACGGTTGTTTTCCGTACTCACCTGGATATCTACAACCATTGCTAAATTGATAGGCAGTTCATCCATCATTAAATTATAATCATGGTCCTTCAAATGCTAAAAATTGACTTCAGTGCATATGCAAGCATCCATTGACTTGGAGTTGTAGGCCCTTTTGCTAAAAGTCAAATAAAGATTAATTCTTTTTTTTTTTCTTTTTTTTTGTTGTTGTTTTTCGTATGAAAATATGGTAAGATATTGTCTTTAGACCAGTCACACCCCATACAAAATTAGACGAAAATAATCAACCAACTCACCGACTTCTGGTCCTTTTTATAAACCCTTGCACTTTCCCAAAGTTTTCCGCATTCGGAACATTTAAAGAACCCATACATATTGGTGAAATATGTCGAACGCCTGGCAAGAGGAATATTTTCGAATGTTCAGTTTCCGTCTTCATATACGCTACTTTAACCACGTGACGATAGGTAAATCATGGGATCAAAATATGACCTCATTTAAAACACCGAAGATAAAACTCCTAATCAATTTTATGAAATATTCATTTTTGCTTTCATTATTTACATGCATCAATATAAATGTTATCTAAATGAGATAAAACGAAAGTGATATGAAATACATGGACTAGATTACCAGAATTTACCTTGGTGGCAATGGTTACCTGGCCTCGTGTTTTCGGGAAAAATATTTAAAAAAACAACAACAGAAGTACGATCTCAGGCTCAAACCTGAGTACCATAATCAAATCACTATTGAAACTAATGGGCATAGGTTGAGTCTGAAAATCATGCTTAGGTATCATTTTAATTTTCGTGAAAAGGGGCTGTATTTATGAAGGGAAGTAACTGCTGCGGGAAGTTTGCGTTTATTGTGTAGATAACTTACTGTTTATAGATATTGACCTGAATTCATTATTTCGTGTGTGGCGGAAAAATCGTTTTTTTGTTTTTTACACCTGGTTTTTATTGCTTGTGGTTTTTCTTTTTTTAATTGTATTTCGTCATACTTTTCATTTCGAACTTAAAACTAAAATAAAACATTGGCAAAAGTATGAACGACAATAAATTTATAGACAGAGAAAATAAATAAAGAAAAAGGAAAAAAAAATAGTAGTAGTAGTAGTAGCAGTAGTGATATTTGGTGATCGGGTTGTTCTAAACCACGGAGGCATTAACCTATATTTACTGCTGATCAATATTCGGGACAAATCAGACCACACAAAGCGATACTGATAACCGATGTTTGCTATACAAGTTAACTCCATGCCTTGTTGAGTGTATTGATAAGAAACAGGTTATAAACACTTCATGTTTTCGAATTTATGTGTATTCCTGCACGTGATACACAGCTAGTACCCTAAAATCATCCAGTAAAAACGGATGTCTTTAAAAGTGTGATGAACTAAAGATGAAGCCTCACCAGAAGGTCTGGTACATTGCAGTTTTGGGCCTCCTGTACGCCGTGTCTTTTATTCTGTTGACCATTGGATTTTTTACACCGAACTGGGTGATGTATGGGGCAGATTGGCGGACGTTTGATGCTTTATTCATGCCAGACCACGTGTGTACATCTACCGGGCTGGTATCCGGGGTCTGTCGGTTTCCACACCCGGGACAGATGGGCGAATTAGGTACCAGTATCTGTTTATACGTGTATCTTATACATATATACGGAACTTAAACACTACAAAAAAATCTTATTTTATGATGGTAAACAGTTTTGTTTCTACAACAAATGCTAAAACATGGAGCGCGAGTTCAGTTTTATTTAAGATTGAATATCGGTATTATATTTTTATCTGGCAAAACATGTAGTTTGAAATATCTGGATTATCAAAAATCAAATCAAGCTTAATTTTAATCATACGAGGGTCTGCAGGAAAACTTGTGACAATAGTCAAACTTTTATCGTAATATTTTCCACGGTGAGAATGGCAGATCAGTATAATCAATGCTCGTCTATGTTGATAAGGCAAAGACTACACAATCTGTCCAGACTTAAACTCACTTTGAATACAGGCACTGTGGCTATTTAAGGAGAAAAGATAATGGCAGACATAGACAGAGTGTTTGTCTATTGTAAAATGTAGAGCATGTCGATCTATATCAGTGCATGGTGCATGTGAAAAAAATGCATTTGTTTCTTGCTCATGGTTTTCCTAATAGTTCACAGTTACAGTTTATGGGTGACATGAAAAGTTTCAGTACGAAAAAATAATCATCAAAGTTGGCATCCTAATGGAAGGCTAAGTTCAGTGGTCACCCCTTAAAATCATTGTTCTACAGACTTGCGTTACATTAAGTTATATATATTTATACATGTAACAATATACACACAACATTTACTAAAAATCTTATAGTCATATTAATGCAATCAGATTTTCATATACACATATATTAGCATATACATGCTTATTTAAAAATTTAGTAAATGAAAAAGTAAACACTAAATTTTAATGACGTTATTTGTCACAAGGCTGACGCTACATGTAAATGTCGCAACCAACGTTAATTGTGCACCGACGCTAAATGTTTGCACTTGACGTTATTTGTCACAAGGCTGACGCTACATGTAAATGTCGCAACCAACGTTAATTGTGCACCAACGCTAAATGTCGCACTTGACGTTATTTGTCACAAGGCTGACGCTACATGTAAATGTCGCAACCAACGCTAATGTGCCAAAACCTCCTGACGTTATATGTCGCATCTGTAACGTCAAATGTCGCAAAAAAAAAATGCACTGTCTATATGTCGCAACATCAACGCTAAATGTCACACTCCCTTAATAAAATTAATAATCCCACAGAACAGCATACTACAAAAGCGCAGTGCCAGACCACCGTTCATATTTATTTCGAGTTGTTTCCCTTTTGAATAGGTAAGAGTGGAATCTCACGGAGACTATAGTCAACAGTACAAACACACGGGCAAGTTCAAATGGAACAGTTAGAGCAAGTACACACGGAACAGTTAGAGCAAGTTCACGTGGAACAAATTTGGCAAGTTCACGCGTTAAAAATTGAATTTTTTACACCACTCTATCCTCACTTCATTTGTTTCTTCTCCCCCCCCCCCCCCCCCCCCCTGGAACAATTTTGAATGAGAAATCTTGTATTGTATATGCACGTTTTACAAGTTAAAAGTACAAATGATTATGCAGCTCAGTGGATGAAACGTAGGTCCTATTCAAAACATAATTAAATGAGCGATTAAAATAGAATTATATCATTACAAAGTAACAAATTAAAATAAAGTAAGTAGTCAGATAATTTTGATTTTCACCTCAGGGTTTCGAACCCACGCAGAGTGATACTGTCAGAAGTGGTAGACGGAGTCGCTACCACTGCACCACCTCGGGGCCTTAATGGAATTAGAACAACTATAACATTATCCTTGGGCTGTTTAATAAAACGATTCCATTACGTTGGAAAAAAAAATTATACCAAAATAAGCTCCATTTTGTTATTACTGAGTTAGCTAGTTGTATTTTGTTGAACTTCTGGAAGGTAAAATAACTCTGTATATAACATAATTAAACAAAATAATAAATGCTTAAAAATATAATATTTATTTTCATGAAAAACCAAAACCATTTGAATGCAGAACCAACTTAATACCCGTTTGAAAGATATAACAAGTGAGGTATATAAAGTGTGGATTAAGAGAGACAGAAGTCAAGCCCCAAGTAAGTTTCTGCACAATGCAGACTTCCCTAATGTTCGCTTAAGGCGAACTCAATCGGCCTTTACCGTTGTACGGTTTAGGTCTCAATTCAAGCATGATCCTGGTCGTGGGCTCTCATGCAAAGTGTTCATCTTTCTATTTCTTTGTTTCTAGTCTTAATTCATTCTAAACTATCTTGTCATGTAGTCTCTTTTATACTCTATCTTCATTTGTTTCTTCTTCCCTCTGGAAATCTCTCTTAATTCAAATATTACAACAGTCACTCCATCTCATACTTTCACTATTCCCTCTGTTAAAGTCTCTTCTTCACTGGCAATGTCTCTATCTTGAAAATAAATCATACATCCATATCTTCACACACATTTTTTTTCTTCATAGTCTCCACTTACATTTCATCTTTGCCCAATAATGCCCGTCAGTCCTCATTTGATTCTGTACATTTATCAGGAAGATTGCCGCACGTTTGTTAATATCTTGAGAGGAGACACTTGGGAATATAAGAAATGTAGCGAGGTACCGAAAGAGAATTTGAAAAAGGGAATAGTTTATGAAGTGGAATGATTGTGTTATTTGGATTGTCAGATGGAAGAACTTGCTTAAACTGTTTCGTTTGAACTTGTCCTAACTGGAGGCTCCGTGTGTACTGTTGACTATACACTCCGTTGGATTCCACTTTTACCTATTCAAAAGAGAAACAACTCGAAATGAATATTAACGATTCGGCGGTCTGGCACTGCGATTTTATCGCCCCACCAGCAGTATCAGTGCTTTGATTTTTATCTTGACATTATATATCGTCAAATATTTTTAATCCTATGACATTCACTTTCAATTTAAAATAAAACCTAACGGACAGTATTACGGATGAATTACTGACACATGAAAAAAGTCCATAACGGCCAATGTTTTTTGTATAAGGATATATATTTATATACAGAAGCGTTGTATCCAATAAATATCCAAATAAAAAAAATGAAATTGTGATTTTAATCTCATTTTCCCCGCAGCTTTTCGAGACAACAGAACACCTTTGATATTGAGTATACACATTGGTATCGATTAGATTGTCAAAATGGCTAAAATTGTTATCGCACTCCATTATCAGTGAGCAGCAAAAAATGTAGAAAAAAAACACACACAAAAAATACAACTTCAAACCGGTATAACATCTTTGTTTGTGAACGTAACATAGCCTAGTGGGTATTCATTTTCTAAGAAATCTAAAAGACTGTCTTTGATTGTGCTTTATTGTTCAAAACTATTTATTCCATCCCGTGTTTGTTTCCACGATCTAATAAAAATGTGCTTGTTTTTCGTAGATATAGAATGTATCTAACCTCAAAGTGATATAACTTCAAATTAATATTTTTTTATATATACTCAAAACAAACAATAATTTCTATATCTCTAACTGGCACAGTAAAGACTGGGCCTTTACGGTCGTGCCTGGTTTATCCTGGTAAACCCTAGCTCACTGTTAAGGGATACGTCGGGAGCTTAAACCAGGTCAGTAATACTACAAAAGAATGCAAGATTAAGCGTTGATGTTTTTTTTTTGTTTTTTTGCGACATTTGGCAGATGCGACATATAACGTCAGGAGGTTTTGAGACAATTAGCGTTGGTTACGACATTTAAAGCGTCAGTCTTGTGACATATAACGTCAAGTGCGACATTCGGCGTTGGTACCACATTTAACGTTGCTACTCACATGTTCTCAATGAAGAAAGAGCCTTAACGAAAACGAAATTAAGGCAATTACTTCGTGAAACATGCTTTAAAAAAGCTAAGGTTACCTTGCATAATAGAAAAAAATATGACTGGTATAGGATACGCCATGTTTATCTTCATGAAAAATCATATCTTGACCAGTTCAGGGTAGCGATTTCATAAGTTCATCCTACTAAGTTAGCGCATACGGGAAAAGTGAATGAACCTAAATATCGGTTAAGTTTTTATCAGTCTAAATATAGTTTCAATACCGTCTGTGACGGTATAGCCTGTGATGGGGAAACCGATCAATTTTTACGATCACGGATGTTTGCATTGGGTGACATTGTGTCGATCATATAGTTAATCAAAAGACTGGGAGTCCTACTGTTGCGTTAAACAAAAACAGGAACAGTAATGGAGAAAGTGGGACTTGTAATTTGGAACCGCTTCAATGATATCCCTCATGGCCGAACGACATAATTTCATTTGCCATATTCGTAAAATCGATTAACTAAGGACGCATTACATGCCAAATGTGCTTGAAGTGCTGCACTTCACTGGCTTATGTCACATAATTTAATTCATAGTATTTTCATTGATATTTTTTCCAGCAAACAGTTGCACGTATATTTCGCCCGCTAGAGGGCAATGATATCCGATATTGTCGTACAATATGTTGCGTTATAAACAACGCAACATAAAAATCAAATTCTTAGTTTATGACAAATCTGCGAACGAGCTGCTTAAAATCTTGTATTTGTAAAACTGAATATTCCAGTCATCGTATAATCTTCTTTCTTGGCATATTCGCATTATACCTTAGTCGTTCAACGAGTCGGAAAACCAAATTATTAGAATTTATACGACTAGACCTGTAGAGTTATGTATTTATCAATATTCATATATGTTAATTGTGGATTTATTGATTTTATCCTTTTCAACCAAAATTCATTGACAGCAAGCTCCCAAAAAACTGTTGAAGTAGGCATTAACTGTTTGAATTCGACTTAATTCACAAATTTCACTGTTCATATGAGTGACAAATAAATGACTACGGGGTAAACAGCATTTGTTTATAATTGGCTAAATGGGCGACATATAAATTATATAATGAATTGTAAGAACAGTTTTAGTTAGTGGTATTTATTGCATTAATTTTGTTTCTTAACTTTCTTATTGTTAGGTGAAAATAAATTGCGTTATTCTTTTCATATGGTGGAATATTTCTGCAAGCCACCAATCCTCTTAGGTACCTTAACAGGACAAAACTGCCTGTTAGTGTCCACTACGGCCAGTCATATATTCAATTAAGATAACTGGATATCTCGTTTTTTTTTTGTTTTTTCAAGTAAGTGAGTTTTATTATGTGGATAACAAGCATTATTTCACATGATTATCTGGGAAAAAAAAACATGATATCCAGTTAGCATAAGTGAAAATGTGATTGGCAGTAGTGGGCACTAACAGAAAGTTTTGTCCTGTTAAGATAACTTAGTGGATAACTGAAATTTTTTCTTCTTGCCAGATAATAACTGAATATGTGATAATTTTCCAGAAAGGTTTCGATATAGCTAAGTTAACATGTGGCTGGCAGAAATATGCCACCATATTTTTAAGATCGGAGTCAATTTAAAATCCATTGTACATTCAGTTATGCCATAAGATCTATATAAGGAATTGAAGAAAATAACAAAAGGCTAAACCCGTATAGCACTTAAATACAGTGTAGCATACCACGCGGTATATGACGACATTTTAAGCTATCACAAACAGCAAAACGAAAAGGAAAACTGGAAACTGCTGTATTTTACTTCTTCGCCAATTTTTGTGCGAAATGGAAAATTGTGCACTACACAAAAGCCCTAATGATTCTTTTGTCAGATGTTCAGTATTTCCTAACATCCAGGAAAACACAATTAGCAATGTGCTTTACGTGGTAACAAACAAAACTTTACGAACTCGGAAGGTTTTCCCGAAAGTAAAGAAAAGCTCAGCATTTAACAAAAGAATCATTAGGCAAAATTGTCCGATTCGCATGCGCTATATGCCATTAAAATTGATAAAGAAATAAAAATACCCTTTTAATCGATTCAAAATATGCTTTTCGCGATGACAAAAAAATGACGTTATACATCACGTGGTATGGCCACACTGTAAATAGAATTCAAATAATCTTCAATGCTTATTCGCTTTGGTAATGCATGTAACGCTGGGCTTACATATGAGCATAACCAAACATTGTTGTTCATTTTCTTATATGCACTGATTCAATGTTTGACTTTCTTCAGGCAACACGATGCGTATCGCCTTTTGGGCCATGCTGGCTTCAATGATAGTGGTTATACCAACACAGCCATGGTTCTTCTCGCACTGCTGGTCTCCCGTTGCCATGACAACCCCATATACATGACCTTCCTTGGCGTCCATATTGGCGTGTTGTACCCTGCCGCAGGTAAAATCATAGGAGTTTAAAATATATCATTAAAACAATCAGCTTTTAAATTAACAATCAAAATAATTAGTAAAATCTTTGGATTCCCCTCGAAATCGACTATTTCACCAGAGGAATGGCAATACTCGGTATAATTTGCTGATTTAAACTGACCATTCAGTAACTGGAGAAAAAATCCAAACGTATGTTTGTTTCCCATTGAACAATGTGTGAAATTGTACACCAGCATGTAGATTTGGTGTTCGGGAAGTGCTCGTTGATTTACGTAAGTTTACGTCTTATTTCGGAGTGAAATGGTCTGTAAGAAAGAAAGGGGTCAGGACAAAAAATATTGTTTTACTGATAAGACAAATGGAACAATTCTCAACAAGCACTGATTGACACACGGGCAAATGAATCAGCAACTTTTCAGAGTAAAATTATTGTGAAAGTTTCGATGATTCTAAGAAATAATCGAGACAAAATCTGAGTGAAAATTAAATCAAAGGACTTAAACATGGTGACAACATGCACATATTTTTGTAAAATGAAGCTTTTTAAATGCTTAATTGAATTCTACCGATTAGAAACATTCAGTGATATTTGGATAAATTATATATCAGACGTTCTGAATCAGCGGAATAAACATTATTGTCACTAGGTGCTCTGTAACCTTGCGACAGGTAAATACATATTTTTGCAACGTTTCAAACAGAATTTACTATCAAAACGTTGAGATTTGGAATTTAATCCTTGTTTTATTATTATTGTACTTTAGGGCAGGTCAAATTTACTACACCCAATGGGTACTCATCCAAGCTTATTAATGTTCAAGCTCAAATGCATAGTTTGAAATAACTCAGTTTAATTACACTCAAGCTCAAACTGGCAACAAAAAAGGAAATGCATTTTTAGAATACATACTAGTTTTAATTTGATGTCTTGCAAAGACTGTGATATGATCTGTATGTGAATACTGGTACATTAAACTTATATAAATATTTAACCTCATAGAGGAAACCATGAAAAGACCTATGCGAACAGCATAAAACCAGATCAGCTTGCGAGATAACTCGCAGGCTGATCAGGTTTTATGCTGTTCGCTGCTCCTCAGTGGTCTGGAAATGAGGATTTTGTAATTAAATTTAGTAAGGTTTAACTGTGGTTTTCTGCAGATCAGGCTTTATGTGGTACCTATTGAGTGCGTCAAAATGAGTCTATATGAGGGAAAGGGTTAAAGATAAAAACGCACTCTCAAAAAATTCATATCACTCACCTTTGATTCTCGCTCTAAAACTATTACACGACCACGTACCTAACGGCTGATATATGTCAATAAGGTCAGGAGTTATGGCCCTTTCACTATTAAAATATTATATTTCACTTTGTTTGCACTGTAGCATCTTCTTTTCTAAAATAATCTTCTTCAAATTTTATGACAATGTTTATTGCCCTAATCTCTTGGCCAAGTTTAGTGCTGGCTGATAGCAATTAGTTATGGCCATTTTAATATATTTTTCATGCTACAACCTTCCAATCTGGACCATATGTACTCTTTGGGTTCCGTGGAATAAAAAATTGTTTTGCTGTATTTCTGCATACTTAGTATTCAGTACGACTATTCTATAAATTAGTAACTTGTGCAGGCAATCAAGGCAGGTGAGCCTCTCCTTAAATCCATTTTGGCCCTCTTAAAAATCACGAAAAGATGATAGACTGCTTATTACATTGTTTTTTTTTTCTTTTATAGCTTTAATGACATTGGGGATGACCATATATATTGAGGCCAGGTACACGTATAAGTCTGGATTCTCCGTTATTATAAGCACAATCGCAGGAGGGCTGATGCTCATGTTTGTAAGTTTATCAAACAGCCCTGTGTATCTTTGATTTACTTTTCAATTTAATTTTCCATCCGTACCCTTTAATTTTATCAGACAAAACACTTTTAAATATCAAATGTATTCATTCTAGGTAAAACATGCTTTTGAATATCCCTCACTAGCATGGGACAACAATTCTATTGACTGTATTACTGACTCTCAAAAGCTTTTAAAATGAAACAGTTAGACGGAATAGGCCTCATTTGATCTATATATCTTTTATTTTTGTTCGTTGGGTTTAACGTCCCATCGACAGTATTTCAGTGATTTGTTTCAACACATAGTGTCGTATATTGACGCTATTTATAACGATTTTGGAATGTCGCGGCCGGGAAACAAACACAAGACATCGAGCCCCCGCTCTCGAGGCGCACACTCCAACCATAAGGCCATTTTTGTAACAGACATAAAACTAAATATTTATCCATAACAATTTCGTTTGCAGTATATCGGAGTGCTCCTCTATGACAGACACTATATTCAAAGCCGGAAGCAGAAGAAACCAGATGCTGGTATCCTGTATTCAGACACATGGAGTGAGGAAAAGCGGAGAAAAATGTGATCACGCCATCATTTATATGAATGGTCACGAGCACAGTATTATTATATTAATATACAAAAGACGAATACAGCAAGATAATAAAGTGTACAATTTCACGTCAACAAAAATAAATACGTATGTCAAAATTTATGACTTGATAAATATCAAGTGGCTGAACTTTCAAATGGTATATTAAACAACAGATTTTTCTTTGCCATGCAAACTGTGTAGAATCTGGGCCAAAATATTATGAGCAAACAGAAGGGCACATGATAAGACAGCCCCTGGAAGAAGCTGTCCGATCTGGATCTCAGTGTGTCAACATCGGTCTGAATGACCTGTGTGAAAGCGTTCAAAGAATCATAGGTAAATATTATGACTTTCCCATAAAGATCTCCTATGTTGGAGATAGAATTGAAACGGATAAGTTATGTAAAAAAATAACAAGCTATTAAGTTTATGTCAATTTAATATGCCGATGGAAAATGGATTTTTTTTTTCCATTGAATACGACATTTAGAGAGAAAAATACTTATCTGCAAATTACACACACGCGCGGCATCGTTTTCCAACTTGGAAAGTGATTCTTATTCATCGCTCAGTCTACAATAGAAGTAGAAATTACAATATAATGTGACGACAATTATAAAGGCACATTCAGTAATATCTAGGCATGCTCATATATATTACTAGCCTTTGGTCATATTCATATATAAAACTGCTTTTACTATATGAGTCTATTTGCGCGGAAGCACAAATCGCATTTTTTTTGTGTGAATCCTACAGTCTGGTATTGGAACACCTCGCCCATTCTTTGAAGTAACTGGTTAGGCTAGGGATTGTCGAGTTGATACGACTGAGAGACTAACAGGAGATATTCTATAAATAAAGGTCCTGGGTGAAATAAATTAACAAATGGAACCCTGTAAAGCATTTAATACAAAACTGCGATCAAATCAAAGGAACTGTCATTAAGGTTATGACCTGAGACTGATTAATCTCCGGAATGTTCTTCGTTAGTTTCCGTGAATTATTACGATTGATTAATACTTTTATTAAATTTATAAGACCGGATCGACTAATGGCAAGTTCGTCGTTCTTGTAATCCGAAAATTTTGTGTTTTTATGTAACTTTACTAAATATCCTACGGAAACGTTAAAGGGCCTTCAATTAATGACATGTTTTGTGTTAAGTCAAAAACTTTCTATTCGCCTTGATCAGATACTTTAATACTTGTCAATTTATATAGCTCGTAAACACTAAATCTATATAGATAATGCGTTATATCCATCTCTTTTCACGTGATTGATTGATTAATATACTAACATGTGTTAAGGTGACTTATAGGCCCGTTGGGCCGGGTGTTCATATTAAATACAGTTATATGTATTGCTTTTAATTCATGTTGTAAAACACAAGTCACGATAATAAAAGATGATCTTGTATGTAGCCTCCAATTTATCGATGCGGATATTTTTTTTTAAAATAATAGTTCTTTTCATTTAGCATTTTTTAAATAAATGTAGTATAAGTGGATGGGTGAATTATTTGCTGAATTGGTGGTGTATACATGTATTAATTCATTATTTGATTTCTTCTTTAAAACCTTTATGGGGTTGAGTATTGAGAAATCCATTGAATGTAGCGTTTTCAACAATAAATTCGATAAAATTGTTGTTATTGTTTAATTTCTTCTTCTTTAAAACCCATATGGAGTTGAGTATTGAGAAATACATCTAATATAGCATTTTCAACAATTAATTCGATAAAATTGTGCCATGTCTGCAGGATTTGCATGTACACGCTATACATGATCATTGTGGTCAAAATTCATTAAACAAGAGGACCAGAAGGCCATAGAACGCTTACCGGATTACATTAACCTATTCTTAGACAATTCAAGTCACATGATTTTGCATGAATTAACAATCAGCAGCAACCACATTCAAATTTCAGATATAAACAGTTCTAAAGTTTCTATGTAGACAAAGTATGGAACAAAAAAAAATCTGAGGGTCATATTTTTGTGGGATCAACACCACTTAAGCCATAACATTAAAGGACAATGGTCTTTGATGCAAAACAGAATTTAAATCGGTGCAAGAGGCGAAGAAATATTATGTAGTTTGTTGCAAAAAATACTATATAATGTTGAGAGACTTAAAATGTTGTTGTTGTTGTTGTTGTATTGGGGTTTACCGTCGCTGCGATAGTATTTCAATCATATAGCGACGTCCAGCTAATTACAGGTTGAGGAAGACCCCGAGTTCACAGAGGTACCCGGGTAGAACCACCGACCTACCGCAAGCCAGCTGGAAGGCTTCCTCACATGAAAAATCCGAAGTCCCTACCGGGATTCGAACCCACAGCGGTGAGGGGCTGAGAGATTAGTAGTCCACGACTGTAACCGCTCGACCACGGCGGCCCCAGACTTTAAAATATCTTGATGGTACAGTAAAATGCAGTAAATGTAGAATTAATTGTTGACTGTCCGACTGTGTCCCAGTTTCTTGTTAGGTCTAATGTCGAGAACTGTAGGGAACTCTTACACTATGAGGAATAAGTCCGTAGATGGTTAATTAGATTTTCTTTTCTTTTTGTGGCAATCCTCAAATTCATGTAACATCGATGACTTGACTTGACTATTTGAGTTTACCGTCGCTTCGACAATATTTCAGTCATATAGCGACGTCCAGCTAATTACAGGTGGAGGAAGACCCCGAATGCACGGAGACATCCGGGTAAAACTACCGACCTACCGCAAGCCAGCTGGAAGGCTTCTTCGCATGAAAATCTGAATGGCCTTGTCGGGATTCGAACCCACGCGGTGAGGGGCTGAACAACAACGATAAAGTCCGTGAAAATACAGTAATATCAAATAATAATAATAATAGACTAAGTGATGGTTATCCACACTAAATCGAGGTCCTTCCTCTTTGAAAGCCAAACTTCATACCTAACTTTTCACAAAGAAAAGTTTCATCTACACGGGACGGTGACAGACATGCCACGTGACCAGTTTAATGCTATTAGCGATTAACTGCGCAGCGTGTTTATTGCAGACACACTGAAATTCCATGATACCCTGGCGTTTTCATTACACTTATCTATGACAGATAGGCAAAGAATGCATCACGTGGCTGAGAAGAAATGTTGACTGGAAGAAAGCATGAATAAAGAAATGCTTAGATATTGTATCATATTAACATATCAAAACCTTCATTTTTTAAACTTAATTATGTAAAAACAAATCATTGTAACATTTAGTACACAGCTACAGATAAAACATAACAAATATTTTACCGGTGTAGCAGTAACATAAGCATGACACTGCATTATAATCAGCCATACTCGTAAGTCATATGGACTTTCATGCTTTTTACCAAAGGGGTCTGGCATGTTTGGTCACTTTATCACTATATATTGTAAGTTTGTTCATGATATCACTATATATTGAAGATAAAGTAGGTCAAAATAGACCTAAGATTTATGGCCCCTGATGAGCGATAGGTCACTGGACCAGTATGTGAAGTTTGAAGGCAACAGGTTTGATGGTTTAAATGTTATGGCCAAGGTTAAAGTGTTTCATGACGACAACGCTAATGGCGACATAGCAACGGAAGCGGTGAAGAACCAAAGACTTTAGGAGTGACCGCTTTATTCACGGAAAGTAACAATCGCCAAAACCTATCGGTCATCGATCTAAACCAAATTCTGTATTTCAGCAAAGAAATTGCGATTTATCTGGTGTTATTCAACAATCCCGAAGGCAGACAACAGGTTATGATCCTCGCCCGCCCGACAAATGTACCCCAGTAACACTAAAAAAAACTGTTAAGACCTTTTGAAGAGGCTGTTAGACATCCTTACGGATATAAAGCCATTTAGCACAACGTGCTCAGGTGAGCTACTGAATGTTCGGCGCCCATCGTCAATCGTCAGCATTTAACTCAAACGACATCTCCTAAACTACTGGGCTATTTTTAAAAAACTTTACAGAATGTACCTTTGGTGGTCCTCCTCTAAAAAGTTGTTCAAAGAATTAAATTCTTTGCCAAAATCTGGTAGCAGTAGCAACTAAAGGGAGGGAAATGTGAAAACTTCAAAAATCTTCTCCTCCAAAAGGACAAGCCTGTCCTTTTGGATTTCAAAATTATTTGGCACAGATCCTTAGGTTACTCTCTACCAAGACTGTTCAAATTATTTTTATTCGATGAAAAACATGGGTGACGGGGCGGAGCACGTTTTCCTTATATGCATAGTAAGAATTTTGAAAATTCTTTTTGTCCGAGACCATTTTCTATATCATAATATTTGCTGTTTCTCTTCCTCCCACTACAGTGAGCGATCTCAGGGCCATCATGAAAAAGTATTTTGAGTTTTGATGTTCGTTTTCTGTTTAATGTTGGACTTGTTGAGCTGTTCAACTTACACCTTGACAAGTTTTCTCAACAGCTTTACATGGGGTACCTCTGGTCAGTTGTAAAAGGCTATTTTTTAACTTTAATTTGAAAGACTTTCAATTACAGGTAAATTCAGTCACTTATTACTGGCCATTCAGTTGTAAAAATGTTTAGAGATATATCTGCCATAAATCAAATCAACATCATAGCTTCAGCACTGCTTCATGCCACTTCTGACCTGCACCTTATGCACACAGCACAAATACATATATAACATATGTCCCTCTGTTATTAGGCCCTGACGGTTTTTAAAAAATTTGAAACTTTTATTTCAAAATTAATTATTAAATTTACATGCATGATACTATGTTTTGTGTACATGTATATAAATTAGATTAAAACAAATCAGAATCTATAAACTAGAACAATTATATATAAACAAGTCTGACTTTAAAAAATGTGTTCTAAGGCCAATTTGTACGTTGCACTTCAAATCGATCATACAATTTCAAAGTCAAATCAGTTCAGTCTATATTTACAGTTTCTACTGGTTTAGAGACTAAGTTAACCCTTTCCCTCATAGAGGAAACCATGAAAAGACCTATGCGAACAGCATAAAACCAGATCAGCCTGCGAGTAACTCGCAGGCTGATCAGGTTTTATGCTGTTCGCTGCTCCTCAGTGGTCTGGAAATGAAGATTTTATAATTAAATTTGGTAAGGTTTAACTGTGGTTTTCTGTAGATCAGGCTTTATGTGGTACCTATTGAGTGCGTCAAAATGAGTCTATATGAGGGAAAGGGTTAATTAAATGCACATCTTAATTCCAAGACCATCCTAAAAATATGTTTGTGTATGGTTTTCTACCAGCTTAGTACTTTTTGGTCAAAATTATTATTTTCTTTTTGGTATTTTTGCAATACTTTTAAAACTCTTGGAGGAAAACTTAATTCTTGGGCTGTTTCATTCAAGAACTTATGAAGGCAAAACCCATAAAAAAATCATTTTTCATTATTATGGATTGTACAAAGTAAATAAAGATTTAATCATGCTGCCATCTTTTGCTTAGACTTAATGTTTATTATTTCTTTAAAAAAAGTCACTTAAAAGGTAAGAATTGGTTAACTGCAAACATTTTTTTAAGGTTGGCCTCAGCAAGTCAGACACACAATTTTGCATCATTTGTGACCAGATACACAATTTTACAACATAAAACCACAGGCAGGATACATAAAGTGTCCAGGTTGCAAGGGGGCTGCTCTATGAATGGAAATTACTTGTAATGGGGAAGAAATCAAATAATATGCCACTGTTGTGAGAATTTGCTAAAGAAAATAAAAATTGTGGAGATATCCAATGTATATCGAGGTTACTTATATTGCACATTTTTCTTAATACAAAATCATAAAAAACAACATGCTATATTAACACATCTATGGATGACTCTAAAAAGTGTTTTACAAAATCAGGCCTGTATATTATGAAGCCTCTCAAAATGAGACTTCCCATATCTCAAAAATCTTTAAAAAAAAAATCCATAACAATACTGAGATCTTAGAAAAATGAAGGCAGAATTCAGTTTTGACATAGCAACAGTATCATACACACAATTCCTACACTTTCGTTTGATAACTTATGCAGTATTAAATAAGTATTCAAATTGCTGAGTTGATAGAAAATCTCAAATAGATAAGTCTCATGGCACATAGGACAGAACACCCATTCAATGATCTTTCAAATCATACTATTTCTGAAGATTCTAGAAATACATCTATCCTGTATGTTTCACACAGAATGATAATAGGGTTGTAGTTTTAGGAAAAGGACAAGAATCATTGCATTCCTTTATGCTCACAAAAAAATCTAATTGCTCTGAAAGATAATGACATTGTAAAACTTCACACCTGAGGAAATAGGACCACTGACAGGTACCTCAAATGCTAGTTAGTTAGGCAACAAAAACCTCTCATTCACATATTTCTCTTCTATTTGGTACAATAACTATCCAGCATTCATAGCCTGGCCTTAATTTCACTAAGTATCAACAATTTGAGATATTCTCCTGAATACATCACTGGAGAAAATCTAGAAACTTCCTTGTTAATTGACAAAGAAAGTAATACAGTTTGCATACATGTTATTGTGGAATTTTCTTACACAATACAGTCTTCAATTCCATTGAAATTCCTTCAAAATTTAAATTTGTATAAATACAAAAACTTGAGATTTTTTCATTTGATGAACCTTCAAATTGAAACATTTATGAAATGAAGGCCCTGGATTACTGTGCACACACATCCAAGGGGCACCTTCTTAAAAGGTAGTCCTGCAGTCTCTGCCAAGTTATCCCCCTTACAATGATGTCTTGGTAAAAAAAAATTAAGCTTCACATTACTGCTATGTTGTCATGTATTTTTTTCTATCATGAGTTCGACCCATTTTCAAAACTTTAAATGTAATACCATCACCTGACATGTAAGTTGAAATTTTACAAATAACTCTACATGCCATACAAATAAGTATTTAAGGTAATAGATCCATCATTAAATTGTGATCATGGTCCATCAAATAATCATAGGAATTTTATAGTAGCATTTGAAAGACAATAATTATAATTAAATGATGGATGGATTACCTTAAAACAACACATCCTTTATATAGCCCACCAAAATGATACTGTAATTACTATTTCTATACAGCATTAACTTAATTTCTGAAAAATATCATGTTCCCAAAATTTAAGTTTGATCCACATGTATTCAATTTAGACTAATAAGGAAGCTATTACTGATATTTTTTGTCAGGAGTTGTACCAGGGTCTCCTTATAATATATTCGTGGTTGTACATATATTCAAACTTTATTTACCACAGTAGGCTGTTGGCATTGACCGACACCTCAACAACATGGAAATAACAATTCTATTTTGATTTATAATCTGAATTTTGATATGAACACTCAGTGTGTGTGCGTGTGTGCAAATTTATGGGACACACTAGAAATAAATATGTAATTTCATTTTGTGGTACATGGATCACCTGCTGTTAAACAAGATGAATATCTTCAAATAAGTAACATCATAAAGATATGAAAATGGTCTACTCTGTGTATTAACATAACACTAAACAACATAACACTAAACATGGCCCTATAGGAGACAAAATATTTTAGAAAGGTTATGGACGGAGATCCTTAACACTGTTTGAGAGAATAACAAAGTTTCATGCTCAGTAAATATACAATATTTGGTTTAAATATATATTTTACCACACAACATACAGTCCAGAGTTAAGTAAATAAAAGAGTGTTCTATATACAGTCCATTCGCGATGGTACGAAGTAGCCCCGGGAATCGCATTTATTTCGTTCCATCGCGTATTTCGTTCCATCGCATCTTTCATATTGACGATTGAGAATCCCTTTATGTATGTGCTCACTCGTTTGTTTATGTCGTGTTTTAGTATTTATTGCCGAAAACCATGTACTGTCGTAAAGATTTAGTGTCGTAATATGTTTAGTGTGATGTTGTTTCATTATTTGATTAATCTTTATAACAACCATACAAACTCTCTTGTAAGCTTCGTGTCAGTTTGCAACAATCAACGTGATGGATGGCATGCTAATAGGCTGATTACAGACAATATAATGTTGGACGCGTGTAAGCGACAGGTGTCACTCGGGTAGGTGTGAAAACTAACCGACACTTCGTTCGAACGCGTCATTAATCAGTTGTTAATTAGCAAATCAGACCACATACATACTTCGCTCCAGTGCATTTTTCGTTCCATCCTATTCGTTCCATAGCATCTTTTTTACATTGAATAAAGAACAAATATTGACGGGAGCTGGCAATTACTTCGCATTACACCGTCATTTCGCTCCATCGCATTTCGTTCCATCGTGAATAGACTGTATTAGTTATATATAACTTTGAACACATTCACTGTATTCATCCATCTTGTCATTATTTAGCATGTCTATCTTTACTAAATTCACTTTTCTTATAATTGGATTCAATTTTCATTCCTTGCCTATTAAAAACAATTGGGCCAAAGAGGCCCTGATCACTCACCTGAGTTTAGGATTACCCAAGGAACATCTGTACTAAACGTTTTGAAATATGGCAGTAATTTTTGAAGGAGATGATTTTTTAGTTTTCATTTTTTTTCTCTTTCTGCTGTCATGACAACCAAAGTTCTACAATCAAGTTTATTTTAGCCTCTTTTGTGGAGGTTTACATGTACCTAAGGATCATCCCTGCCAAATTTAATCAAATTCTGTCCAGCGGTTTCAGAGGAGATGTTGTTTAAGCGAATTGTTGACGATGCAGGACGACAAACACTAAGTGATCACAAAAGCTCACTTTGAGCACATAGTGCTCAGGTGAGCTAAAAATCAATGACTTTAAGGAATTTAATCACTCTGTCTTATGGGAACCTTATTTATTTGGCGTATTCAGTCAATACAAACATTTGCCATCAAGTGCTCAGAAATTATTGGACAAATCACTGATGAAAACATAAAAATACCTTGGATGTTACATAATGAATCCATCATCCATGGTCATTGTTAAATGAAAATATGAAACTTGTTGGGTGAAATGATACAAAATTTGGCCAAGCCTTGTTTCATATCACTCTGGTCAACTTGTTTCATATTTTCACAAAACTGATGACCATGAAGGATAGGGTCCCTATAAGCAGGAGAATGCATAAATGGATTATAAGATTAACAATATTTGACTGTTTATCCATAGCATGTGGGTTTGAACCCTATTGGGGACAGAGATTTTTCATTGTCTTCCCAGGTGCAAAGTACTGGTCCATCCCAGGAACCAATGAGAGGGATTAGTATAAGAACTTGTTCCCAAACTGACATAAAACAAGAATTAAAGTTTAATAAATAATGCATTAACCAGTATAATAGAAAATATGAATATTCATCAAATAACATACAATATATGTCTTCTTTAAGAGAATAAGTTTATCATGAAGGTCTCTTGAACTTGTGTCAAAATGCAGACTGTCATAACTCATCAACACTTTCAAAAAAACAAGAGGTGACATTAACAAAACAATTTATGATAGATACAAAAAACATCATATTACCATTATATTACCAAGATCTACATTGAAAAGCTGTATAGATGATTAAAAAACTTACAAGATAAAAACTTGTAATACAAAAATAACAAAGACAGATGATCAGAAGCTCAAAAGCAACTATTTAAAATACATTTATTCCAATAACCCTGCAAAATTCACAATATGGATTTAAATATATATTTTACTGGAAAGTTTGAATAGAACTGTAGAAGGGACACTTCCCACACAGGTCTTACGTCATGGTACAGAGGCAAGGTCCATTACGTGGTTTGCATTACGTCATTCACTTTCAAAATTAGCAAAACCGTCAGTCTGACGCTTGTCTGTCGGCTACCCAGTCATGGATAGATAACTGAGCCGGAAACCAGTTCAGTTTGCTTCTTAGCGCGTACCATGTTTTGCCACATGATGACTTATGTAGTTGGAGAGAAACTCTCTGAAACAAGTGGTCAGTCACTTTCTGATTTCATAACAGCAAATGCCTGTGTTTGTGGCTTTAAACGAATGAATACTGTGTCCACATTTTAAGGTATCCAACCATTCGTGAACCATACTACTAAATCAAAACACACATGTACTAGTAAAGCTGACTATTAAACAATCTGTACTGAACACAGAAACTTACTTTGAAATATCAAGTATAACAATCATAAGTCTTAAATGTAAATAGATATAAAAAAAACGAATTGTGCCACTTGTTCAAAAGTATTTACACAAAAATATAAACCATGAAATAAGAAAGGCAAAACTGAAAGGGACTTTAATCACTACCAAACTACATAGAAAAACTATTAAGGAATATAGAAATTTATCAAAAACCTTACATATGCAAAGGATTACTAATTAAGTTTTACCCTTTTTCCCCAAGATGAAAATATGCAAAAATTACTTGTACTAATAAAAATCCTGCCTTTTTTCTTAACTTATAGAAAACAAATTCATCAGCTCTATGAACACTTTTGAAATTGAAAATGAATGATTTATTGTCATTTAATTGTTTTAAACAAGTTTGATGTTAATTAACTTGTTAGAAACACATACAAACATCAGGTGGTCCATACATACAACTTAAAGAAAAGATCTAAGCATCTTTGCAGTCTGAAAAGAAAGCTACAAGACCATCACCTGTAATACACTGTCCTGCCTTTCTTATAATACACAACAGGTAATACAAGTAAATATAATGTCTGGGGCAACCAGCTGAGTACCAACCCCCACATCAATAGCACTGTAGCTGAAGCCCGGCTTTTCCAAGCATCATTAGGCCTGGGGTTTGGGACGGGGTTGCAGCCCTCTCATCTCGTAGTACTTGGTCACCTGCTGTGGGACCTCGGCCAACACATGCCTAGCCAGCTCTGCTGCCGATGCCTGAAATGGGCAGAAAATATGCAGTATGAGTGACTGACTGATAGTATTTGGTAGTCAGTGACTACAAGATGAGCTTGTCCCTTACTAGCCCTTAACCTCATGAATATACTTGAACAAATTTATCACTTCATGATATTAATTGACTAAACTTTAAATGTTATATGAAAAAAAAAATGTTTTTTCTTTTCTCTGCATCACAGACTACGTAGAAGCTAGACTGCATATTCTAAATGTACAGGGTTACAGCTCTTAAACAAAACAAACCTTACTGTCCACCAACCTACAGCTGACTTTTTAACTGATAAAAACAGAAAAATAAAAACACGGTTATATGTTTTTTTAATTTATGTGATTATAATTTATATTACAGCAAACAGAATGGTGAAATATGAATTAAAATATAAAAGTGCATGAAGTTTGTTGAAATTGTTATTTGCAAAATTATGATTATGTGCACTGCCTTTTCCATAGAATACAAAACAACTGCAAACATTAAAAACAATCTGTAAAAGTTGAAAAATAAAATCTGCATCTACTGGTAAAGAGAATTGTTTTATACACAAGAGTTATACTGAAATGCAAACAGGCATGGAGACAAAAGAAAAGCCATTCTAAATCAGAAGCTAATGGCAATGTATGGTGCAATACAAAGGACAGAAATTATATTGGTACATGCGTGAACAAAGGAAAAAAACACATCTGTTACCTGCTACTACCAAAATGAAGGAAATGGATTTCTGTGGGTCAACTGTTTAGCCTTCCTTAATTCTTTTGGTAGGATTATGCAGGAAACAATGTCATTATACTGTGAACAACACTTCAATCCACAATGCTATGCTACACACAGGACATGCATTCATAACAATACCTGATGGTATTATGGACAGGTTTTTTCATGCTTTTTCATCAAAAGTAGGTCAAAGGTCAAGGTCAACTGCATAATGAAGAGCAACTGTCCAAATATTGGATCAATCCAATGTAGCACGTAGAAGTTAAAGCAGATAAACCAAAAGGTAAACCTGTCCAGATGCCCTTTTTTCATCAAAAGTAGGTCAAAAATATCAACCGCATATGTAAAGATCCATCCACTTAAGCAACTGTCCAATATTAAAGTAATCCAATGAATGGAAGAAAAGAAGTTATAGCAGATTTAAACAAGAGCTGTCGAGGACAGCAAGCTCGACTATTCAAAATGCTTGTTGGTAAATCAAATGAAATCTATTCAATTCTTGCCCTTCACATATCCTGTACATAATAATAGTAAAAAATGATATACCTTGATAGTCTGATACTCCCTAATATTTTTATGAAGTCTAAAATCAATACCATGCCTAGTTACTGAGACATAAGCATAATAAAACTGTGCATGCAAAACTTTAACCAAAAATCCAAGCAAGAAAAGGGCCATAATTTGTATAAAATTCAGTCTGAAAGTTATCCTCCTTGTTTTTCTGATGCCCCTGAAGAGGCTTCTTAACTTTCTAGTCAATTTCATAAGCAATTTCTGAGATATAAGCTGGATAGTAGCTTGAATGCAAACATTAACCAAAATTCTAAGTTAAAAAGGGGCCATAATTTGTAATATATTCCATCAAGAGTTATCTACCTTGGTTCTTTGATGTCTCTGAACATATTTATAAACTTTCAAGTCAATACCATAAATGGTTATTGAGATATAAGGTTGAAAGTAACTTGCATGTAAAACTTTAACCAAAAAAGCTGCAACGCCAACACCGACGCCAACGCCGACACAAGGGCGACTACAATAGCTCTCACATTCTTCGAATAGACAAGCTAAAAAGTGACCTGAGTGGTTGTCAAAAGATGCCCATCAATGCCCAACCAGACATCATCAATTAAAAAGACAGAATTTCTTGTTGAAAAAACAAATCAAACTTTTAAAATGCTGAGCGAAGAAGATTTACTACCCCTTTACCTCATGAATATTAAAGGAAAGCTTTAATTTTTGCCATGTGGAATATGTAGAATCTTACCAAGCAAACAGAGAAATGGTTCTGCTGTTTGCCAAGGCATCAAAAATTAAAATAGTTTACATGAGGTAAAGACTTAAAAGAAACAATGAGAACTTGCTATTTGCTATATTCAAGGAAAATTTACCTACCGAAAAAAATCCTATTGTTCTAAAAGTTCCTTTGAAAAATTATATTTAAATATACATACATAATCTAAAGTACTTGCTTGTAAAATTTAAGATGAAAATTTTCACTAAAAATTAATTGCTGAATCATCCTTACAGCACACTTAGGCTTCACACAATAATATACAAATATATACAAGAGGGCCAAGATGGCCCTAGATCGCTCACCTGAGAAAAGTATCATTCATTGCCTGTACAAAACAGATTGCTTAAGAATAAAGATGATGAGGTGAAACAATGTTCAGGAATAATCTGACCCCATCCCAGGATTCGACATTAAGGCCCGACCGAACGACATTCACTAGTAGATCGGTGGTCCGGTCTGGCTAAGTCCTAAGTTAGCTGGACCGACTGGTCGTGTTCTAAATTTGTCAAAGTTCGCCGAAATCGGCCTATGTACAAATCAAAAAGACAAATATTTATAATGGTCATACAATTGACGCTTGTTGATTACATTTTCTTGGGAAAACCCATGTGTGCTATATTTGCCCTGTATATTTAGTAACAACCTTGACACGCGTTTTCTCATTGGCTCGTGTTTTCAGAACGAGGCTTTTCCCCATGCACTTGCCTAATGTCCTAGCAGGATAATAATGCTTATTTCCCCGTCTAACTTCCCATTTTGTATCGTTAACGATGCCTTCGTATTTTTATTGATAATATTCAAATAAAAAAAATACAAGGGGTATGACAAACATTCTGCCAAAGTTTGAGGATGATTGGACCAAAAATGTTGCCCTCAGAGTATAAACAAAATTTTTTCTAAGATTTGACCAACTAACCTACTTTTCTGTCCAGCCCCATCCATTTTCAAACTGGTTCGAGATATCATCATGATAAACAATCTGACCAAATTTGAGGAAGATTGGATCAAAATTGTGGCCTCTCGTGTATAAACAAGATTTTTCTAAGATTTGACCTACTGACCTACTTTTGGATCCAACCTGACCCATTTTCGAAAGGGTTCAAGATATTATCAAGACAAACATAATCTGACCAAGTTTGAGGAAGATTGGATCAAAATTGTGGCCTCTAGTGTGTAAACATCAAAATTGTTGACGGACGACGGACAACAGACAATCAAGTATCCCAAAAGCTCACCCTGAGCTATGCTCAGGTGAGTTAATAATGGCAGCCCTCATCTTTCTCGTGACATTTCGGACATGTTGCATTTAGCAGATAGGTGAGATTATCTGTTTGTGTGTGTGGTTTCCGAAAGTGAACATGCATTGTGGGAAGGAATAAACAACCATCATAAATTTACTGCTTGTTCTGGTACGAATTCAAACTTTTAGTTCAAGCCCATTCCAAGGTACTTTGTTATGATAATGGGGTCAAGACTTGAATAAAACAAGTTGGTGGTTAACCCTTTCCCTCATATAGACTCATTTTGACGCACTCAGTAGGTACCACATAAAGCCTGATCTGCAGAAAACCACAGTTAAACCTTACCAAATTTAATTATAAAATCCTCATTTCCAGACCAATGAGGAGCAGCGAACAGCATAAAACCTGATCAGCCTGCGAGTTACTCGCAGGCTGATCTGGTTTTATGCTGTTCGCATAGGTCTTTTTATGGTATCCTCTATGAGGGAAAGGGTTAAGCAACAGATGCTTTGTTAAGACTGGCTAATAATAAACTGGGCAATCCTCCCATATAAAAAGAAATTTTATCGTACAATATATTACATACTGAGGCTCCACAGAGTGGTAAACATCTTCTCATATAGTTAGTGATATTACTGTATCGTTATATGACTAATTCAAAATCACACCATTTTTTGTGCATTTTTTTTTAAAGTAATAATAGGATATAAATACAAAAAAGAGGGCCATAGAGGTCCTAAATCGCTCACCCGAGTATAGGTTTACCCAAGGAACATCTATACTAAAACATTTTGAAATCTGGCCAGCAGTTTTGAAGGAAATGATTTTTAAAGTTTTCATAATTTTTTTCTTTCCATTGCCATTGCAACCAGAGTTTTACATGGATCAAGTTATTTTAGCAATTTTTGTGAAGTTTCACCCAAGGATCATCCCTGCCAAGTTTAATCAAATTCTGTCCAGTGGTTTCAGAGAAGATGTTGTTTAAAGTTTTCACTATATACATATAAGGCAAATTAGCCCCACCCCTGGCGGCCATGTTTTTTTACAGATCAGAATAATTTTAGCAATCTTTGTAGAGGGTTACCCAAGGAACATCTGTACTAAAACATTCTGAAATTTGGTCATTAGTTTTGAAGAAGATGATTTTTAAAGTTTTCATACTTTTTTCTTTCCATTGCCATGGCAACTAGAGTTCTACATGGATCAAGTTTATTTTAGCAACTTTTGTGAAGGTTTACCCAAGGGTCATCCCTGCCAAGTTTAATCAAATTCTGTCCAGCAGTTTCAGAGGAGATGTCGTTTAAAGCAAATTGTTGATGACAGACGGACGCTGGATGCAGGGTGATCCTAATAGCACACCTTGAACACAGGTGAGCTAAAAAGCATATTCCAAGGACTAAATATGAAGACAAAGTACTAAAAGAGAACAGGCAAAACTTACAGCGGGATCACTTACTCTCATGAAGTCACGGAATGGTACAAACTGGACAATGTCCCTCTGGACTGGCTGCCCATTTGGAGCCTTTAACACTCCGTCATCCCCATCCAAATTGTTCATGTCGGTGAAATCTGCGTCCCCTACCCCCACAATGATGAGAGACATGGGCAGTCCTGAGGCATAGACGATGGCTGACTTCGTCTCGTCAAAATCGGTGATCACTCCATCCGTCAGCAGCAGAAGTACAAAGTAGGCCTGAAAATTGTGGTAAATATTCTCAAATATGTTGAACAAGACGAGGTCTCTGCTTAACGAAGCATGGCGGTACATGTGTAACAAAATGTGATAGACAGGCAGACAGAAAAAGTGATCCCTATGTGTCTGCCATTCTCCGCAGGTGACACAAAAACACAGAAATTTAGTGAAGTAGGACATGACCTGATAAGGATAATTTAGCATGTGATTCCTATATAACTCCACTTAACTTTGAGAGGCAGGGGACAATAAAGCTTTAAATACACAAACTACATACGTGTGGCCCCTTGGAACCCTCTTCCTGCTGGGCTGTCTCAGCAAACCGGGCCACATGGTAGATGATGGGTGCGGTGTTGGTGGGGCCCCACAGCTGTACCTGGGACACACAGTTCTGGTACGCTTGCACTATCCCCTGCACACCTATACACACAGAACACGTCATGCTTTCTTAATCGTATTTGAAAAGGGAGACACCCACCTGATGACCAAACTTGGTTGAGCATTACAGCAATTAATTTTCAAAATAAACTTTATTTCACGTTGATAACGAAACGATATCGTAATATAAAACCCTCTCGATGGCTCTGGTTGTGGCGTATGTGGTCATTATTGTGGGAGGAAAACACGACAGCCAGGAGAAAACCCACATATCTGGAAAGCGACCACTGTATACCCTCTCTCAGAAATCGAACCTGGGACACATTGCCAGGCAATGTATTAATAGACTCAACGTTGGATACATACAGAATATTTCCTGTCAGCACTATATGATAAGCCACAGGCCAACTGTCTGACCTGAACCTTTTCAATATTTAATAAATATAAATGACACAATTTCAAATCAGCCAATAAGCATGATGTAAATACTAAGCAATTGGAGTTGCAAAAGAACTGATGGCCCCAATAAACTTCAAAATCATGCATGTGTTTAAGATCATATACCAGAAAAAAAGCAATTTGACATGGGACTGATCAATGATGTATCTTATATCAAGTATATATAACAAACAATCTCATTGGATAATGGATTTCAACAGTTCAAAGTTAGGAACCAATCAGAAACTGCTTTTGTTTTCATTTATAATTCATAAGTGCAGAGCTGTGGAACAGTTATGTGTGGATATCTGACAATGTGTCCACTATTATATTGGAAACTTATTGTTATTGAATGAGATATTCACATTGGACATAAAATATCATCTCCTTTATCACTAATCATCTTTTTATTAAATCTAAATTCACAAAGTATGATTGCTCTCTTGACCCTTTATCTCATGAATATTCATGTACAAATTAATTTATGACTCTATGAATAATGACTTTCAATGTAATGTATGTATGAAATAATGGATTTTTCTGTGTAGAATCTAAGCTACAACTTCGTATGAGCAAACAGAGGAGACCTGATCTGCTTGCAAATGCGTCAAAATGAGTCTTTATGAAGTAAAGGGTTAACATTAAACAATATCACTACAGAAATAGTGTTGTTGATCACTAATTCCAAATTCCAAAAGAGAAAACATTTTTTTCCAGTTTTTCAGTCAATGAACATTTTACATGACATTTGTTATTTATGATCAAGAAAGAAGAAAAAGAATTCTCTCTTACCAGCGCAGTAAGGGTTGCTATGATTGAAGTTCATGGCAAACTCATGAGAGACCTTGTTTTCAGGTGGAATTTTGGCACCAAAACCCAGGGCTGGAAACATCTTGTCCCTGAAGATGGTGGAAATAAAAACATTCTTACAAAGATTATGATATTCTTTTTAGATGATACTCTATGCCTTTTGAGCATCAATCTTTTGTGTGGAAGGTTGTGGGTTGATCCATGGCTGCAACATCAGAAAGTTATAAACAATGGTACTATTAGCTTCAGAATAAATGCAAGTAGTTCCAGTATTTGGTTGGCCTGTTGTCAGATATCAAGACTTGAGATATCATTCCACATGTCAGCAGCTATATGTATATCTCTGCCTCAAGAATACCCCCGCCCAACACTCCACCAAATAAAAAGAGAAGAAAACAAGAGCACCGATACACAGCAATGTTCATCTGTTTAAAGTGTTTTTTTTGTATTTATTAAAAGGGAGATAAATAAGGTGAAAATGAACCCAGTACTTATGGCCCTTGATAAGAACTGTTGTGATAGTCAACAAGTATGTGAAGTTTCATGTCAAGACGGTTTAATAGTTTAAAAGTTATGGCCAAGGTTAAAGATTTTCACTGTAATTTTTTCTCTGGAACACATGTGTGACCTGCTGACAGATGGAGAGAAGGACAGACAGACAGACGACAGAAAATGATCCCTATCTGTCACCTGTGCTTACAGCAGGTGACACAAAAGGGAGATAAATTTGGTCAAAATTGACCTAAGAGTTATGGCCCTTAATGAAAAAGTAGCCGTTGTGATAGTGAGTAAGTACCGGTATGTAAAGTTTGGTGACAGCTTTAATATTTTAGATGTAATAGCCAAGTTGTATGTTTTTCACGATGTTGCCAATGACAACACCACCACCAGGGTGATGGCAATACCTAAACTTTTTTCTTTGAAAAACAAACAAGCTAAAATAATGATATACTAGCTGATACAGTTAACTTTCTACATTTTCATAATATCTAAAGCAACAGCTTAAATCATTATTAGTGACTTAAAAAAAATTATTCAGTAAATCATATATACATAAACATATTATATATTTGTTTGTTTGTTTGGTTTAACGTCCCACCCACAGTATTTAAGTCATTTGGAGATGATGACTACTTGAGACAGATATAGTGCTGCCACACTGCAGTATCATACTGTAGACATGTGGCATGATACCACACCCAGTAACATTATCCTGACACCTGGCCAACCAGTCCTGCAACTACCCTTATATGCTGAGTACCAAGTAAGGGAGCTATAACAGTATCATTCTTTTATGACTTTGGTATGATATTATATGTAATTACCAGGTATATACAAATGATATTTATAACAAATATATTAGTATGTACCTGCAACAGAAGCCTAGATATCACCATAATCCAGTGATATATGACAGACAATTGTTGAAGATATAAGAAACAAACAAAGAGCACATGAAGTGAAACTAGACTGATCCTTGCTTATAACATGCTCAGGGTGTTGTTAGTGACTGGTAACAATATGGGCACAGACACAGGGTTGGCAAAAAGACGGGAAATACTCGTTTTTCCCCGAGACAGTGGGAAATAGAGGTAATTCCCGGGAAATACCATTAGCAACTTTACTCTGACCCTTATGTGTCTGCTGTGCCCATTTATTTTTTCACCCATAGTCCACTACAGCAGTTTATAACAGGCATAATTTCATCATCATTATCCAGTTAAACTAGTTTAAAGGTGACAAATAAAGGTGTAAGTGTTAATTGACCAATAGCATTTGGGGGATAGGGACCAGAGCACCAAGCATAACCCCAGACATTACCACTGGATAAAAAAACTTGATTCAGAATGTGGGGTTATTTAATGAGGCTAAGAACCTACCCTAACAGTAAGCACCTGTGTCCAAACTTTTAGATAGCTCCAAGTCTGAGTCTACAACCATTGCTGATGCATGTGAGCAGTGGCTGGACTTACATGATGCTGAATTACATAATGCTTAAGAACTAGAGCCTTACAAAAACACAGTTGGCAAATGCTTTGAGCAAGCAACGACACCAGCGCATTTTCTATTGAATATTTTGGATCCAATGTACGGGGGGGGGGACGACGACGACTACACCCAGAGCATGTCAGCAAGGCGCAAGACATTTTGCTTGATATGAATTCAAGTGGTGTACTACTAGATCTCCTGAACTTCATGGCAGAAAGTTTAGAGACTGTTCAGGAAGTGAAAGAGTGTCCTCAAACTTTGGACTCGTACAAACAAAACTTCGTAATAGGCTTGGGGTTGAGAAAGCAGTAAAGCTTAATTCTGCTTTAGAATGCTTCATGACAAGGAAGAGTTGGACTTGTGATGTGAGATTAGGTCAATGAGGTCACCCCTATCAGTGTATATATGAACAGTGAGCTTGTATTTATTGGGAAAGTTACACTTTTGCATGTTTACAGTGTTTTCCCAGAGTTTCTGTCCAGTATTTTGTTCAAATAAAGTGTTTTTTAATGGAAATTTGAGTATTTCCCAGTATTTCCCACTTTAGTGAAATTCAGGAGCATTTCCCAGGATGGGAAATATCGGTAAATACCGCTGATAAATACCGCACTGGGAAAAACCATGCCGACCCTGCACAGACATAGTGCAAAGTTACATGTGTTCATGGTCTATTAAATCATAAAACAAAAGTAGTAGATCTAACGGTTGCAAATTAAATCTACAAATGTTCAATACCTTTCTGCACTGAGTATAGGAACAGCCCAAAAAACACTGAATTGGATTCATCTGGTTTACCAATTTATGTAAGAGAAACATAAGGAGGGTGTGTACATACGTATCGTAGTCCTGGCAGACTGCGCCCACTGCCTGGATGGCCTGCATATACTGGTTAGGCTGGTAGGGGTTGATATAGTGGAGGGAGTCTGGGTTCTTGGGGTTGCCGTTGGAACCCGTAAAGTCCACCCCAACCTGTGTACAGAAACAGATATTAACATATATACCAAGTTGTTTCACTGCATAATTATTCAATAAACAAGAAGACCATGGTGACATTGAATACTCATCTAAGTAACATCAGCCTAAACTAGAGATTTGTTTTCGTAGAAAACTGATGTCTCCCCCCACCACCTTCCCCTCACACACACACATACACTAAGGCACACAGTGACATATGCAAATAGTTAAAGTTAAAGAGCTGACTATATTGATCAAGCTCTGCCAGAGTTATGGACTTTCTCTAATCAATTTCTTTCCATAAATGAAATTT
>CM037783.1:34793172-34843172 GCA_021229015.1 Solen grandis | reverse complement strand
AGATATTCTTCAGTTATCAGTTAACGATCACTCAGATCAAGGTCACTGTGACTCTGACCTAAACCAGCAATAGGGGATTGAAGCCTGTCATGACCAACTTGCATGTCTACTAAGTTTTGAGGTTCCTGGGCCTGAGCTTTCCTCATTTATATGTCAGAAACCATATGGTTGGAAATATGGGCAAACAGCGTCATCACATAATACCGGTACAACAACCCTGTGAATATAAAAAAAAATAAGAAAAAGAAAATCAATTGGTCATGATGGCTCTTGTATGCTAACCTGAATACTGGTTCTAAAAACCACGAAACTCAAATGTTTCCTTTAACCTATTAAAAGAACAATAGAGCGGTCCTTAGTCCTTAACAGATTGGCATAACTGAGATACTATTGTACGAGGGTTGATCAATAAATTCCTTATAACATATTTTTAACAAGTATAAAACTTGTATGAAATAGATGTGAATGTCTTCTGTATCACATGCTGAAATTTCATTTAAATACAATCAACCGTTGTACAAGAACTTACATTTAAACACATAAAAGTAAAGTACTTCACCGCAGCTCAAATAACGTCATAACGTTAATGTCAAAATCTAGATTTCTGCTTCTCTGCCATGGATATAGAAGCCTCGACACCCAGCCGGCATTAATCCTTTACATGCATAGATTATTCACAAATAAATTTCTGCACTGTCTCAGAACTCATGTCAACTAAGTCACTAAGTTTTCGTAAGGTGAGCATTCGAAAAAATTATATATGTCCTTATAACGGCTTGCAATCGTGGCGTCGTGTATTGAACAGTAGGCTGACCGTACCTTTCGTCATCACTTCAATCTGTCTGCCATCACTAAAGTGTTTATGGCAGTTGTATATCAGAGATCTACATAAACACATTCCATTCGTTTCAATATTTCTTTATTTTTTTTAATTTTTATATCGATGACTTCCCAAACTTTACACATATTTTATAACTTCTCTTTGCTATAAGATGACGCCTTTTAACGTTTTCTTTTATGACACCGTCTTCATTGACATTAATAACAAACGTTGTTTTTTGTTTTTTTGTTGTTGTTTTTATTATTCGTCATATCGTCGTACCCGGTCAGCTCAAAGTGTTGTATATATTACATGTATATGGGTCGTGAGTAAATGACGACGTATGAAGTTTATAAATTTAATGGAGGATGCCAGGATGGAAATAAATTGAATACATGAAATCTGAAATATAATGCAATCATAAGTTAACAATGAGAATAAGCGACAACATATCTACAGTCAAACTTGTTTACAATGTATATACAAGTACATGTACTGGCTTATACAGTGAGTACGTGACTCAAAACAAATACGATTTACTTGTTATTAAACATGTTATTTATGGTTGATAGTACAACAATGGTGAATATATAAATATATATATATATATCAATGAATATAAACAATAGGAAAATAATATATTTACCTGAATATATGTATAATATATCCCCTTTATCAATACATGCCAGTCATGGCGACTACGCATTTGAAAATGCATAGTTCCATGACCCACCTATTAGCATATAATCAATAGATTACAGTTAGATTTTGTCCCACAAACACGATGTTAACAAGGGAGCACATGGCATTGTTTGTGGCCAAATCTATTTTTATTCAAATAAAAGTTAGGGTCAGGGAATTATCCATTCCGCTCGATTACCACATGACCCCAGTAGTCACGTGATATATGTTAAGCGGCAAACCAGTAAACAAACTGGTTAGTCAGTGTAAGTAATATAATATACTATCATTGTGAAACTTTATAACAAACTACTACTACTACGATCTAAATATCTACGTAATCAGAAAATCTAGGCTACTTGGATTATTACATCCAATTAAGGGAATGGTATTTACCAATATTTAAATGGATTATCTCAGGTATAAAAATAAAAACAATCAACATATAATTCCATGACAATTCTGACCTTATGACAGTCAAAAACTAAAGTGCTTGATTGAAATGACGTTAAGATAAACGTGAATGACGTCATCTGATTAAGGGTACTTTTTCAGTCGATTTTTTTGCTGGTTTTCAAGAACAAACTGAGCATTTTCAAAAAGAATTCACCTTCGATGGAGAATTAGAATAGGGTTGCTTTAGCAGCCAGTATTTAGAACAAACCCGCGTCGGTGAATTTATGGAACGTCGGTTTTTTCCATAAACTTTAAGCAACACTAATGCCTATACACTATTAATCCATATATATTCTGAAAGAACATAGTTTCCAGTTTCCAAAAATAGTATCTTCAAGAAAATCCATCCATAAATAAAAAAGATACAGCGATTTAAAAATCAACATCTCCGATCGGAATTCGCTCCGACAACGAAAAGATCGATCGGTACCTGTCCGTTATCGGAAATTTCCGATCGAATTTCAACAGTCCGACCGGAGAAAAACGATCGTTTTTTCTCGATGCCTTCTTTATTTTTCAGAAACATTGGGTCGTTGTTTATTGTTATCACCTGAACTTAGAATGCAAAATAATAAATGATTTTGATGACGATGATGACGTTATTTGCGTGAATTTATTCGTGTGATTAATTATAGTGTAATCGGGGTAAAAACAAAAACAGAGGTAGAGCGTCTACCGATACTGAAGTAACATACTGTTTTTAACGGAAAATAACTAAACATTTTCTTATTTTTGACTTAAACAGTAACCTATTTTTACACTTTAATGTATCTCACTGTCTCTCCTCTTCTCTCTCCCCACTTTCTCTCTTTCTCTGATTTGTGGCATATAAAATAATGTATACAAAGTAGGAAAATCGATTATTTTTCCCCGATCGCTTTTCTCCGACCGGAGAAAAACAATCGATGTTTTTCTCAATAGACCTTTAACTGATGTTATTTTTCATATGCAAGACGTTACAAAATGCATCTCTCTCTCTCTCTCTCGCTCTCTCTCTCTCTGTTTTGTTATGAAAATATTCGCACTTTTTTTTTTTTCTTTCTATCTATCTCTTGAAATTCAGTCTTGTTTCTCTTTTTCTCTCCCTCTCACTCTGCAAGAGCATTTGCGGAATTTATCCATAAATACATCAGTAATTGTTTGTTAGATTCAAAACAGTAATGCTATTGTTTCTTTTGTAATTTAGTTGTCTAGATCTACATGTACTTATTTATTTATCTTACTCTCCACATTTTAGTCTACAAGTGTTGCCAAATCCGATTTAGATGACTCTCATGCTTTTGAGTCCATTTCTTATCTATAGATTTCTTTTTGCTGATTGTTTACTAGAGCTTGTCAAGAATGAAACCTACTTGTCACAGGGTGAAAAAAGTGCAACCTGGCTGAGACTCAAACACGGAGCCTTCACTTACCAACTGAGCTACCAGTGGTGGCATCTTACACATGATTCTCATCTATTGTGAGTTATTGGTACCGTGACATACTTCCCCACCAAACTGGAATTTGTCCTTGAATTTCCAAACGGATCCAGAGAACCTCACAGCACTTAAGCCATTGCTCAAATTGTGTTCCAAATGTCACAGGTTGAGAAAAATGTGAGCCTGACTGAGACGCTTTACCGGGACCTTTCCCAGGCGACCCTATCAGATGAGCTTCCTGACCTCATAGACATGATTCTCTTCTATTGTGAGTTATTGCTAATGATTCAGATGAGATGTAACAGACCACACCAGGATTTAAATCTGAGATCCTTGATCAAAGGGATGGGTAAGCTACAGGACCGCATACAGAAATCTACCATAGATAAATGTTATAGTGAGAAAAATGTACCTCCTGCCTGGGAACTGAACACGGGCCTTACCCTTAAAAGGTAATTACCTGTACTGACTGAACTACCTGATCGTTTACACACAGTGTAATGATTTCTTCCCTGTTGTGAGTTATTGGGTACCATGTCATACTCCCTGCCAAACTGAACAAGATGAATATGATCTCTGATCACATGCAGCCCGGTGATGTTGGGCTTCATATGTCACAAGTTAAGAAAAATGTGCAGTCTGACCAAGACATGAACCCAGGACCTTTGGATATCAGGAATGCTTTACCAACAGAGCTACCCAGCCACTTATGCATAGTTTTCTCCTATTATGAGTTATTTGTACAATGACAAAGAGTTACTTATATGAGTAGGCTATAGTTTCTCCCTGAATTCACAGGACAATGCGGACATTAATAATATCCAATTCGACATGATTGCATGGAAAATAGAATGCTGGTTTTCCACATGCGCAGATCTAGAGGGCAGAGGGGGGAGGGACTGGGGTCCAGACAGACCCCTCCTGAGAATTAGCTATTAAGCATAAAAGAATAAGAGACATCACCTCATTGGACATGGTAATTATTGCTGTTATAACCCCCCCCCCCCCACCCCACCACAATGAGACAAATTGCTGAATCCGTGCATGTTCCAAGTAACATCTCAGTGGACATTACCAATCTCAGATATCGACAGTATGTGCTATCACTCTCCTGGGATATGATATTTATATAGTGTACCAGAGCAGGATTTGAACCCAAGATCCCTGACTTATAAGGGGTTGAGCTAACAGAATGTTCGCACAAATCTCTTTCTAATAATGGTTACCAGTACTTAAATATTTAGGCCTTTATATATGCCTTTGCATATTTTGATTTTCCTCTGGCCAGAGTTCATAGAACAGCACAAATTACTATGTTCTTGACAAACCCAAGGGTGATATATTTGAGAGAAATACTCTAACCACTTGGCCACTGCAGCCGGTTTCTCTTCTTTATTGCTCTGTATATATAAGACAGTTCACCAATATCATGCCACTTATCTAATGGCATGACATCACAGACATGTTTGTATCATGTGATGTTGACAATATGAATTTCAGACATGATGAAATTTCCCTGATTGAGATTACTTTAATGACATATTAACTTTTGACTTCACATACACTGTATTTGTTAAAAAGAAATTTATAGACTGATTGATGGATTTGTAAATTCAGAGAGTACTGTGCATGTGCACCCCAAGCACTCTAAGGGGAAATCTAAATGTTTTGTGCACTATAAAAAGTTCCAACAGACAGCAGATCTTTGAAAAAAAATGTTTAAAAAGTGCTTTTGCAAGTTATATGGAATGATATAATACTGTTAATTAATACCTGTCCAGACTGCTTGCAAATGCTTAATATTTTTAAGGTCTGTCTTAGTGCACCTATCAATATTTTGCCCCAGGAGGGGTATAGGCTAACCTGACAGGGGAACTTGACTTTTTTTCTTTTATCACCAAAGAGCAGTAGAAATTTGTCAAATGCATATGCTTTGCAGTTGGCACAGGATTCCGGCCTGTTGAGAACATTCTTCTGTCTAAAGTCCCATGTATGCCCCCTCCCCACAAACCCTGGGGCAAAATATTGATAGGTGCATTGGAAACTCTGAATTCCAAGAGTTACATGGCCTCCGCGAGACACCTTCTACTTGAGTTGTAGGTAAGTTTTAATTTATGTTCAATTATTATATATTAATATAATATAATATCAATTAATCATTTAGAACTTTTGAAAATCATTTGTAACAGCCAGTACATTTATTACTAAACATTTAGTTATAAACCTTTTTTATGTTTATGTATTCCTAATTCTTAATATTTTTGTCGTTTTATTTATTTTATTTTTTTTTATTTATTTCATTTTTTCAGAAGCTGAGACTGCAGCCAGATATTTTTTTGTTCTGATTTTAAGAAAATTAATGTAAAAAATAAAACTAAGTAATAAATCGATGTTGATTTCAACTTTTTTTTTCATGGTTTCTCTTTCGTCACGATAGAGAGAGAGAGGGGGAAGGGTAAGAGTTTCTGTCGATCTCAAATCAAAACACATAGCATTCTTATTTATTATTATTTCCAGTGAGGCAATTCCGAATAAATCAGTTTTACTCATCATTTTACCACTAAATGCACAAGTCAGAATTGGATATTTCGTAATATCTTATAATTTTCTGACATATATCAGTTACATTACAGATACACCTATAGTATAAGTTATACTTTATATCGTCATTCCTGGATCTTTGTCAGATACACACTCTTTTATAATATTTTTACACACACACAACATCCCAACCAAAACACTTCCCTACATATCAAGCATGCTTTCCAAGTGAAACATTCACATATCTAAGTTATTGGAAGTGAACAGAACAGATTCAACTACAAATACTTATAGACTGTTGTTGTTGATGTTGTTGTTTACTGATGAAGTACTGTTTTCTATCCGTGAGTAAAATTCGATATCACGAACAGTGTGAGTATAGGTGGACAATTTTTTGGTTTTTGCCTCCCTTATTTTTTAAAAATGAAATATTCATATGGATTCATCCGCGCGTGAACAGGACTTGATACAAAAATATTACATTATTTCTTATTAAAAAAAAAGATATACCTCATCCCTAAGTAATACATATTAAAATTTTCACTCGCACTACACGCGTAAAAAGATTGAAATTGTATTACTTCAGACTTCGGAAATGCGAAGATATTCGGGAGAGTGAAAAGCATAATGTGCAAATATACTAGTACCGATTGTTGATTATGGATTCCACATTAGTGTGAGTACTGCTATATTTTCTGGACTTTTGATCAACACATACGGGTAATTCTGGACTTGTTGTGCTCGGTGTAAGGATAATGTGATTGGATGTGAATCCAGTCTACGTCGTGATAATGCATTTTGACAGCACTATATATCTGTCTCATGCGGACACAATTCCCAAATGAATACTGTTAGTGGGACGAGCAGCCAAAGCAAATATTAACAATATCAAACAAATATATGTTTGTGAATTCTTTGTTTGTCTGTAGTGAGTTGTTTGAACAGGGGTAAGAAATATCAACTGAAACCGCATGTTGCTTAATTTTGATTGATCATTCAGTACTGTGGGAAAACCTTATTCTCAAAATTAGGACTGCGGGGATAAAGCGCATGTTACCAATATCCACTGAGTAATATGCATTTTATTTAATGCGGTCTTGTTTTGTTGTTGATGTTTGTTATTGTTGTTGTTTAAAAAAGAAATTTCGGTCATATAGATACAATATGACATATCACACATGTACCTTCTTGCAAAGTAGCAATACACTCGAAATTAGAAATTCATATATTATCCCATAAGTAATGTTGATACAAAGCATGATGTTTGCAAATGTATATAATGATAAAACATTTATTTTTATTAAGGAAATACGATTTAAAGCTGTGTCTCGTGACCAGAGTTCTGGAATGTCATTTAGAGAGAGAGGGGGGGGAAGAGAGAGAGGTATAGAATGTCTGTAAGAACATGCATATGTTTGCGGCACATGTTTGCGGCAGGTATATGTTTGCGGCAGGTATATGTGTAACAATGTATTCAATATTGGAATGGAAAAAAAAAGAATCGGAATATATCAATCAAAATATATAACCCAAATATACACGTATATATTTTATTAAGCCTTATATATGTGCATTTATAAAATGATTAAATAATTAGTGCGTTAATTAGAAGTTCACATGCATGAATAAGGGTGAAACTAGAATATCAAATATAAAACTGGTTATATATATATATATATATATATATATAGGGCTTTTATGATACATGTAAAGCACATGAAACAAGATATTACAGTGATTGCGGGTTCTCTCGTATCGCGGTTATATCTCATTTTGTCCAAAAAAAAATCACTTTGTTAACAGGCAGTTGTGATTTTTATTGAAATTAAAAAAAAGTAATATGTTACCGGAAATGTTAAGATAAACTTGCAGTAAACCAATTTCCTTCTATTGTCTGCCTATCATCCAATGTCTGCGAAAAAAACGTTTTATTACATAAAAGAAGAATGGTCATACTCGACAGTTAATAGGACTTCGTCTGCTGCATTGCGTATAATGTATGTAACTCCTCCCCTATTGATAATTTGACAGTTTCTATTCATACCTAGGTCAAGCAAACAAAAAGCATATGTTCCTTCGTGTAAAGTAGGTCATGTGCTTCACACTTTCACTGGTTGAATAAACCGATTAATGTAAACATACATGATTGACAGTTTAGGAACCATCCATTGGTTTGGTTTATAGCGACACTTGTGAGTTGAGCCAGCGGAATTTATCGCGAGAATTCTAGGATTTTCTATGTAGGCCAAACAACGTATTTTAGTATCTTACTGGACAGGCTGAAAAAATTAGACTGTTTTAAAACCATGGTACATAGTTGAAATAACATTGGCATACAGAAACAAACTGAAGATAAGACTTCATTTCCAGTCGTCAGTACCGCGATACCTTTAGGAAAGTGTAAAATATATATCGTTTCTTACACACACGCGCACTAGATCTAGAATAATAACATATCCATCATGCTATATAACAATTTACATAAAGCGAAATATTTATCACTCAGGAACACCTATCTTAAACTACTCTTAAACTAATTCAAAGTAAAGTATATTCTTTCTACAGAAATGTGTGTGTGTGTGTGTGTGTGTGTGTGTGTTGATAAAATATAGTTCTGATTATCAGGCTTCTCTTACGTATGAATTAATCATTTTATTATTTACAGTTTTTTTTCTCCAAGTTGGAAGTTGCACGATGGAAACAACATTATTTTATTAATAAGAGGATGACGGTACGTCTCTTGACACGATCTGCATCAGCTTTGCCGTCTGTGTTCGAGGTGCCTGGTGAGAAAGAAAGACACACGTTACAGCAATATTTTGTAATACATGTGTTTATGCAAGTCGAAATCTCATGGAATTAGAAATATCGAAGAAATAGGTAAATAAAATAAATATAGTGTATATGTATTACCTGTGATATCAACAGCCTTGACAACCTTCCGCCCGAAGCACATGTCCTGGGCCCTGGGAGACAAGGTGGAGATGTCCACTTCTTCCTCCGTGGACTGGTACTGCCTGCGATACTTGTCAAACGATATCGTCAGGTTGAACTGGAAGATAAGCAGTACGAATAAGCATGTATTTGCAGATCCTTGTGCATTAAAGACATCAATCTGTTTGTCAATGTATTACTTATTGTATCTATCGTAGGCGGAGCGGTGGCTCAGTGGTAAAGCGTTGGACAGATAATCTAAGTGTCCGAATTTAAAATCTCGGTTGAACCTAGGTCACTTTTTAGTGCTCCCAGCCTAATAAGAAGCTTAGCGCTGGTTCATCCAGACAATGGTTAAGGGGCTTTGCGTGTGGCACGTTAAAGAAACAGGGGGTCTATTCGGAACGAGCTAGGGTAGCTCACTCGAATCTCTTGTAGTCGCATCTGCCTTTGTGTGAGGTGCACCTGTCTAGAGGTGCTGAGGAAGGGCAACCCTGACAGAAAAGGTACAAGAGAACCGAAGTCAGATGTGCTAGGCCTTAAAGGCGTTCTTGTCAATAACCTCACCATCATGTAAGTAAAACATACCTGATCAGAAACTAGTGGGTCGATTGTAACAAGCGAAGTATCAAGGTCAGCAATCAGACACGGTTCCAAGTAATCTGCACTTGCTGGTTCATCACCCAGAATAACGATTTGTTCTGCAATGATTAAATCGATCAAAGTAATGAGTTAAAAGATAGTCATTTGAACCACATAAAAATTCAAATCAATAAACGTCTTTCAGATTTCGATTCCTGATTGATTACTCGTGATTTGTTTTGGTTGCTATTCATAGTCTTATTATATACAGGCTTCGATGGTACAGTCGTCAAGACAACGGGCTTTAACATTCGATTATATTAGAATTTTCTTAAAAAGCATTCTCACTTAATAAATCAATCTATACACGCATTAAATCAGTTAATGGATAATATTAAATTAAAAAGTTACCCGGTGCCTTTCTATAATGAACATATAGACGCCATGTCTTGTCACATCCTTCACTGAGTCTGAAAGTGTCACCCTTTCTCTAATGGTCTCCCCGGGGTTGTCCTTGTTGATCAGGGTCACCCAGGCCTCCTGGGGAACAGAACGAAAAGGAAAATACATGCTGAATTTGAAAAAAACATTACACTACAAAACAAAACTAAATATGTTTCCAAAGGACACGCCCATTTTTTTTAGATTTATATTTTTGGCAGTGAATATAAAACACTGAAAATAAAAAAGATGTTTTCAAAATCAAGTCAGCGCTATGACTCCGACCTCAACCAAGTGATTCCTAGGAATACTTTAAGCTATGTTATTTCAAAACACAATCGTGCACAATATTAAGGTCAGTCTAGTGCTGTGACCTTTGCCCTCAAACTTACGACCGCAAAACATCGTCTTGTCCTTAGGCTCAAGTTATTTCAAAATACGACCATACATATCAAAGTTTTAGCATGAACACGACTTCTTGCGCGCGCACACACACACACACAGAGTGACAGACATAGTTGTAACACTATACGCCAGTCACCATTTCATGTCGAGACAAATAAAATATGTGAAACATTTTATTATTTCCTTTGTGCATGCGGATCAAGTACAATAAGTTTAAAATATAATATGCTTAATCATTTTGACATAAAGCGATGAAATTTATATCGTAGGAACTCGATCAAGTATCTTCTTCTGTCGTCATCTTTGCTACAAAAAAAGGACTGGTATATCTGGTATATTGCGTCGGTATGTCGCCGTTACGTTCAACACTGCATTAAGAGCATTACTATTCAGGAGTTATGTTTCAAATTAAATGAAATTTGCGCAGTTTTAAGATTTTATCGTGACTCCATCGAAATTGGATATGTATAAAGATAATGAAATTTCTGGAAACACCGTGTGGTTTCTTCGTATTGTTGACAATCATGTCTACATCTCTGGGGATCAGTGTAACAAGGCACGAATATCAAAATGTATCCCCATTTTTAACTACACAGTTCCATTTTTTAATCTAAGGGAGTTACCCAATTTATTTTCCGAGTCGTTCATACACAAGTCTGTAAAATGATTATTGACATGATTATTTGAGTTTACCGTTGCTTCGACATTATTTCAGGCATAAAGCGACGTCCAGTTAATTACAGATGGAAGAAGACCCCGAATGCACGGAGGCATCCGGGTAGAACCACCGTCCTACTGCAAGCCAGCTGGAAGGCTTCCTCACATGAAAATCCGAATGACCCTGCCGGGATTCGAACCCACGCGGTGAGGGGCTGAGTGAGTGTTACTGTAAGATGAAGGTACTCCTAAAGACAGTCAACGTCCTTCGTACCTAAGCTATTTCGTATCAAATTTTCATTTCTTTGAGACACTACAATCGGGTCTTAGGGGAAAACTGGCTAATTTTGCTAATGTTGCCACAATCCGTTGATTTATGAAGAATGGGTAGCGGATTTCTACGGCCCATGTTAAACTATTGTAATTTTGTTTAAAAAAAGTCTTAGATTTGTGATCTTATTTCACTTTCCTTTCTATTTAAGTTTAAACTTTAATTATTTTACATCGATTACGAAACAAGTTCTTACAACTTATATTAATCACTTTCGATGGCTCTGATGGCGGCGTAGGTGGTCATTTTTGTGCGAGGAAACCGGAGAGCTCGGAAAAAACCCACGTGCCTGGTCGGGCGACCACTGTACCCTGTACCCTGTCACCTACGTGACCAGGAATCGAACCCGGGACGCACTGGTGAGAAGTGAAGCGTGTTACCACTATGCTATCCAAGCCCCCACTACGCTATCGAGGCACTTTCTATTCGTAATGTATACGTTATTCTATTATGCACGTTGCATTACGACTATTATTGTTAACAGCCAGTTTTTATTAATCATTTCATTCTGTATTATTTTCCAATGCTGCAACAAATATTTTCCTTTTACCGGCTCGTCTTCGGGCGGCCGGACATACGATAGGAACTTTCTATAAGAAACTGCGAAGAAAGCAAAGAATTCGTATCAACACAAAGATTATGGTTCTTGCTTTCTGTGTAGTAATGCCTTTACCAAGCCGAAGATCACACATTAATCCCAAGATTGCCATAAACTAATATGATTGGATAATCAAAGAAAGACCATTAAAGACCACTATTTTGAAAAGCGTCTTTGGCAGAAAAAGCTCTTCAGCGAAAAAGGTGTATTTCGTACTTTATTATCAATCGTAACATCAAAACAATTTTGGCTCTGTTTACTCATTGGAGATGTGCATCTTTTATAAATTACGTTCTTCTCTCTCTCTCTCTCTCTCTTAATGATACATGTGTCCTGATTACACTGTGCATGCATATAGTGATTGGTACACTTTCAACTTCTCCACTTCAGGAATATCGAACGTCGGCTTGCTGATCCGAGGCCCACGGTTCGATTCCAGGGTGAAGCCAGATATCCCCCCCCTTCAAAACCAATGATAATAAACATTGCACAACACTAACAGTTAATATATTATATGAGATATGATGTCAGAAAAAAATCTTGAAATGTCGCACGTGACCATTCGTTATTATTATGCGCAACGCAGTTGATCTCCAAAACGTTTTATTTTCCTTAGGCGTTAAAAGTAATGGCGATACTTCAAACCCTGCTCAGAGTATGTTAAATAGTCTTATCAAAATATATTTTTGTACGTTTATTTATATCTGTTATCCTTTTGGTAAGCATATATAGCCTATCGTAGTTCTTTACACCTTTGGTTTCCTCCAGCTGATATTACTAGTACCTGAACGTCACTATTTGACTGAAATATTGTCGTAGTGACAGTTAATTACAAAACAACATTACATTTATATTACGCTTTTAGATGACAGTATATAACATAAAAAACATTGAAAATATAATAAAAGAGTATGTATATTATCGTAAATATAAACCATAAAAAATGGGAATTATGCAAGGAAGAAGTTAAACAGTTTACAATGAAACTATAATATGTTTAAAAATATTTATCTGTTTTAGATACGAGTAATAATGTTTTCACAGCATTATGTTAATTATTTTAGCGTTATTTAAACCACCAAGGGTTTAGGAATGGTCATTTAATCTAACAAGTTAAACGATTACCCGGGATTATGAGTCTCCGCAGTAAACTGACCATCGCCCATTAAAAATAGCGGTGGAAAACGAATATTTATCGGGGAAAAATATAGGTCATTCGTCACGAAGGCCGAACACGACTTCTTTGGGGATCGAACCACAATACCTGACTGACTTCACAGCCATGCGCCAAGACATCCCGGTCACTGAAGACGGTTATTTATGTAACTTTTAATACTGAATGATGGCCAAATACCTTGTATGCCTCCTGTTTCATTGTCGACACTAAATAGGCGGTCCCCAGTATTATCCCGGCAACCACTGCAACCGTGACAATGCAAACTGCTGCAAAGATCAACAACCTTGAAACTGGCCTGTTAGGTGTAACCTGTAGAATAAATCAAATATTAGAGCTTAAACTATACAGCTTTTCTTAAAATAAAGTAAATAGAGTTTAAAATATAAAACTAACTTCACAGCAGTATATCAGGAAAGATTGATAATGAGCCTTTAGCCACTCACAGTGTCTATAAAGGGTACTTTTTATCTTTGTCAGTATTCAATATATAAAGATGGGCCTCCCAGACAGACTGTCTATAACCGTTGACTTATTCTGCAAAGCCTCACGCCGCTGTGGGTCAAGTTCCGAAATATTCTTTGCGCACCAGGTCAATCTTTACAGCGAATGCCTGTAACGTATTGAAACGGGTAAAAAAAACGTTGCCGCAGAAACGGGCCAATCTTTAACAGCGATTCCCTGCAACGTTATGAGATGGGTGCCCTTTTGCAGGTTTAAAACCGGACGCGAGATTCGATATATTTTTAGTAAAAAAAGTATGTTTGACAACGTTAAAATTAACCCAAATACTTTTGTTCCCGGTTGTCGCTGTTTTTCAGCACTGAGCATGTTAACCTTCATTTGTGGACACAATTTAACTACTGCAGCGTATGGAAACGTATGTAAAAGCTATAATGCTTACGAATATTAAATATTTTGGAATAACATATAATAAGATTAACGTTGAAAATGGTTAAAATACGTTTTTCAACGTTACAGGTGTGTATATAATATCAAAACACCTGTAGCGTATAAATGCGTAATCAATATAATCAATTAGTTTTAATAATTCATTCTAATGATATGTCGATTGGTAATCCACAGCAGTCATAAAAATAAACATTCAAACTCGATTTTATTAAATTAGAATATTTCAGGTAGTTTGATGTTTTATTAAAATTTGAATTTACATATTTATTTATTTTTATGATTAAATTCAATATATCCTATATCTCCAAAAAATTGAAACTTAATATAAACAAATGCAAACGCTTATATAACCCGTATATCAAATTACATTTTAAGTCATTTTAATAGAACTTTTTAATTAAATATATCAATTTGGCGATTATTTTTCTAAAATTAATCATTTTCAGGGTGCCTACGCTAAATTGGGGTCAGGTTTTCAGGAGATAAAAAATTTACCTGTTTAAATATGTTACAGGCATTCACTGTAAAGATTGGTCCGTTTCTGAAGCAACGAATTTTTTACCCGTTTAAATACGCTATAGGCATTCACTTTTAAGTTTGGCCCGTTTCTTGGGAAACGATTTTTTTACTCGCTTAAATACGCTATAGGGATTTTTTTAACCGTTTCAATACGCTACAGGTGCGCAAAGGATATAACGTGATGTAAAAAAATCAAAATACGTAAGTCTTTAATCGTTATTAAAAAGAAATTCAACACATTTAATGGGAATCTGGTAACTTCTTCATAAATTCGTAGGCCACGGGGTTTTAAAACTTGCTTAATGGACCTTGCAAGCAACCTGATTCATAAAAGCTCAGAATATAGGTTTTGGAAGATGTTTTAATACCCTGAAAATATTCAGATTTTTAGATACATAACGTCAACTTGAAAAATCAATGTAGAAAGGGCAGAAAACAAAACACTATACACATGGCCATATCGGACATGTCTAATTGACGGCTCCAGGCCCAATCAGCGGTTCCTGTATGATATAGTGCTTGAAATGAGTGAATTTAACTGAAAATTGTAGCATATGTTGTAAAGCCTTGTAAATATATATTTAATTTCATACATATCACCATTACAAATAGAATTCCTTACTCTTAATATCGGGAAGATTTTAAATTCCGGGACCTGTACTTAATTCCGTACAAAATGAAAACTTATCTGTACTAATGTGTTTCTTTATCATCGTCCTTTGTTGAACTACTGATGATGATGAGTTGTTTTTTTTTACATTAACATTAACACCGCATTAGTAGCTTACTGCCTGGGAATGCTATGCATTTTGCAGACTCCAAATCTTCGAGTAAATATATAAGAAAGGAATTAACTGTTGTAAAATGTATCTCATTTGATCTATGGATTAGTTAATTTATGGCATCTCAAATCATCTTCATAGACCACGTCTACTATAATAAAATTAAATTAATCTATATTTCTGTATAATTTGATAATATGAGTTTTTCATCGGTCATATATTCCATTGTTTTATGACTTTTTTACACATTTAATAGATGAAAATGTTTGGGGAAAAAAAAGGAAATTAGGCCAAAGGCACTCTTGATTTAAATGAACTTTTTAGAACACATTTAAGAAATCTCTGTAGAAACGGCCTCAAGCTGAAGATATTTGTGAAAATGACATGTAACATTGTCTAGTGAAAATATTAGACCTGCTGTTTGTAAATGATGCATGCACGTGTTATTAAGATATTCTGAAATGGCTTTGCTTTATTTAAGTCGTGCTTCAAAATTGATATTGTATATACAAGGAAAGCTTCCAAATCGCTACCATAAGATCGGTTGTTCTGTACACTCGGGTTAATTAGTTCCAAAGTCCCAGCACAACAAAAAATCATAGAGCCAAAAGCGCTGAACGGCTTTTTAATGTAAAGTTGACGCATTTATGTTGTATTCTATAGAAAATTTAATGAACAACGCAATGCCAATAAATCCATTTTAAAACCGCTTAGACATGCGTGAAAACGATTATAACAAGAAAAGATAAAGAAAGAATTATCTTCATGGACTGCTTACAATAGGCACATTGAAGCTCATAAGATTTACAGAAATAAGTGTATTCAAATCAAAGGAAACAATTTTAATTATTTGTGGTAGTTTTATTTCATTTTTTCTTTTTAGTATAGGTAAATTGAAATGATTATCAATATTATAAAAAAAATCACCCGGCTGATATCGAACTCGCGAATCCCGCCGATGTGAATTAAGAGTCTCCTAGCAAATTCCAGCAAATTAAAGTTATAATGTCTCCGAATGTATTGCGAATGACTCGCTTATGCGTTTTCTTTATTTTTTGTTACAGTTTATATAACACGTTATCTCATGCATCAATTACTAACACAGTGTCTTTTTCGTCATCCAAAATGCAATCGTATTGTAACAAACACAAATAATCATCACTGTGTGATAAGACAGAAAACAAAATTTTGAACTGTATATCAGCGTAGTTAAAAAGAGGGAAAGTTAGTCCTACCATAAAACAGAATTGCAAGCAGCCATGTTTGATATAAACGCAGTTCTTAAAGCCTGTATCAACGGTTTAACTGTAACATACATTTTTTATCGAAAGTATAGTGTATGTTCGTACTTACCATCTCAGGAGACTTCTCAATTTTGATCTCGCTATGTTGTGCCTTTCCCTCCATTGTTGGTTTCATGATTGCCGATGATCTCCGTGCTGTAATGTTAACGTCGCATTCAGCAATGTTTAACTTATATATATCCGATAGCCTTGACACATTCAAAAAAAAAAATGATGGGACGACAAAATTTACATTATTTATATGACCCAATTCTATAGTTTGCGTTTGTACTTTAAGTAATATAATACTGCATTGCTTTTGTGCGTTTGCTTTGATTAAACCTGCATACTTTCGCGCAAGCGCACGAATGTATATGGGCGGAATAATCAAGATCATGGGTGAACAAGGCAGATAGGTTATGTATTGGACGCTGTACCCACTAGGCCACCGGGAACGGTGAATATAGTTTTACCGGTATTGTTTGTTTCTTTGTTGGATTTAACGTCCCACCGACAATATTTCAGTCATTTGGAGACGATGTCTACTTGAGACAGATATAGTGCTGCCACACTGTAGTATCACGCCGTATACATGTAGCATGATACCACATTCAGTCACATTATCCTGACACCGGGTTAACCAGTCCTGCAACTGCGACTTTGCTATGTCGCAGCCGGGGATCGAACCCTCGACCTCCCGCTCCCGAGGCGGACGCTCTAACCACTAGGCCACCATGGACGGTAGTTTTACCGGTATATCTATCATATTTTAAATGAAATATCGAAATAAAAATCACTCAATAACGTGAAATAGCATGAAGACTAATTGTTTTTCCATAATTCAAGTAATTTAGCAAATAATGTATTTGGCGGGCAGGAATAAAGTTCACTAATGCAATATAGATCATCTTAAGCCATATGAAAGAAGCTAAACTTGTTTGCATTGCCTCAATAATCATGAATGTAATGTATGCAGGTTGGGGGTGGGGGATATAGAAGAAAACATCGAAATAAATTGGACATTTGCAGGTGAATGCGTAGGCGTGCCACCCTCAGATTTCACGACAGCAGCCTTGATAGGTCATAATAAAAGTGCTGTACATGACCAAAATGGACGGATTAATGAAAAGGATGTCGATCTAAACTTTATTGTTTTAATTTCTAGATTACATTCAACAGTTTTTGAAAAAAGAACAAAACAGGAGAGAGAGAGAGAGAGATTTACGAGGGTTCTCGTACACTGTTTTTATAATATTATGTTTCAATAGGCAACATTACAGTGGTAAAGGATATTATAAGGTTTTATACAGGTAAACAGGTAAATATCATGAATGCTTTGTCATCTTTACATCTGGTTGGTGTCACTGTGACACAACTGAGTCATACAAGTGGAGGAAGACCCTGGGCACATAGAAGCATCAGATGACATGCAGACTGAATAAATCGTCCTATTGCAAGCCAGCTTGAAGGGTTCCTCTCATGCCAATTTGGAGTGACGCTATCGGACACTACAGCGTTGAGGGACTAAGAGGTAGTACACGTTAGCTAACAACTTTACCACCCGACCCTTATAATGATAATGATAATCTTTATTGCTAGTAACCACCTCTCAGAAACATACCCGTAGAAAATGCCAGAACATTTAGAACTATCACTATGGCGGATTAAATACCCCAATATGCCACCTTGTTTTCATATCATGTGAGAGAACAGAGCGTGACATGACTAGCAGGCTTCCTTTATAGCCACTAGTTCTGTGAAGCGGGTTGTATAATGAAAGGTATAACTAAAAGGTTTTCCGTGAATTCAGATGTTGGTAAATGGTTGGTAAATGAAACATTACATATGTGTGTTATTGATCTTTATTTTGCTACAAATATACCAACAAAGATATGAAAATAACAGTAAAGTAGTCGAAAATAACTAAACTATCACAAAATTGCGGAAGAAAAACCAGATTTATAAACGTTAGGATTGCTTCTAATTTGACTTATGCTTTATAGTATAAATAATGTAATGGAATAATAAAGATACAAATTGCATTAAGCGCGAAGTTTAAAAGTGTATGAAAATAACATATCAAACATTCCAATTTATAATAATAATAATAATTTTGTATAACACACGTTTTTATCTAAATAGGTTGTGAGTTTTTTTCCCCTTCAGTCAATCTAGTAAATTTGAGTTAATATGAACAAATACTTCATTCAGATTAGCTATAAGGAGGTTCCGAATTCACCTGTAAACAACCGGTTGCAACTTGAATCTCTAACTTGAATTCCCATCTGCTCATAGCAGTAATTTCTAATAAAAATCAAAGAACCAATAGTCCTGAGAGCTCCCAATTGAAAAATGCTGCTACATTATATAGCTCATAAGTTTGTGCAAGGGATTGGATTTTAAAATCACAGACACGTAATAATCTAATGGAATGATTTTTTTCACATCAGATACTATAACGCTTTACTAAGTTACTGTCATTATTAAGTTTTTATTATTATAATTATTATTATTATTAAAATTAAGTTCGCGACAGGGTTATGTTTGTTTGTTAGTCGCCGGTGTTACTGTTTAAGATTAGGTCTATGGTTGCAGAAGTCAGTGAATTGTGAAAATGTAAACTTATGGATAAGGCACGAAATAGCTTCTTTCCTCACTACAAAAATGCCTTAATGTAACTACTTTTGTTTAATGAAAATAATTCTTGCATGTTTAGTCCCAAACAAGCAAAATTAACTTTTTAAAAAACACGTTTTTGACAGTAAAGAATGGATCCCTTGAGCAAGCCAATATTTATAAGAGAGAAAAATAACTGCTAAATCCATTTTCGTTGTCAACTAGAGTTGTAATATTAAATTATAGTTATAAAATAAGGTAATGAGTGTTGCACTTGCAGTTACGTATTTAAATTATCATAATGATTTTAAAATATTTCTCGGAAATTCTGTAACAAGTCGCATGATACCGCTTTACCGTTATATGGTCAAATTTTCGTCAGTTATATATATATATACCACATAAATAGGTAATAAAGTGTTACCTTTTAAACGTTTTGTTATGAAACAATGCTCAAATAATTATATATATATATATATATCTTTATATCTTTATCTTTTTAAATTAGACTTACATTTAAATTATATTATATTCTTGCAATGTCACACACAACTATGAATAAACTGCGAAATGTTAACCAAAAATATGCAATAGTTTTAATCCTTAATATATGCAAAAAATAAGACAATAGAATATACACGATTTCTTTTTTTTAAATTTTGCTTAATTGAATAGTGCAAACTCAATATTGCACTCAGTGATTTACAGTTGTCATAAATATAACTAACAATTGTTTATTTGAAAATGTGGGGCATATATATATATTTTCTGCGAATTTATATATTTCGCCCCGCAAAAAAACTTGATATTCATATATATGTTTCACTGTCTGATAGCACTGAAACTGATGTTAATGATAGCTTGCCCGATTTATCTGATTTCATTGACAGTGTGTCAGGTTCGATTGATGAAACCTTGGAAGCTCAGAATCTGTCTGATGCTTGTGTTGATCTTATGGACAGTTCATTTTTAAATGATATAACCATAATTGTTGAAGATCAAAGTGTATCAAGTCCTTATACCTCTACTCATGACCTCGGCCCTAATCCAGATGCATAAAGTCCAAATACCCCTAGTTGGGACCTTAACACAGACCCAGTAGGTCCATCTGTAAAGAATACCCCTAGTTGTGACCCTAGCATGGACCCAGTAGGTCAATCTGTAGATAATACTGATATCAAAAAGAGGCAGTCACGCTAACTTCTCAGAAATGAGTCCAAGTGGAAACGCAATGTATTGAAATATAAAAAAAATCAGGTCAAACTTATGTAACAAGCTCTGGAAACATTAAGAGGGCTAAAGTAGTTAAGGCTGGCTGTGGTGTCTCGTGTAGGAGAAAGTTCCATTCAAAAATTGATCAAGATCAGAGAGAAAAAAATCTTTCATAATTTTTGGTCAACTGCTTGCTATTAAAAAAAATCCTTAGCTCATTCCATTAGAGAAATTCCACGAAAAAAATACAAACAAAACAAGTAGTAGAAGAAAACATTCCAGGCAATATTTCTTTGAAATTCATGGTGAAAAAATTCAAGTATGTAAAACGTTTTTCCATGACAATCTAGATATTACTGAATGTATTGCAAAAACAGCCTTGAACAAAAAGAGAGTCAATGGTGGTATCACTGCTAAAGATCTTCGGGGAAAGCATTCAAACAGAGCAAACAAAGTCCCGGAACAAATTGTGACTGACATCAAGGATCACATTATCAGCTATTCCTGGTTAGAATCACGTTACTGTAGAAAACATTCGAATAAAGATTATCTTGAAGCAGATCTGAATCTTCCAAAAGTGTATGATCATTATAAACAGCACTGTAGTGATAATAACTTTATTCCTCAGTCAATTCATACTTACAGGCATATTTTTAATACTCAGTTCAATATTGCCTTTCAAAAAACATTGATAGATCAGTGTGATGTATGTTTTGCAAACAATATCAAGCTTAAAAACAAGGAAAATGAACAAAACACAGCCGATTTTGAGCGTCATATTAAAAATAAAAAATCATGCCGAGGCCGATACATATCATGTCATTGCCTGTTTTGATTTGCAACAAGTGTTCACCTTCCAAGAAAATGGAATAATTACAATTTGACTGTTTATAGCCTTGGAGACCACGAGGCTTGGTGCTACATATGGAATGAAACAGTTGTATACAGGGGTTCCAGTGAAGTTTCATCTTGTATATTCAATTTCTATTAAAAAAAACATGGCAGACAAAGGCATAAAATCAGTAACAACATACTCTGATAATTGCTCAGGTCAAAACAATAATCGCTACTTTGTTGTCCTGATGTGGTACACACTGAAACTTTTGTATCTAACATCTATCTCACACATTTTTTTAGAAAGGGGTCATACCAAAAACGAGAATGACTCCGTTCATTCTTGTATAGAGCGTGCATGTAAAAACATGTCAGTTTACACAACTTCACAGTTTTCAACAATTGTACAAAAGGCACGTAGATCAAAAACGTAGCATGTCACAGAAATGATTCTGGATCAGTTTTTTGACTTTGTACACATGGAATCCAACATCAGAAAACTTGATATTGATTCAAATGGACTTGAAATGAAGTGGAGGAAAATCAGACAAATAGAATTCAATAATGAAAATCCTGACTGCATGATGATCAAGTATGACTTTGATGGGGCAATACACATGGTAAGGTTACAACCAAGTTTGAGAAAAAAAAGGTCACAGCTGCCCAAACTTTATCCTCTCTTTGGAGATGCAGAGCAACCAAAATTGTCAAGTGACAAATACAATGATTTGACTCGTCTTTGCAGAAAGAACATAATTCCATCTGCCTACCAAAGCTTTTACAGTCACCTGCCTCACATGTAAAATGTAAAACAGACATTTTATTATAGCTATCAGTTAAGTCAGAAAGCTAATAGGTAAGTCAGAAACCTACAGTCTCCATTTGTTCTTGTTTTTGTTTTTCTTATCATATGGTATTTTTTGCAATAAACTGTGGTACATGTTGCTTTAGGAGTTTTTGGTACAGGAGTAAACTGATTCAATATGAATAAATCTTGCAAACAGTATTTGTGTTGCACTATATATGGACAGTCAATATTGACTATTTGATATCTTAAGTTTAATTTGCTATTCCAATGTAAGTGTACTTGTTCAATATAAAAAAAAAATGTCTGTTGCTTTTCTTCCATTCAGATTTTTGTTGTATCAAATACAGATTCAAATCCGCAATGAACACAATTTTTAACACAGTTATGATATGACCTTAAATACAGTTTTAAAATGTCTTTGAAATGCAGTAACTTGATTACTTGCAGTTAAAAAGTTAGTGAAAAAAACTATTGTAAGTGCACTTACATCACTTTTTGCGTTTAAAAATTGTAGCTCAAATAGTCACGTAAGTGGTAAAGAATGTCTAATTACTTTATATTTTTAAATGAATAAATATATTTCTTAAAAGCAGTTAAATAATACTAACAAATACTATCTTCATTTTAGGTTGTGGTTTTAAAAAGTATTATTCTAAATGAATAAATCAATTGTTTACCTCTCCAGTAAAATTTCAAAAAAAGTCAGTTACAATACTTTTTGCGCCAAGGTGACGTTATTTCCCTAGTAATTTTTTTAAATGTCCTTTTTCAAAAACCTATGTACCGTTAGAAAGGTCTTACAATTTCTTACATTACTTCCGCTTTATGTTTGGACCTTTCTTTAACGACTTTTGAGGTATAGAAGGCTAAACCTCAACAAAACGACAAAATTCGGCGAAAAGGTGTCCATGCCAGTTCTTTTCGACCGACAACTTTGTAATTAATGGGGCGATTATCAAAGTATGCAAACCATTGGGAAATCAATGCATCGAGCTATAAAAATATAGATAAAGATATTTGCAAAAACTAATACTTATCTATATGAAAGTCATTAAACGATTTAGAGGTGCATGATTAAAAAAAACGGTTTTAATTAAGTCTTATTTGTGATGCAATGTTCAATATCAAAAAGCTACGTACCATTAAAAAGGTATTCGAATTCCAACATTTTACACGCTTTATGTATGGGACTATCCTTAACTAACGGCATTAGTGATATATGGAGAATTAAACCCCGAGAAAACAGCAAAAATAAAAAAAAATGTGTTCATGTTGTTTGAAAGCTTATTTGGGATATACATCATGTTCGAAATGTTATTTACAAAAATCACTAGTTTTCGAGATGTAAGCAGTTCACTGCACTATGGATCAGGCCGTTTTTGATTTCCCGCCAGAACTCATCTTCTTAAACCCAGATCTTCACAACTTTTATATCATCTTAAAGCTCTTTGAAAGGACTATACATTATACCGGTGTGTTTCGATAGAACATTTACCGTTTATGAAATATTTAAGGCCGAAGAAAATTAAAAAACAAAAAACAAATCATAATTAACATATGACCTTGACCATTGCGATTTTTCGGATACGGAAGTCTTATAGAGCTAATTTGCACCTTCAGTGAAAATTTTAATGCAAATCAATAAAAAATAGCATGCAGAGTTAAACAAAAGTTTGATTTTGTTAAAACATGCTTTTAACATTATCACGTTAAATGACTTCACATGACGTCAGCCTTCACAAAATATGAATAAACTTCAGTTCATATAAACTGTCCAAATTTCCTAATTTCGGCACACTTGGATGGTTCTAAACACTTATAAACATTTTTGAGGCCCATAGTTCGAAACTTGTATCTTTGTCTTTTCGAAACTAAAAAAATATATGGAGATGCATAATTCATGTTTTGATTTACACCACCTTGCCATAGAAGGTGACTGCAGCGTAGACACAAAATTTTACACTATTGTTTTAATCTGACGTCATACGACGTCATTGGACAAAAAATCATGTCTTCGAAAGGACAAAAGCTGCCGTAGTTGCTATTCAAAAAACATACCTAAAAAAATCAATACTTTTCTAGATATAAGCGGTTACTGCACTACGGGTGAGGCTATTTTCGATTTCTACCAAATCTGGTTTCCCAAAGTTAAACTGATTGTGAGAAGGAACAAACAACCAACTGCAGTGCGTTCAGTGAAGGTGACGGCTAACTATTAATTGCGGTTTGGTACCCTGCTTACATCATATACACTGTGATAAAACAGGTGTGCAACCGCTCACGATAGCGACTGTTACGTTAACTAACAAGCTACAAAAACATGGGGGCTCGAAGTATTTATATTGTCCTTCAGAGCAATCAGCACTCTTTGGAAAAATAATCTGTGAATAATCTGTTCATATATACACAATATTAAACAACTCTTGCAAGCTTGTGCCAAAAATTCTTGATAGCTAAATTCAAATTTTAGCGATGAATCCATTCAACGGTACTTGGTTATCATACTGGGGCCAAGACTTGAACAGAAACAGTTGGTGGTTACACAACATATGCTTTGGATAGACCGGCTGATAATAACTTGGGCAAGCCTTCCTTTTAAAAGTAAATTTATTACGCCCAGCTATGTACGGAAAAGACCGAGATATCATTGCTAAAAGCGGAAAGGGGTAAGTGACTTGATGTGGTATCATGCCTCATGTCTATGGCATGATATTGCAGTATGTTAGCACTTAATCACACAAACAATCATTTACATTTTTATCGGGGTAAGATGTATAAAATAATTTTTGACCTAATTCTTGAACCAATGTCATGGTTAAGAACTGTTAACAACCGTAAACTTAAGAAAAGCACCTGTTTCACCTAGTTGGCATAAATTATTTTAGCATACTCCATCTTAAAATGGGAGTTTTAGGGTGCAGATAACAATTTAATATTCTTATTTAAACCTTTATCACCCAGTTGAAAAAGAAAGAAAACAGTTGAGGGTCGATCGATCAATGATTTTAGTCAAAGTTTATCAAATAAAAAGCAGGCGTTTGCTAATTTTAAAAATGTGGACTCGTCTCTTAGTTGCAATGCTAAAATCGCTACATAATCCGATATTAACCAAATGCTTTCATGGCACAGTCGGTTAAGAGTTGGCCTGGTAAGCCAGACGCACTGTGTTTGAATCCCTGTCACGTAACTTTTTTTTTTTTTTTTTTTTTTGCCTTTATTAAACCTTTTTACTTTTCTTTCTTTTTACTGCCTAGTTTATTTACAGCTCCTAAATTTATCGACAAATGCGTTTTTTGCATTATATTTAAACCACATACCATTTGAAACTGTTGTGGAAAAGTAACAATATGTGTTATTTGATATGGCTTTAATATCTCGCATTCTTATTCAAACAGTTTAAATTTCTATAGTTGTCTTTTTTTAAAGCAGCTCGTTGATAAGAATTTGATTTTTAACTATATGTAAGTATTGATTCTATCATTATCTATATACAGACGCACGGTCAACCAAAGCAACTATCCGTGATTGTCAAAAATGGGAAGTTTCCCCATCACAGGCAATACCGTCACAGACGGTTTTGAAACTATTTTTAGAATTGCGAAACGTGGCACGTAGTACCGAAAGCACCTGCTTCGGGGATACCGTACGAGTATTCTATATTTAATCGATTTCCCTGAAGTGTCGTTTACGAAAATAACGTTTTCCCGTGTAATGTGGCATACAGTTGACGCAATAAAGACATCACCAACATTAACGAGGGGGAGTAGAAAAAAATACCAGTCATCGCCGAAGTTGCATTTACAAAAATAGCGTTTCCCATGAAATGTGACCTACATTTGCCGAGTTTGTTTGTCAGGAAAAAAAGATTCCTGCAACATTAACGTGAGAGAGAGAGAGAGAGAGAGAGAGAGAGAGTAGAACATTATTTTTTATTTCTACCGATCATTTATGAACGAACTTTAACTTTGGTATGTTTGTTTCATATATTCCAAGTTTCTTAATAACTGCAGTATATGTTTTTTGTTGTTGTTGTTTTTTTCTGATACAACAAGCTCCTAAAACATTAATCTGCCTATTAACCTCTCTTTTTAACTTAATGAAATGATCATTTAAGCTGGACTGTACCGTATTAACAAACTCAGTGTTTTGTTGTTCCCTTCCTTATAATATCGAACGCTTTTTTATATTTTATTTTTGTTGTTACAACACGCATTTTTTCATACTTACGTTGATTTTTCTGTTTAAGTATCTCTTTCTTATTTTACCTTTACAGTAACAAGATGTTGAAACTAATGTAATGAATAAACACTGATATGTTAATGTGTTTATTTCCGTATGAGGCCTCATGTCACCTTGAATTCACATTGAGTCACATCCACGAACCATGGTTAAAGTCTTTGCGTACTGATTTGTGGTCCCCCTGTCAAGCGTGAAGCTTAATCCGTCTCACTCCGAGCAGAAGTAGACGGGTATGCATGATAAAGCATTTTGCATAATAAAGCTGGTAAATTATAGATGGTACATGTATCTCTTGCTTGAGGCTAGGCATAATGACAGTGCCAGGACTGGTTGGCGCATGGTCAGTATAATGTGACTGGGCGTGGTCACTTAGGTGGTACTCACCTGTCTACAGCGTAATATATATCATCATCACGCATCGTGATAAATTTAATTGATTTACTTATTAATTAAATCATCATATATGTTTACAAATGACTGAAATACTGTCGGTGGGCCGTTAAACCTAGGGAAAAATAGAAAAGAATAAACGTCATAGAAATGTCAGAAGTTGTTGAATGGGGCGGTAGGGTGGGTTTTTGAGACGATGTCTCTTTCCCATGTAAGAGCTGGTCTAGGGCGTTCCTCTGAGATTTTTGAATATTGTTTTAAAAGCTTATATACAATGTTTGGAGATTCTGTAATGACTCTTAAATACACTAGATAATTTTGCTGGCCTTATAACATTACTACACAGATTTTTTTTGATTTTTTTTCGTTTGTTTATTACTTTCATATTTATAAACATATCACAGTGGTGTCGAAAGTTGATCCCTTACAAATATTAAACCTCATGTATGCACGGACCATGTCAACGTGTCCTTTGCGAATTTTATGCGTGACATTTTTGCACTTATTTATAAAATGAAAATATAATGAAGTTTATTGTGCACTTTTCAGTGATCATCTTTCTGGGGAAATAATGTTTATGTTAAAGTTCGGTAGAATTTCCCTCAAAATTGTTTATTTTTAGACATTCAAGGTTATTTAACAATATAACCGAGAAAAGGATTCATAAAAACATGATATATAAATTTAAATAACATTTGTGGAAATGTTAAACTGACATTGATGTTGAATTCAGCTAATATAATCCATATATGCATCTGTACAAGATGTGTCCTCAGTTTGATTTATTTAGTCATCTATTTGTACAATTTACATATTTGTAAAAATACAAGTCAGTATCTGTCGTTTTCTAAATTAGAGGGATAAGTGACAGGTAGAGGAAGATAAGTGAGATCGAAAGAAAAGGTGGAAGAAACAAGAAAAAAAAAAGACAAGAAAAAATGAGTTTTGAACATCTGAAATGGAATTTGTTTAATTGCGATGCAACTAATAGAAAATAGATAATAGAAAGAGAAGCGACAGAAAAAATCACAGGAAGGAAAGGGCAAAGGTAAGAGAGACATAGTGACAGATGGAAAGACAGAGAGAAAGAGAAAGGATGGACACATCAGCACAAAAACAGCGTAGTCCCAGAACTAGTTGGCCCCTGTCAGGATATATTTAAACATTGTGTTATGTTGTCACATGTATATGCGACATGCATGATATCGCAGTGAGCCATCACATTTCCTGTCTGATGTAGACAAAATCTTCAAATGATTGCAATACTGTCTGTGGGAAAACCTAGCATACATGTTTTATAGGAACTTATGCTGCACCTTCAGTTAAAATCTCATGCAAATCAAACTAAACATAAAGCCTACAGGTCTTACAAAACGTTAAATTTTAACAAGCAAGATTCTTTCATCTTGAGACATCTAATGATGTCATATGACTTTCATCTTCTCAAAATGTAAGAAAGACTAAGATACTTATATTCTGTCCAAGTATCAGCTTTCTAAATCATCTGGAAGCGACGTTATACGAATTTGAAATTTGACGTCAATGGTTCGAATCTCGGACCCGCCATAGAACCTTTGCCTTTCGAATTTGGAAACACGATCACGGGGATGCATAACTAGAACGTAACATATACATTCTTTTTTTATGAAAATCGGTTTAGAAATAATGGCTATAGATCGCGTACAAACTTATATATGACCTCATAGGCATAAGAAAATTATTGAAATGAAAATGTTTGTATCTGAAATATATGCGATTAAATTATCATGGTCCTGGGACCTAAGAAACATATAAAAATTTATGTGTAGAATTAAGAAATTCCTTTTGACCTTATGACGTCATATGATGTCAAATGACGTTCTTCTTCACAGAATGTAAAATTCACGTAGTGACTTACATTCACATCAAATATCTCCATTCTATCACATGTCAGAGAGATTTTATACTTATTTCAAATTTGACGTCATTTGTTCGAATCTTGACTTCACCATAGACTCTTTGCCTTTTCATATTTAGAAAAATGGACACCGGGATGCACAACTAGAATGTAACATATACATTCTGTGATTTTTTTATATAAAAATCTGGCCAGAAAGAATGGCCGTAGAACGCGTACAAACATTTGTAGGCAACGTTAAGTGTGACGTCATGTGACGTCATAGGCAAATGAAAATCATTAAAATAGAAATTTCAGTATCTGAAGTATATGACATTAAATTTTCAACATATATAAATTGAGGCGTAGAAAAGAAGAAAAAAGAATAATAAGAAGAACCAGATTTCGTTTGTCCCGAACAAACGATAAGGCTTGACGCTTTTATGACAATTGTGTCATTGTGGCCTTGAGCTTTGACTTCATGACCTCAAAATTATAGGGGCCATCTACAGGCCATTGGCAATGTCCGTACCAAGTTTCACAAACCTAGGCTTATTTCTGCTCAAGATTTTGTGCGGAGAATAACACTTTAACTGATTTTAACACTCACTCAGCCCCTCTCTGCCTGGGTTCGAATTCCGGCAGGGTCATTCGGATTTGCATGTTTGGAAGCCTTCCATCTGGTTTGCGGTAGGTCGGTGGTCTACCCGGATGCCTCCGTGCATTCGGGGTCTTCTTCTGGACGTCGCTATATGACTGAAATACTCTCAAAATGTAGCGATGCATGCTTCAGAATGACGAAATGTTCATTAAAATATGACTTTCTCATCAGCAATATAAAGGGTGTTGCTTTGACACAGGTACACAACAGCCCATTAAATATGTGCCTGTGGTTTTCTCGAGGTAAAGCATACTGCTTATAATCAGATATTGCTGATCAGCTGATTTTGGCTTTTTATATTGTACTTCTTTTTAATTATGTCTTTTTTTCATATTTATATGGGGGGATATATTGAGTCTCTGTCTGCCCGTTTGTCTGTCCCAATTTTTGTCCGGAGCATAACTCACAAAGTATCAAAGCAGAAAACGTGCATTTATCCAATTCTAATTTTAAATTTATGCAAAAGTATAAGACTCACACAAGACAAAAACACACAATTTCATTTTTTTTTTCAGATTCATTAAAAAGTGATGCAAATTCATTGTTACACTCAGGAGGTCGTGGTTTCGATCCCCAGTCCGACATACTGAAGTCGCAGTTGTGATATCAGTGTAGCTCCCTTGCTTGGCGCTAAGTATATTTATTTGTCTTTCCAGGTCTGATTGCCCCGGTGTCATGATAATGTTACTTGATGTGACATCATGCTACATGTCTACGGCGTGATATTGCAGTGTGGTAACACACTTCGATATCACCAAAATAATCAGCACTTTGATATGTAATGTCGGTATTATTTCGTCCAAGACATAGATAACAACCACAATATTTAGTTATTTCATATATATAAATATTCTTTTTTCTCAGACTGATAAAATCATCGTGGATTGAACGGTTCATGTATGTGTCTTGAATGTTTCGAAAATAGAAAATGTTTCAAGGTTTGAATTACAGCAATTGATTATTCTTGTTTTAATATGAGCATTTTATGAACATTGCTCAGAAGAATACACAGTCGTAAAATGGAGGATCAAGAATATGCTCATACTTATAACGACGGCTTTCTACATAATCATCCCAGTTTTTCTTATACAGTTACAAGCACCAACCGTGCAAATGTTTATTGACCATGAAACTATAATAACGATATTCACTGCAAGATCTACTTATTATCCCCACAAACTGCATATCAGTCCCGATAAGACATATCAAATTACTCTCACGTTCTTGGGCAGCATACAGTTTTGTGTTTCTGCGATGAAAGAAAATAGTCATGTTATTACTTAGATGTTTAGCCAGAAATCACACTGCATATACCGAAGTGCGGCGTGAAATATATGCTTAGGAAATGTACATACTTGTATACACCCCACATTTGCAAAACGCAAATTTTGCCAGTTTTAGGATTAATTGAATATCACTAAATGTTAGGTTAAATTAAACTTTAAAAATAATTCCGGTAAATTCTATGTATATTTAATTTCTTCTATGTGTCTTAAGTTTTGTTTAATTTCAATTTTAAAAATAGATATGTGCATGGTTTACTGGTAATTGTCTTGGATTCTAGGTCATAACCCTTACATATACAACTGAATAATTTTAGTAACAATGTTGACATTGTAAATGTATGATGTCATGAAAATACTAAAATAAATACTGAAGAAAATAGATATAGTATATAATGCATTTTATTGGACAAAATTTCTAAACAGAACGAAGTAAGATGTATAACTACACGATATAGTCACGAGGGCGAAAACCTACCTACTCTTTTAATGAATCCAAGCTACGCCCCTGCAAAATACCACTAGAATGTGAGTTTTGCAACTTCAAAAGTTGGCAAATATACTTGTTTATTGTCTAACATGGGGGATCTTAAAATTTGGGTTGTCCTTTAACATACAATGTTAAATAAATGAAAATAAGAAAATAAGGAAATAACGGTAAACCAACTCGGTATCGTCAATTCGCACATTTCGGACTTCATCCGAACAGTACATGTGCCGAATGAACCACATAGGAGAGAACAACATCACAGCATACTACCTGTACATGTCAGCATATTAATGAACAGGATGTAAGTCTAATCAACCGATCACAATGTCAAGTTGACATAACAGAAAGACAACGGCACCATACAGCAAGTGTAGTGGAGATAACAGAAGTACAACTGCACCGCACAGCAGGGCAAGTGGAGATAACAGAAGGACAACTGCACCGCACAGTAAGCCAAATGGACATCACAGAAGGAAAACTGCACCACACAGCAATGCAAGTGGATATAACAGAATGACAACTGCATCACAAAGCAAGTCAAGTGGACATCACAGAATACCTCATGTGATATTACAACCCCACATGATGAATAAAACCCAACAAGATGACATTACAACCTCACATGATGATATTACAACCCCTCATTATGACATAACAACCCCACATGATGATAACACGATCCCTCAAAATGCTATATGGACCCTTCTAAACATCAATGCCGAACATAAGCCAGCTGTGGCGTTCCATATAATACTAATGACAACCATTTTTATTTGGAATATATATATTTTATTTAATGCTTTTCAGTGGATTGTACGGAAATATCAGTGAATTAAAAACTGTAATTTCACAGCTTAAAACATGAATATTACCATTTTCAAAATTTTCACTCTGGACTTTGAACACGACCCTACGTTATAAAATGATCGGAACGTCATTTGTGCTGGGTTTTACGCAAGATATGACGTCATAAAAACGCGAGGTAATCCCGCCAATTTTGACAAAATTTGTGAATAACATAGCTACTTTCTGGCCTTTAATGCATTAAATAAAAAAAAAGGGGGGGTTGGTTTTTTTTTTTTACTCTCATATAATCGATTAATAATTTCACTGTGTGAACATAAAATGTTATATTATCACGAGTGGCGAAGCATAATCCAAAGCCTGCACTGGTTTTATACGAATATTAGCGCAACACTTAACTAGGTTTTGCATGAATGCGCATGACTGAATGCATCCTTGAAACATTGAAACTGATAAAAACTTCTAGATACCTATGCATGTAATTGTTTACAGTTGTTGGATCAGTACTTAGATCTATCAGATTTTTGGTCATTTCCTTGCATTCTTACACCCATGCATCTACCTCCTTGATATACATTAATCGAACATATAAGGTTTGTGGTGTAAAAAAGTACAGTGTTTATATCCACAATTGAACGAATTAACTAATTAGCGTAAAACAAAATACAATTTGTATAGGTATACTATAAACACTGTTGTATAATATTGAGTGATATTCATTTACAATGCACTGGCGGATTCAAGGGGGGAGGGGGCGCACTCGGCGCGCGCCCCCTTTAAAATTCCCAGACCAAACATAAATGTAGACACATAACCCCCACACACACACACACACAAATAACTCACAAGAAAACAATATTTATCTGCTTTAAAATAAAAAAAAATCGCAGAAGAATTCCCCTGGACTCAAATCCAATCGAAACTACACTCTTTCCGCGCTTCGGGCAAAGCGGCAAGCCGTTTGCATTGTCACTGCCTACATTTTTTAGTATTGCCCCCCCCCCCCCCTTTCCTGAACTCTGCATTGAAAGTGAACTATTTGTCATATCTGATATTGGAATACATAGTTCCCGTGTGATGTCATAGGCAGCTTAGCCATCTTTAACGGTATAAGTTTATGCGGGCCGAAAGTTGAGAATACTTGCTGTTTTTAAATCATTATGGTGATTTTATTTTTCAGTCTATGTTACTGAAATTTATGTCAAATTGATCAGCTTTAATTAATCATTTTAGATATAAAAATTATATTCTGATAAATTCATCGGTTATAACTTTATAACCAAAAAATTACACTGTTTATTTTGCTTATGAATAAATACTTTTTTCTTTACTGTGCATTTTTTTGTGCATCCATACATATTTAAAATATTTCATCCTAAAAATATTAATTTCAAGAGCTTTCTAATGGTGTTTTGATTTTTGGAGCAGAAATAACAAAATAATAAGAAAATGAAAATTCTGCTTCTATGGCATTCATATAAAAATCCACTGATTTTACCTTTAAATATGACCGCCAAGAGTAGGGAAATTCACTGATTTTCAGAACTATGTATTGAGTACATAATCTAATAATAACCAAACATTACATAGGTAATTATACCGAATTCAGGGGTGTAATGTGCGCAAAAATCAAATCTTTTATTCTGAAAACATTTTACTAATCACGATGTCATTTCAAGTATGGCATGTTAAACTATTACATGTATAATATATTCTCACGGAACATAGTTCAGGTCGTTTAATAAGCGTTGTATTTATTAATCCTTGTATCCAAGGGGATTTATTTGACCCCAGATGACTTTTACGAAAACATAGTTTTTCACGAAAAATGGGGTGTTATATATTCACAGGTAAAAAATACGGGGCGATATATATTCAGCGCTTCCATTTTTAGGCCCCCGAGATCTGTGATCGGGGGAATATTGTTTTTGCCCTTGCTGAATATTTTGGCTGGTTTAATTAATTCTTGACTGACTGCATATGGAATTAAACCTGCCGTTTAAGAAATCTTCTTAACAATTAAAACGAAAATTAAACAAATTATTCATCTACCTACTCACACTGCGAATACTTAAAAGCAAGGGTGAAACCTTAGAAGAATTGTGAATTAAAAGAAAAATGTCTGTCTGCACCAAGGATTCGAAATTACAAGACCGCTGAACTTACCACTGGGTTATTCGGACTTATTTAAAGTGTAAAGCATTGCAAACCATAGTACCACTAAATCAAATGTTTGGATCGTAATAATTCACGGAAACTATGGAAGAACATTTTAGAGATTAATCAGTCTCAGGTCAATATTTCCAGACGAAAAGCAATCCAGCAAATGCATATATGCTTCATTGAATGCGGAGTTTTTTTATGTTTTACATTTTATATTGCATGTCTACTCATTTTACATAATTATATATATATATATATATATATATATATATATATATATACTTTCTTAATTCTAGGTCTACTTCAATCACAGTTACTTTTGTGTTATCCTCTTAGGTATCTTAACGCGACAAAACTGCCTGTTAGTGCCCACTACTGCCAACTATATATTCACTTAAGATAACTGGATATCGTGTTTTTTTTCCAAGTTAGTCAGTTAAATTATGTATTGACCATTTTTTATCATAGATCATCGATCACTTAAAACAGACTGACCACTTAATACAGGTGATCTACAACATAGGTGTAAATGTAAACCGTAATTACGATTAAGGGGAGGTCTTATGACGTTGCTGTTCAATTTATGTTTGTTTGTTGGGTTTTACATCCCACCGACAGTATTTCAGTCATTTGGAGACGATGTCTACTTGAGACATATAGTGCTGCCACACTGCAGTATCAAGCCGTAGACATGTGGTATGATACAACACCCAGTCACATTATCCTGACACCGGACCAACCAGTCCTGCAACTACCTTTATATGCTGAGCGCCAAACAAGGGAGCTAAAACATTACCATTTTTTCACGATTTAGGTATTTTGCGACCGGGGATCGAACCAATGACCTCCGCTCCCGAGGTGACGTTACTAATGACTCGAGTCTTATCCTTGATATTTTAATGTATTCGCATATCATGATAGAAAACATATACATTGTCTTATTTCTCTGACCTAGTTTTCACGTACACTGCAGGCGATCACATCACTCTGCTGTGGTCGGAGTACCCCAACATATACGAGCGATACCAGAACGACTTCCTGATGAACTATTCCGACCCCGCCCGCCACAGGATGAAAGACTTCGGTGCCAGCCCGCATGTATCAATTTGTAAGTGGATGAATTAGCAACAGAGAGAAAATATTAATAATAATAAAAAAAAAAAATTAAAAAAAATTTAAAAAAACGGGGGTTGAATTTTAGCATCCACTGCACACGAATAATTTTGGCCTTATTACGGTAAAGATAAATAACTGTTACCTGTATTCTATCGAGATTTGTCTCCTCTTTGTGCTCAAATCAAATATGAGTGTAACGCGCAATCCCGAGAGGTTAAAGTATATATTTAACAATACGTAGTGATAGAAATGTCCCTTGGGGCTTTCCTTGCCTATGATTAACTATGTACAGAAAAACCTTGATTTAAATAAAATGATTGTTTAAATTATTTGCTTGAACAAAAACAACCAAACATCGGTCTAGAACTAGTCTCAAACACATATAAAACAAAGTTTCAAACAACCTTTAAATCTAACCCTGCCTCGAGCATCAACTTTAGATAAAAACATTCAAGTCTGCTTGACCCCAAGCACAACTCCCAACACAAACTTAAACTAAATGCCACTCACCTTGATTGTATACTGTACACAGTTTTGGGAATGATATATTCGACATTTGCTTGAAAAACAGTCCGACATCTTAACCTCACGTATACCTTTGCATGAAGCCCATGTCTTTATGGCGTCTCTCTGGCGACATGACATGGCGCATTGTCTTGTGTTAGCTGCATACAGCGGTTTGCCTGAACGTTAAGCGCACATGCGCATTGGATATGCTGAAGTACAAATTTCATTAACTACCTGCTCATCAGACGTTGCATGAACTGCGACAGGACGCCACCTAGACAGGTGTGACCATCCCGCAACGTTTCGCACAAAAGTACATAATTACGATTAGCCAAAACAGTAATGGCATGAGGTTACCGTAGGACATATTGACCCAACATCAGGATCACAATTCATACACACTTTTGTGCGATTATCTGACCCATGTTGACGAATGGGGAAAAAAGCGGGAAAATGCCTCAAATGTGTGTACAGTCTGTACATATAGTTGTAACCATATTCATTGTTTTACAGGTCGCTATAAGGCCGGATGGCCTAATGAGCCAAACAAGTACGGACAGCCCGGATACAGGCGTTTAGAGGTCCAGCACGAGCGTGTTGCACGTGCGATTCGTACAGGCTGGTTACTCCCTGACACATTTGTTAACGTCAGCTCCTTCCCTAACATGGATGCTGTTGTGGCCTTCTATAGAGACGGTATTTTTTTTTTTTTTTTTTTTTTTTTAACCAAATCTTACAACAGTTATATAAACAAATGTACATTTAAATGATTTTTAGAAATATATAAAAATGAAATTTTAAAATATACAAAGACTGCAATCTTTGTTGTTGATATTTTTATCTTTTACAAAATAAAGACATAGTAAATGCATCATTTACCGGAACACTTTCGAAGTAGCATTGATTTATTCATCCATTTAGTGTCTTCTTTGTAAGCGATGATCATTATCTCATAAAAACATAAAACCGCTATAGATGAAAAGAATAATCACGACATTAATTAATAGAATAATAACGACATAAATAATACAATAATCACGACATTGATACATAAATCGTATCATACTACGACCGTGATGAGGTTCTATATTACAAATGATGATAATGTTGTTGATGATGATTTAATAATAATTATATTGCAGTGTATTATTATAGATTATTTCAGCAAACAAATCAGCAAATATTTATGCACTAATACCACTAACCCCTTATTCAATCTCCTTTTTTTCTTTCTCTTTTTTTTTAGCTGAGTACCAGAGCATCCGGAACAACCTTGACCGATACTCTAATCCTGTGTTTGTAGCCATATCCTTGCGCGTGGTGAAGGGAACGTCACGTAGTTAAGTGACACTATTGTGAAAACGAGGCGCTCAGGATGCTTCTAAAAATAGCATAAATTTGTTCAGTGCGACATACTGAACAATACTTACTTAAGACTTTTTTACGGAATAAAAGGCCATGACAATAAATTTTCAGAATGTCAACATATTTTAAGAAAACAAATCACATTTTAATGTTACGAGGCGCAAATGATAAATAAAAGTGATTTTTGTTCTGTTAAAGAAAGGGTGGCTTGCAATGAAATTTGTTACATATTTAAACCTATTAGTTGTGTGGAGACTATTAAATGATTGTTATAGAAAATAAAGATGGTTAATGGGGTCTTGTATGGTTTTATATTTATTTATTATTTACTATATGTTCATGTCGTCCAAAAATGTTATTTATAAATCATTTTTACGTAACGTGATAAAATTATTTCATCCATTTTGCATAAAATGTGATACTTTTGATTTTTTTGGCTCTCAATTTTTGATTTCTCTTTTTTGGTTTAAATCATAAATTTATTTTGTTCTTTTCTTCTGCATGTTAAAAAATATTAATTAATCAGATCAATGGGTTTAATTGAATTTTAAACGACATATCATTTTGTTAAACGTTTAATAAATCACAGATTATATTTCACGACAACATGCTGTGATATGTATTCTTATGTATATTAAGAATCCATAGTTCATTCCAAGTCACGGTGCATTTCTCAACGACAACACACACTCCTCCTATTCAACCCAGATTTAACAATATTCACCCTACTAGCCCTGAACCAGGGGTGGTAATACCACGTGGTATGTGATGTCATTTTAAGCTGAAGATTTGCAAAATTGCTGTTTACAAGTTCTTTATTTCTTCCTCAATTTTAATTGGATTTTGCGCATGCGATGCGAAATATTTTACGATTCTCGTACTTCCTAACATACGGGATTTTATGATATTGTTCCGTTTTCCGCGCTAACAAACACAATTATATTGTCCAATTACTGTACATTCTCAACTCAAACGTTTTGGTTAGAAGTGAACAGTACAAAAGCCTAGACATTCTACGAAGCAGATGTGGGATTACACAAGTTGCATCGGCCATCTGATTGATTGTCAATAATTACTGTTAGAAGTCACTTAAAATGTGTGGCCTATCAGAAGCTTCGAAAATCCAAATCTGTCAGTGGTCTTAACACCATTCTATTTTATAATGTATGTACAAAATTGATCGATTTATTTGACAGAGGCAAATGCTTTACAATTTAAGGTCCCTGTAAAAGTTCCGCTACATTTCGGACCGCATGGCCTTTCACGGAGATAACCATGGTTTCCTAATGTTTCATGAGGGTTCCTTGGTTACCTTGGTAGAGGTTAAGTGGTGGGAGACATAGCGGAACCATTACAGTGATTTTACCTTAATGTGACTTGTAAGTCGAATAGAATCTATTAAGACATTCCTCCAGACAAAAGTAGCCTACGTTCGCTTCGGTCTTCCTTTGTCTATAAAGTCTGTAGAAATGTCTCAGCAGACTACATCTTTGCTTACAAGGATCCGTGCTCCATTCTTATGTGATTTTATGTTTGTTTTAACCATTCGGTTTATCTTTAATTTATAGCATTCACTCTGTTTTCAGTTACTTGTGCCACCAAGTATACAAGTGTTAAATGCATGTGTTTCTTAAAAGTGTATATGAATAAAATATATCAAATTCATATTTGTATGTATATTTCATAACACCCACTCGTTGTTGTTGCTATATTTTTTTCTTGGGAACGGGTGCTTTTTATGGGATTGTAGCATTTGTGATTTACATCTCAGTTCTCCTTTCCATAATTTACAAATACTGGCGACGATACAGTTGCCAGCATCTGATATTTTTTTAAAGGTCAGCAATTTAGGAAGAATTTAGAGATTGTGACCGGTACCCGTGACCTTCGCTGACCTTGGTGTTCATAGTCACAAGCAATAACGCCATTCAAACTAAAATTCATGAAGTATCATTACTCGTGTTATTTGCTTAGAATTATTGTATACAGAATAATGTCATGGCAGTAGATATAAAAGTCCGTGATTTGAGAATATTGGAATTTTGCTACGGCAACCAATTAAATCTTAAATCAATTCAGTGGATGAATTAAATGAATTATTCAAATAGTATTCACCTTACCTGGTACCTTTTCATAATGAACATATAGACGGCATGTAGTAATCACAATGGCACTAAAACCGCCACTTTTATTGGAATCAAAGATATGTAGGATTGTTGTTTCTTTTTTTTTTTTACAATTGTATGCTACATTATATTCAATGCACGGTTCGATCAGTCTATATCCAAATAACACGTATATTGAATCATTGTCAGAAGGCGAAAACGCGAAATGTTTAAAGTGTATACATCTTAATATGTTGGCTCAGTTATTAGAGATTGTCGGGATATTTTAAGTTATCCGAACAGAAACAAACAAGTTGGTAAGTTGTTCAAATTTCAAATTGGTATTTCGCATTATTTCTTCGTTAAGTATGTTTGTTATACCACGTGTTAATTGAAAATCAGACCGACAGAACCGTTCACAGAATATAATGATAGCATACTTTTGTACAAAGGTACGACCTTCGTGATCAAATGATGTTAGATTCTGTTCCGTACCATGTGAAATATTCAGTATAAAGGTGCAAAAAGGAAAACGAATTGATAATTCTGTGGATCTAGTGCCAGTGCGTGACCCGTCCTTCTCTGAGTCTGTAAGTTTCACCCTCTCTCTAATGGTCTCCCCGGGGTTGTCCTTGTTGATTAGGGTCACCCAGGCCTCCTGGAGAACCGTCCCCAGTAGCCGAGTGGTTAGAGTGTCCGCCTAGGGAGCGAGAGGTCGTGGCGAACATCCCCGGCCGCGACTTACCAAAGTCGTTCAAAATGGTACTGGTATAGCTCCCTTGCTTGGTGCTCAGCATATAAGCGTAGATGCAGGACTGGTTGGCCCGGTGTCAGGATAATGTGACTTGGTGTGGTATCACATGCCACATGTCTACGGCGTAAAACTGCAGTGTGGCAGCACTATATCTCTCTCAAGTAGACATCGTCTCCGAATGACTGAAATACTGTCGGTGGGACAAACAAACATACAAACAAAAAAAAGTCTTGGAGATCGAGGGTACATGTCCACTTAAAATAGGCGTGTCACTAAACTGCATAACTGATTAAAATATGTTAACCTTTTAATTTATTGATGAGATTTCACTTTTTCTCTATGAAAATTTAGTACGAATTGCCCTTTTTTCTCATCTAAACATGAAATGTTGAAATCTTAGTATCTCAATTACCGAAATTTAATTTACATGATCGGCGTTTCGTCCGATAACAGGAAATCCATACTAACTAAGAAATATAACTCCGGGCAATGTACGGATGTACAAATGGAATTACCTTCCCTTAGACTGTGTAACCATGCATTACCTACTGACGTGGCCCAATTTTTTTAATAATCTCCCTTCTTAATTTTTATTTTTCAATTTTTGTCGGGAGCATAACTCATAAACTCTTTAAATTTAAGTAAAAATTTGATTTTACAATGAATTTCTGTCCATATAACAACTTATTAGTATATACTTGAAAACTATACAAGGTACTGTCTTCAAACTTCATATAATTATAATATATATATAAATTTTTGTTAGGAGAAAAACTCATATACAAAACACAAGGTAAGGACTTGAAATGCGAAACATATGGTAGCAAGTAGAAGTAGTGCTGCATTCAAGAACCATAACTCTCCCTTTTCTATTTTTTTTAAATTCTCTTCTTTTTTTCTTTTTTCTATTTTTTTTCTTATTTTTTGTCGGAAGCATAACTCGTAAACAATACAAAGGAATTAAACCTTTAAATATAAATAGATTTATAAATAGATTAATATAAATGGCGAGATTTGGAAGTGAAGTAATCAAGAACCATAACCCTATCTGTACCAATTTTCAAATTATCTCTCTTCATTTTTATTTATAACAAATTTCTGCCCACATTTACTATATACTTGAAAATTATACAAAGTATTGCCTTGAAACTTCATATCTAAATTGATGACAACTAGGAGACCATTACTCTTCCTTGTCCAACTTTACCTCCCTTATTTATTTTTTTTTCCATATTTTCTTTATCCAAATTTGTGAACTATCATAACAATTACAAAGCAAAAAAAAAAAAAATAAATAAACCCTTTTTTTTGTTGTGTAAATATTTGTTTTTAAAAAAAATTTTACCCTATATTTTTACTTGACATTTCTCAAATGTTCCTCTTCGTCTATTAAGGGAAAAAATAAATGACGCTGTGTCATCAGTTATGAAATAGAATACTTTTTAAAGATTTCATTACATGTATATACTAGGGGCTGTCATGTTATAAGTTTTTACTGGATCTTAATCATTTTAACAATTTAGGTAGAGAAAAACATTTTGTACCAAAACATTTTTAAATCCAGCCAGTAGTTTTATACAATAAGATTCATAAAGTTTACACTGTAGATACGAAAAATAAGCCTGGCACCTGGTGGCCTTGTTTTCATGGATGAACAATCCATTTACATAATCACCCAAGAACCATCTGTGTCACAGTTGTTGAATGTTAGGATGGTCAAGAGAAAATGAATCTTATCACTCAGTATCACCCATGTAGGTTGATTTATCTGGTGCAACATAATCTGCTAAACACATTCTCAGTAGGAATTCTGTTATGATTAGGCTTGAATTCTTCCCTATTATCAGCACTTATATGCACAGGTGTTTCAATCTCTTTCATATAAACGTCAAGAAAATGCCCTTGCATCTCATGGAAATTAAATTCAAATTGTTTGAGGTCATTATTTAGCCCAGTGCAAAAAAGTTCTTCAATGTCAGCCATAATATTATAATCCCCTGCATGTTGAGTTGCTTATCCTCTCCAGTCAGACCAAAGGGCTCCATTTCAAGAGGCACATCTTCTACACAATCATCAAAATGAAAAACAAGTGTGTCTGCACACATCCTATTCCAGGTATCAAATTATATTACCTTTTAAAGTGTTTTAATTTAGCTTTCCTGCAGAAAGGAAAACACTTCTGTCTGTGCCAACATCTGCTGTATGGATGTAAATGGTATGATTTCCTCACTCTTCTCATCAGTTGATGATTCTAGGACAGCAAATGGCAGCTCCCTGTTTATGATGGCATCAACCTGTCCATGCCAGCCTTTAGCACAACCTGAAGCAAAACAAAACAAGATAAGAAATGCAACCTTGACCTTTATCAATATGGGTCATCTGTTGGTCATGGCAAAACTGCCTACCAAGTTTGAGGTTTCATGTGCCAAAGAATTATTTAGTTATTGAACTGAGTTTTTTTTTTCAAGCACAAATCACTGTGACCTTGACTTTTACCTACCGACCCTTGAATCAGTAGACGTCATATACTGGTCATCACCAACTTGCCAACCAAATTTGAGATTTCTGTGGGCCCAACTGATCTTCAGTTTAATAGATCAGAAATTGTTTTTCAGTTGAAGTTCTGCGACCTTGACATTAACCTCAAAATCAGGAGTGGCCATCTGTTGGCCACGAACAACCTGCCTACCAAGTCTTTCCTGGCCCAGATATTCTTCAGTTATTGTATGAAACGACCATTCAGATCAAGGTCACTGTGACTTTGACCTAAACCAGCAATAGGGGATTGAAGCCTGTCATGACCAACTTGCATGTCTACTAAGTTTTGAGGTTCCTGGGCCTGAGCTTTCCTCATTTATATGTCAGAAACCATATGGTTGGAAATATGGGCAAACAGTGTCATCACATAATACCGGTACAACAACCCTGTGAATATAAAAAAAAATAAGAAAAAGAAAATCAATTGGTCATGATGGCTCTTGTATGCTAACCTGAATACTGGTTCTAAAAACCACGAAATTCAAATGTTTCCTTTAACCTATTAAAAGAACAATAGAGCGGTCCTTAGTCCTTAACAGATTGGCATAACTGAGATACTATTGTACGAGGGCTGATCAATAAATTCCTTATAACATATTTTTAACAAAAAAATAATGTGAATGTCTTCTGTATCATATGCTGAAATTTCATTTAAATACAATCAACCGTTGTACAATAACTTACATTTAAACACATAAAAGTAAAGTACTTCACCGCAGCTCAAATAACGTCATAACGTTAATGTCAAAATCTAGATTTTTCCTTCTCTGCCATGGATATAGAAGCCTCGACACCCAGCCGGCATTAATCCTTTACATGCATAGATTATTCATAAAGACATTTCTGCACTGTCCCAGAACTCATGTCAACTAAGTCACTAAGCTCTAGTAAGTTGAGCATTCTAAAAATGATATATGTCCTTATAACGGCTTGCTCTCGTGGCGTCGTGTGTTGAACAGTAGGCTGACCGTACCTTTCGTCATCACTTCAATCTGTCTGCCATCACTAAAGTGTTTATGGCAGTTGTATATCAGAGATCTACATAAACACATTCCATTCGTTTCAATATTTCTTTATTTTTTATTTTTATATCGATGACTTCCCAAACTTTACACATATTTTATAACTTCTCTTTGCTATAAGATGACGCCTTTTTACGTTTTCTTTTATGACACCGTCTTCATTGACATTAATAACAAACGTTGTTTTTTGTTTTTTTGTTGTTGTTTTTATTATTCGTCATATCGTCGTACCCGGTCAGCTCAAAGTGTTGTATATATTACATGTATATGGGTCGTGAGTAAATGACGACGTATGAAGTTTATAAATTTAATGGAGGATGCCAGGATGGTGACGATAATCACAATCAATCAATCGATCAGTCAATTAATGAATAAATTGAATACATGAAATCTGAAATATAATGCAATCATAAGTTTACAATGAGAATAAGCGACAACATATCTACAGTCAAACTTGTTTACAATGTATATACAAGTACATGTACTGGCTTATACAGTGAGTACGTGACTCAAAACAAATACGATTTACTTGTTATTAAACATGTTATTTATGGTTGATAGTACAACAATGGTGAATATATAAATATATATATATATATATATATATATATATATATCAATGAATATAAACAATAGGAAAATAATATATTTACCTGAATATATGTATCCATATATCCCCTTTATCAATACATGCCAGTCATGGCGACTACGCATTTGAAAATGCATAGTTCCATGACCCACCTATTAGCATATAATCAATAGATTACAGTTAGATTTTGTCCCACAAACACGATGTTAACAAGGGAGCACATGGCATTGTTTGTGGCCAAATCTATTTTTATTCAAATAAAAGTTAGGGTCAGGGAATTATCCATTCCGCTCGATTACCACATGACCCCAGTAGTCACGTGATATATGTTAAGCGGCAAACCAGTAAACAAACTGGTTAGTCAGTGTAAGTAATATAATATACTATCATTGTGAAACTTTATAACAAACTACTACTACTACGATCTAAATATCTACGTAATCAGAAAATCTAGGCTACTTGGATTATTACATCCAATTAAGGAATGGTATTTACCAATATTTAAATGGATTATCTCAGGTATAAAAATAAAAACAATCAACATATAATTCCATGACAATTCTGACCTTATGACAGTCAAAAACTAAAGTGCTTGATTGAAATGACGTTAAGATAAACGTGAATGACGTCATCTGATTAAGGGTACTTTTTCAGTCGATTTTTTTGCTGGTTTTCAAGAACAAACTGAGCATTTTCAAAAAGAATTCACCTTCGATGGAGAATTAGAATAGGGTTGCTTTAGCAGCCAGTATTTAGAACAAACCCGCGTCGGTGAATTTATGGAACGTCGGTTTTTTCCATAAACTTTAAGCGACACTAATGCCTATACACTATTAATCCATATATATTCTGAAAGAACATAGTTTCCAGTTTCCAAAAATAGTATCTTCAAGAAAATCCATCCATAAATAAAAAAGATACAGCGATTTAAAAATCAACATCTCCGATCGGAATTCGCTCCGACAACGAAAAGATCGATCGGTACCTGTCCGTTATCGGAAATTTCCGATCGAATTTCAACAGTCCGACCGGAGAAAAACGATCGTTTTTTCTCGATGCCTTCTTTATTTTTCAGAAACATTGGGTCGTTGTTTATTGTTATCACCTGAACTTAGAATGCAAAATAATAAATGATTTTGATGACGATGATGACGTTATTTGCGTGAATTTATTCGTGTGATTAATTATAGTGTAATCGGGGTAAAAACAAAAACAGAGGTAGAGCGTCTACCGATACTGAAGTAACATACTGTTTTTAACGGAAAATAACTAAACATTTTCTTATTTTTGACTTAAACAGTAACCTATTTTTACACTTTAATGTATCTCACTGCCTCTCCTCTTCTCTCTCCCCACTTTCTCTCTTTCTCTGATTTGTGGCATATAAAATAATGTATACAAAGTAGGAAAATCGATTATTTTTCCCCGATCGCTTTTCTCCGACCGGAGAAAAACAATCGATGTTTTTCTCAATAGACCTTTAACTGATGTTATTTTTCATATGCAAGACGTTACAAAATGCATCTCTCTCTCTCTCTCTCGCTCTCTCTCTCTCTGTTTTGTTATGAAAATATTCGCACTTTTTTTTTCTTTCTTTCTATCTATCTCTTGAAATTCAGTCTTGTTTCTCTCTTTCTCTCCCTCTCTCTCTGCAAGAGCATTTGCGGAATTTATCCATAAATACATCAGTTATTGTTTGTTAGATTCAAAACAGTAATGCTATTGTTTCTTTTGTAATTTAGTTGTCTAGATCTACATGTACTTATTTATTTATCTTACTCTCCACATTTTAGTCTACAAGTGTTGCCAAATCCGATTTAGATGACTCTCATGCTTTTGAGTCCATTTCTTATCTATAGATTTCTTTTTGCTGATTGTTTACTAGAGCTTGTCAAGAATGAAACCTACTTGTCACAGGGTGAAAAAAGTGCAACCTGGCTGAGACTCAAACACGGAGCCTTCACTTACCAACTGAGCTACCAGTGGTGGCATCTTACACATGATTCTCATCTATTGTGAGTTATTGGTACCGTGACATACTTCCCCACCAAACTGGAATTTGTCCTTGAATTTCCAAACGGATCCAGAGAACCTCACAGCACTTAAGCCATTGCTCAAATTGTGTTCCAAATGTCACAGGTTGAGAAAAATGTGAGCCTGACTGAGACGCTTTACCGGGACCTTTCCCAGGCGACCCTATCAGATGAGCTTCCTGACCTCATAGACATGATTCTCTTCTATTGTGAGTTATTGCTAATGATTCAGATGAGATGTAACAGACCACACCAGGATTTAAATCTGAGATCCTTGATCAAAGGGATGGGTAAGCTACAGGACCGCATACAGAAATCTACCATAGATAAATGTTATAGTGAGAAAAATGTACCTCCTGCCTGGGAACTGAACACGGGGCCTTACCCTTAAAAGGTAATTACCTGTACTGACTGAACTACCTGATCGTTTACACACAGTGTAATGATTTCTTCCCTGTTGTGAGTTATTGGGTACCATGTCATACTCCCTGCCAAACTGAACAAGATGAATATGATCTCTGATCACATGCAGCCCGGTGATGTTGGGTTTCATATGTCACAAGTTAAGAAAAATGTGCAGTCTGACCAAGACATGAACCCAGGACCTTTGGATATCAGGAATGCTTTACCAACAGAGCTACCCAGCCACTTATGCATAGTTTTCTCCTATTATGAGTTATTTGTACAATGACAAAGAGTTACTTATATGAGTAGGCTATAGTTTCTCCCTGAATTCACAGGACAATGCGGACATTAATAATATCCAATTCGACATGATTGCATGGAAAATAGAATGCTGGTTTTCCACATGCGCAGATCTAGAGGGCAGAGGGGGGAGGGACTGGGGGTCCAGACAGACCCCTCCTGAGAATTAGCTATTAAGCATAAAAGAATAAGAGACATCACCTCATTGGACATGGTAATTATTGCTGTTATAACCCCCCCCCCCACCCCACCACAATGAGACAAATTGCTGAATCCGTGCATGTTCCAAGTAACATCTCAGTGGACATTACCAATCTCAGATATCGACAGTATGTGCTATCACTCTCCTGGGATATGATATTTATATAGTGTACCAGAGCAGGATTTGAACCCAAGATCCCTGACTTATAAGGGGTTGAGCTAACAGAATGTTCGCACAAATCTCTTTCTAATAATGGTTACCAGTACTTAAATATTTAGGCCTTTATATATGCCTTTGCATATTTTGATTTTCCTCTGGCCAGAGTTCATAGAACAGCACAAATTACTATGTTCTTGACAAACCCAAGGGTGATATATTTGAGAGAAATACTCTAACCACTTGGCCACTGCAGCCGGTTTCTCTTCTTTATTGCTCTGTATATATAAGACAGTTCACCAATATCATGCCACTTATCTAATGGCATGACATCACAGACATGTTTGTATCATGTGATGTTGACAATATGAATTTCAGACATGATGAAATTTCCCTGATTGAGATTACTTTAATGACATATTAACTTTTGACTTCACATACACTGTATTTGTTAAAAAGAAATTTATAGACTGATTGATGGATTTGTAAATTCAGAGAGTATTGTGCATGTGCACCCCAAGCACTCTAAGGGGAAATCTAAATGTTTTGTGCCCATAAAGGCCTTGTGCACTAGAAAAAGTTCCAACAGACAGCAGATCTTTGAAAAAAAAATGTTTAAAAAGTGCTTTTGCAAGTTATATGGAATGATATAATACTGTTAATTAATACCTGTCCAGACTGCTTGCAAATGCTTAATATTTTTAAGGTCTGTCTTAGTGCACCTATCAATATTTTGCCCCAGGAGGGGTATAGGCTAACCTGACAGGGGAACTTGACTTTTTTTCTTTTATCACCAAAGAGCAGTAGAAATTTGTCAAATGCATATGCTTTGCAGTTGGCACAGGATTCCGGCCTGTTGAGAACATTCTTCTGTCTAAAGTCCCATGTATGCCCCCTCCCCACAAACCCTGGGGCAAAATATTGATAGGTGCATTGGAAACTCTGAATTCCAAGAGTTACATGGCCTCCGCGAGACACCTTCTACTTGAGTTGTAGGTAAGTTTTAATTTATGTTCAATTATTATATATTAATATAATATAATATCAATTAATCATTTAGAACTTTTGAAAATCATTTGTAACAGCCAGTACATTTATTACTAAACATTTAGTTATAAACCTTTTTTATGTTTATGTATTCCTAATTCTTAATATTTTTGTCGTTTTATTTATTTTATTTTTTTTTATTTATTTCATTTTTTCAGAAGCTGAGACTGCAGCCAGATATTTTTTTGTTCTGATTTTAAGAAAATTAATGTAAAAAATAAAACTAAGTAATAAATCGATGTTGATTTCAACTTTTTTTTTCATGGTTTCTCTTTCGTCACGATAGAGAGAGAGAGGGGGAAGGGTAAGAGTTTCTGTCGATCTCAAATCAAAACACATAGCATTCTTATGTATTATTATTTCCAGTGAGGCAATTCCGAATAAATCAGTTTTACTCATCATTTTACCACTAAATGCACAAGTCAGAATTGGATATTTCGTAATATCTTATAATTTTCTGACATATATCAGTTACATTACAGATACACCTATAGTATAAGTTATACTTTATATCGTCATTCCTGGATCTTTGTCAGATACACACTCTTTTATAATATTTTTACACACACACAACATCCCAACCAAAACACTTCCCTACATATCAAGCATGCTTTCCAAGTGAAACATTCACATATCTAAGTTATTTGAAGTGAACAGAACAGATTCAACTACAAATACTTATAGACTGTTGTTGTTGATGTTGTTGTTTACTGATGAAGTACTGTTTTCTATCCGTGAGTAAAATTCGATATCACGAACAGTGTGAGTGATAAAGGTCGGACATACTTTTTATATATATGTGGCTGATTTGCTGCTTGCCTCCCTTTATTTTCATTAAAAATGACAAATATTCATATGGATTCATCCGCGCGTGAACAGGACTTGATACACAAAATAGTTACATTATTTCTTCATCAGTTAGCATAAAATAAAAAGAAAAGTTGTTTGTTTAAAGTGTATATGGGATATACCTCATCCCTAAGTAATACATATTAAAATTTTCACTCGCACTACACGCGTAAAAAGATTGAAATTGTATTACTTCAGACTTCGGAAATGCGAAGATATTCGGGAGAGTGAAAAGCATAATGTGCAAATATACTAGTACCGATTGTTGATTATGGATTCCACATTAGTGTGAGTACTGCTATATTTTCTGGACTTTTGATCAACACATACGGGTAATTCTGGACTTGTTGTGCTCGGTGTAAGGATAATGTGACTGGATGTGAATCCAGTCTACGTCGTGATAATGCATTTTGACAGCACTATATATCTGTCTCATGCGGACACAATTCCCAAATGAATACTGTTAGTGGGACGAGCAGCCAAAGCAAATATTAACAATATCAAACAAATATATGTTTGTGAATTCTTTGTTTGTCTGTAGTGAGTTGTTTGAACAGGGGTAAGAAATATCAACTGAAACCGCATGTTGCTTAATTTTGATTGATCATTCAGTACTGTGGGAAAACCTTATTCTCAAAATTAGGACTGCGGGGATAAAGCGCATGTTACCAATATCCACTGAGTAATATGCATTTTATTTAATGCGGTCTTGTTTTGTTGTTGATGTTTGTTATTGTTGTTGTTTAAAAAAGAAATTTCGGTCATATAGATACAATATGACATATCACACATGTACCTTCTTGCAAAGTAGCAATACACTCGAAATTAGAAATTCATATATTATCCCATAAGTAATGTTGATACAAAGCATGATGTTTGCAAATGTATATAATGATAAAACATTTATTTTTATTAAGGAAATACGATTTAAAGCTGTGTCTCGTGATCAGAGTTCTGGAATGTCATTTAGAGAGAGAGAGGGGGGGGGAAGAGAGAGAGGTATAGAATGTCTGTAAGAACATGCATATGTTTGCGGCACATGTTTGCGGCAGGTATATGTTTGCGGCAGGTATATGTGTAACAATGTATTCAATATTGGAAT
>CM037783.1:34743072-34793072 GCA_021229015.1 Solen grandis | reverse complement strand
ACTAATGACGTCAAATTTCAAATGCGTATAAAATCGCTTCTAGAAGAGCAAGAAAGCTGATATTTGGACTGAATATTAATCTCTAGGTCTTCTTTATATTCTAAAAAGATGAACACCAAATGACGTCACATGACGTCAAAATGCTATTAAAACTTTCGTATTAAAACTTAACGGTTTTTAAGCCCTGTAGGCTTCATTTTTTGTATGATTTGCTTGAAATTTTGTCTGAAGATGCAGTATTAGATTCTTTGGAGCCATGTCACTTTCGTTTCCGGAAAATCCCAAAGGTCAAGGTTATATATCAATTATCGGCTTTTTCTTCGGCCTTAAATATCTCAAAAACGGTAAATATTCTATCGAGACACTATGCGTATAATTTGTAGTGCTTAGAAAGACCTTTCAGATGATATTTAGTTTTTGATGATCGGGGTTGAATTGGTTGAGTTATGGCGGAAAAATGAAAATTTGGTAACCCCCAGTGTGTTTAACAGTTTATACCTCGAAAACCTTTGATTTTTCAAAATATGATGATGAATATTATTTGTAGAGCAATGTTGGGCCGTTCTTTTGATGCCTAAATTTAATGATTGGCCAAAGATTGATGGAGAATGGGAAAAAAAGAATTCGGTTTAATATTCCTAAACATAAAGCGTGTGAAATGTAGAGAATTTTCAGACGATTATTTTGGTACCTTAAGTTTTGAAATTGAACAAAGTATAAGGAAGTTACATCAAAAATAAGAATTTAAACATGTAGAATCTCAGCGATTCTGCCGTGTTGTCAAAGTTCTACGGCTAATATCTCAAATTAAAAATCCACACACTTAAGCAAGTGAGATGTAGAGAATTATAAGACGATTATTTTGGTACCTAGAGTTTTAAAATTGATTAAAGTATAAGGAAGTTACATCAAAAATACGAATATAAACCCAAGTGTAAGAATTTTCGAGAAATATCCTACTTTCGCTTTCACGTTAATTGAAGCATTTTCGGAAATATGTAAGTTTACAGCTATGTATTAGTCATATAAATTGCAAAAAACTTTTTACTTATATCATATTGATATTACTAGCTGAACAAGCGTACCCTTTCCGGTGGCCGAGTGGTTAGAGCGTCCGCCTCGGGAGCGGAAGGTCGTGGGTTCGATTCCCGACCCGACATACCAAAGTCGTAAAAAATGGTACTGTTATAGCTCCCTTGCTTGGCGCTCAGCATATAAGGGTATTTGCAGGACTGGTTAGCGCGGTATCAGGATGATGTGACTGGGTGTGGTATCATGCCACATGTCTACGGCGTAATACTGCAGTGTGGTAGTCCTATACCCGCATGAAGTAGACATCGTGACTGGCTGAATTACTGTCGGTGGGACGTTAAACCCAACAAACAAACTGATATCATATATAGCAGTGTTTACTACACCGATCCCTACACACGAGGTGTGCACACAGGCGCATGTTGACGTCTTTTGTAAACATTTATTAAAGTTCCTTAAATAATCATGTTTATAGATAAACATTTACATAAGAATGAGGAGTTTCGGAAATATTTTTTGCAAAGGGACTAAAATACATGTATAGTTTATTAGGTTTAACGTCCCACCGACAGTATTTAAGTCTTTTGGAGACAATGTCTACTTGAGACAAATGTAGTGTTGTCACACTGCACAGTATCACGTCGTAGACAGTTGGCATGATACCACACCCAGTCACATTATCCGGACACCGGGACATCAGTCCTAGAACTACCTTTATTAAGCTGAGCGCCAACCAAGGGAGTTATACCAGTACCTATGTTTACGAATTTGGTAAATACAAGAATTGAATAATTGATATAACGTTTTTAAACAACTTACAGATCATGTGTTATCTCGTTTGATTTGGTATTTCCGGGGTATTCCTAGCCTTGATATCTTCCGCTGACACCGACTTTTTTAAACGATTATTTTTTACATATTTCGTTCTTTCCTTAATGTCAATCAGTTGGTATTTTCTGATTTCCCAACTAATTCAAACAAGATAAATAAATTAAAAAAACAGCCATCACATAAATTGATTGAAATCTGAAAAAGAAATGAGCCGACGGTCAAAAAATGCGCGAAATTTATGTGTTACATCCATATTTGGAAAGCACGTGCACGTGTGTGAATACCTTAACAACACGCTGACGTAGCACTTATATGGCGCCATCTTCTAATATAGCAGCATAACGTAGTAATAGGGCGGGGCAAACTCTAAGTTAGTCAGTGTTAATTAAGTATAGGTTAGTGTTTTTTTAGTAAGCATTAAGTCCATTAAATCGGTGTGGCGCGGCAAAGCAGCGCGACCGATTTTAATGGACTTAATGCTTACTAAATAACACTAACCTACTTAGTGTTTGAAATTATGTTTTGAAATTTAACGCAGTCGCACATTCCAAATATAGTATTGATTTTTTAGACTCCGCCCTATCAACCTGTTCCCGGCGTGATTTACATCACGTGACATGTAACATGTTATGTCAAAGGTCAATGCGTCGCTCTAGCTGTGTATGTCTGCGTAGATCTACGCTTCAAATGCGCATTGAACCGGAAGCCGACTTTGATCTCTTCGGCAAAAAAGTGGTGATTGAAATTTGAATAAAAGATACTGTTTAGAAAGATTCATATATCTGCACCTATATATGTTGTGTTTTGGACATTATTTTTTTTTATTTAAGTAACCCTTGTTTGTAAGTGTGTTTTTTTTTCTTCTTTTCTCATTATTTATATACATTTTTCAATTTGAATTTATTTAATTGGATATTTACTTAATCGCTTTGTTTAGTAATTAGTTATATATTGCCCATTCTGTGTTAACATGTGTAGACATTGAAATTACACAAGTGTCTTTAAAGCGATGACCGATACTAATGTTGTTAGAACTTGTGGTCTTACTTATTTTTTAAAATCTTCGATGTTGTATCATCATTACTTAGGCAATAATACATGTTTAAACTAAACTAAGTGGAAGGGTAGAGTTCTTTTGTTATTTTAGATTAATCAGAATGCTGGTGAGTAAATGTTTGTTCTCTATGGTTGCTGTGTATTATTTTTTGTCGATGTTCATGTGTTCACATCAAAAATCCCTGTAACACGTTACACATGCGTGGACTAAGACCACAATTTAAATTTACTATATGTTCTATATAAGCATATATACAAATGACAATTTCTGTAAGGGACATTGGCATCCAAACTTACACTCATTAGATAGATCTATTCAAGAGAAATAATTCTGTACATTTTAAACATGGAGTCACCCGACTTCCTTTTGACCTATTTAAGGCCAAATAACATGCGTATGAATTTAGTGCACCGGTCGGCCATTTCACGCCAATTTTCTAAAAAATTCCCCCCTCAGTAATGCTAAACTATTAAGATTGTTATGCAATAAGGCCTCCAAAATGGGCAGTTTATGACTATTTTAACTGTTCTATAGAATTCAATCCTTTATTGCATGTCTTTCAGTTAAAATCTCACCTTAATTCAGCATTAAATAGGGTCACTTTTTTCTGTGTAGCACATCCGGTAACCAAGGGCAGGTAATTGTGGTCTTAGTTCTATTTTTGGTGAACACATAAAGCTCCGCTTCTCGACACATCTTGACGCACACGCGCAGTGAAGGTGCTTGAAGCTGGTTTTACATTGATCAGTTGATTTTTGCGGAATAGTGTTTAGTGACAAGTTGATGCCGATTAAAATGAATTAAATGGAGACAAAATTTTGAAAAAATGGAATGATTTCATTGGACAAAAAAATAATTTCCAAACACTAAGAGAGAATTTAACATTAAGAAGCCGTCACTTGCTACGCTCGTTCTGGCTTCTTAACTATAACGAATACAGTCGTCTCCATCGTATGTACAAGCATTAAATTTAAATTTAACTCACGAGGCTACACGCGTCGACGAATCTATTGCATGGTAGCATTTACGGTTTTATTCCCCGCGACTGTACACGAAATTAAAAAAAAATAAATTGATATGTAGAATTAATAGGTTTAAGTTTAATTGCTTATATTTTGAATACCTATAAAACTAGACCCAAATATGCTACAATTGAATTGTGGGATTTTCAGGAAATTTATTTTGGTACCTAGAATACTAAACTTGGAATCTCTCAGCCCCTCACCGCTGTGGGTTCGAATTCCGGTAGGGACTTCGGATTTTTCATGTGAGGAAGCCTTTCCACGGCTTGCGGTAGGTCGGTGGTTATATCCGCGTATCTCTGTGTACTCGGGGTCTTCCTCCACCTGTAATTAGCTGGACGTCTCTATATGATTGAAATACTATCACCGCGACGGTAAACCCCAATACAAAAACAACAACAACAACAACAACAATAATTAAAATGTTGCAGAAAGTCCTATCATTCGTATCAACGAATGAAATCTAGTTATTATTATTATTATTATTCTTTTCTTCCTCACGGATTTTCATATGTTGCAATCGTCTAGGAGAATGAAATTTCGATGGCATAATAATTAAAACATATCACGTCACACTTGGCAATTTGCTACAAAAGTTTGTACGCGGTCCAGAGCAATAATTAATAAACCGATTTTTATCAATTTTTCACAGAATGTGTATATTAAGTTCTAGTTGTGCATCTCGGTGTCCGTTTTTCAAAATTCGAAAAGCACAAGGTTCTATGGCGAATGCAAGATTCAAACCAAGGACGTCAAATTGATAAATGCTCATAAAATCGTCCCTAAATGAGACAGAAGGTTGATATTTTGTCAGTATATAGATCTCCGATAGATTTAAATATTTTGTGAAAATGGACGTCTTGTGACGTCATATGACGTCATCAAATTTCTAATTTTTAAACACATAATTATATATGTTAATATGGTCCAAGGACAATGAAATTTTGATGTCATATTCTCCAAGAAAAGTTATTTTGACTTCTATGATTTTCATATCTCTATGACGTCATATGACGTCACACTTGGCAATTTGCTACAAAAGTTTGTACGCGATCCAGAGCCATTATTAATGAACCGATTTTCATCAAATTTTCACAGGATGTGTATATTAAGTTCTAGTTGTGCATCCCGGTGTCCGTTTTTCAAAATTCGAAAAGTCCAAGGTTCTATAGCGATTCCAAGATTCGAACCAAGGTCGTAAATTTTCAAATTCTTATAAAATCGGTCCTATTTGAGATAGAAAGATGATATTGGGTCAGTACATAGGTCTCTGGGAGTCTTAAACATTTTGTGAAAATAAATGTCATATGACGTCACGTGACGTCGTTATATGATGATGAATTTCAAATTCTAACAAGATTATTTCTATATATTGAAATTTTTGAAGGGCAATGAAAATTTAATGTCGCATGCTTCAGATGCTGAAATTTCGATTTCAATGATTTTCAGAGGTCTATGACGTCATATGACGTCACATTTGAAATTGACTAAGAAAGTTTGTACACGGTCCAGAGCCATTATTAATGGGCCGATTTTTATCAAATTTTCACAGAATGTGTATATTAAGTCCTTATTGTGTATACCGGTGTCCGTTTTTCAAAATTCGAAAAGTCCATGGTTCTATAGCGAATTCAAGATGCGAACCAAGGTCGTAAATTTTTAAATGCTTATAAAAACTGTCCTATTTGAGATAGAAAGTTGAAATTTTGTCAGTTAGTAGGTCTCTGGGTGTCTTAACAATTATGTGAAAATAAACGTCATATGACGTCACGTGACGTCATTTGTTTATTATTATTATTCTTTTCTTCTTTCTATCTCAATAAATATCGATTTTTGAAAATATATGTATGAATAAGAATTATAGCTGAATAATTGACGCTTCCAAAAATATTTAGTTTATTAAAATTGGTTTACGCAATACAAAGTTATAAGCAAAAAAACTAAATGAAATGAAGCTAATTTTGCTGATAATATGCTGTTTTCTTGGGGTTTAACAGTCAATATCTCAGAAACGACTGAAGATAAGTTTATACATTATGCGTATAAAATGTAGAATGCTTTAAGAGCTTTCTAACGGTACCAAGTTTATTGAAATTGGACTTCATATAAGAAAGTTACATGGAAAATAAGATATTTCATAATCATGCATCATAAAAATATGGAAAAGGTCACGCGCAGGGGTCACCAAGCTAAAATACTTGCGCAACGACTTAAAAAAAAAATAAAAAAAAATATCAAATTGCAATTGATGGGCTATATCTTGATTTTGTTTTTTGTTTTTGTCTGTCGAATGTTGACTGGACTGTTTCCAAAATAAGCATTGAAGTTAATACATGTACAACGGCACAAGACAAAAATCCGTATTTGCAACACTATGTAGGTAGCGAGCAGTTTGCAAGCCTTGAAAAATTCACACCACATTTTAGACCATCTAAAAACTGCGGCAAAACTACGGAAGCCCAAACACGCCAAAATCGCTAAATACGTTTAACTACGTTACAGGTGTCGAAAGGATATAGCACTATGCAAGTATTCAATACTTCTTCCTACTGAGGCTAAAATTAAACAAGGTTACAAGTGAGCTGGAGTGATGAAATTCTATGTGTGATGAAAGTTAGAAACTTACATTTGAACACTGTTTCATTTTTCTTTCATGTCATATGACATAGTATAAATTTTGTATGTAAACTACATGTGCAAGATATGGGCGGACTTTTATTAAAATTCACAGAATGTGTTCTATTTGTGCCATTTTATATAGAAATAGAGGAGATAGAAAGTTGCAATTTGGACAGATTATCTATTATGTAATCTTCTATATATACTATATAAAGCAGATGTTGCAGAAAGTCCTATCATTCGTTTAAACGAATGACATCTAGTTATTATTATTATTCTTTTCTTCCTCACGGATTTTCATATTTGCAATCTCCTAGGAGAATGAAATTTGGTTTTCATATGCCTATGACGTCATATTACTCACATTGGAATTTGTTTGTACGCGGTCCAGAGCGATAATTAATAAACCGATTTTCATCAAATTTTCACAGAATGTGTATATTAAGTTCTAGTTGTGCATCTCGTTGTCCGTTTTTCAAAATTCGAAAAGCACAAGGTTCTATGGCGAATGCAAGATTCAAACCAAGGACGTCAAATTGATAAATGCTCATAAAACTCCCTAAATGAAAGTCTTGTGACGTCATATGACGTCATCAAATTTCTAATTTTTAAACACATAATTATATATGTTAATATGGTCCAAGGACAATGAAATTTTGATGTCATATTCTCCAAGAAATGTTATTTTGATTTCTATGATTTTCATATCTCTATGACGTCATATGACGTCACACTTGAAATAAGCTACAAAAGTTTGTACGCGGTCCAGAGCCATTATTAATGAACCGATTTTCATCAAATTTTCACAGAATGTGTATATTAAGTTCTAGTTGTGCATCCCGGTGTCCGTTTTTCAAATTCTTATAAAATCGGTCCTATTTGAGACAAAAAGATGATATTGGGTCAGTAGATAGGTCTCTGGGAGTCTTAAACATTTTGTGAAAATAAATGTCATATGACGTCACGTGACGTCATTATATGATAATGAATTTCTAATTCTAACAAGATTATTTCTATATATTGAATTTTTCGAAGGGCAATTAAAATTTAATGCCGCATGCTTCAGATGCTGAAATTTCGATTTCAATGATTTTCAGAAGTCTATGACGTCATATGACGTCACATTTGAAATTGACTAAGAAAGCTTGTACACGGTCCAGAGCCATTATTAATGGGCCGATTTTCATCAAATTTTCACAGAATGTGTATATTACGTTCTTATTGTGTATACCGGTGTCCGTTTTTCAAAATTCGAAAAGTCCAAGCATATATGGCGGATCCAAGATTCGAACCAATGACGTCAATATGTAAATGCTTATAAAAACTGTCCTATTTGAGATAGAAAGTTGAAATTTTGTCAGTTAGTAGGTCTCTGGGTGTCTTAACAATTATGTGAAAATAAACGTCATATGACGTCACGTGACGTCATTTGTTTATTATTATTATTCTTTTCTTCTTCCTAACTTAACGCTTATTTTAATATGTTGCAATAGTCCTAGGACGATGAAATTTTTATGGGTTATTAGGCACGTGAGGAAATTTTGATGTCACCCCTACTGCATATATGTAGCCATATCTCAATAAATATCGATTTTTGTAAATATATGTATGAATAAGAATTATAGCTGAATAATTGACGTTTCCAAAAATATTTAGTTTATTAAAATTGGTTTACGCAATACAAAGTTAAAAGCAAGAAAACTAAATGAAATGAAGCTAATTTTGCTGATAATATGCTGTTTTCTTGAGGTTTAACAGTCAATATCTCAGAAACGACTGAAGATAAGTTTATACATTATGCGTATAAAATGTAGCATGTTTTAAGAGCTTTCTAACGGTACCAAGTTTATTGAAATTGGACTTCATATAAGAAAGTTACATGGAAAATAAGATATTTCATAATCATGCATCATAAAAATATGGAAAAGGTCACGCGCAGGGGTCACCAAGCTTAAATACTTGCGCAACGACTTAAAAAAAAAAAAAAAAAAAAATCAAATTGCAATTGATGGGCTATATCTTGATTTTTTTTTTTTGTTGTTGTTGTTGTTTTTTTGTTGAATGTTGACTGTTTCCAAAATAAGTATTGAAGTTAATACATGTACAACGGCACAAGACAAAAATCCGTATTTGCAACACTATGTAGCTAGCGAGCAGTTTGCAAGCCTTGAAAAATTCACACGCAGCCCCACATTTTAGACCATCTAAAAACTGCATTGTTATGCTAACGATATTCATATTGCATCAGTTTGTAGGCTGGGATGTTACCTTTCAAAATATCACCATAGTTCGAAATTCCAGGAATTTATGGCAAAACTACGGAAGCCCAAACACGCCAAAATCGCTAAATACGATTAACTACGTTACAGGTGTCGAAAGGATATAGCACTATACAAATATTCAATACTTCTTCCTAATGAGGCTAAAATTAAACAAGGTTACAACTGAGCTGGAGTAATGAAATTCTATGTGTGATGAAAGTTAGAAACTTACATTTGAAGCAGATGTTGCAGAAAGTCCTATCATTCGTTTAAACGAATGACATCTAGTTATTCTTTTTTTCTTCCTCTTATATTTGTGTTAATTTTGAGGTGATGCCATTGACTCAGAACTATGAAAATTTTATGGCATATATTTCAAACCATGAGCTTTCGGATGCAATTAATTTCATATTCATATGACGTCATATAACGTCAGATTCGACGTCAGATGAAAAAGTTTGTACGCGGTATACAGCCATTATTTCTGGACCAATCTTCATCAAAATTTCACAGAATGTGTATGTTAGGCTCTAGTTGTGCCTTTCGGAGTCCGTTTTACCAAATTCGAAAAGGCACAAGTTTCATGGCGAATCCAAGATTCGAACTAATGACGTCAAATTTCAAATGCGTATAAAATCGCTTCCAGAAGAGCTAGAAAGCTGATATTTGGACTGAATATTAATCTCTAGGTCTTCTTTATATTCTGAAAAGATGAACGCCAAATAACGTCACATGACGTCATAATGCAAATAAAACTTTCGTATTAAAACTTAACGGTTTTTAAGCCCTGTAGGCTTCATTTTTTGTATGATTTGCTTGAAATTTTGTCTGAAGATGCAGTATTAGATTCTATGGAGCCATGTCACTTTAGTTTTCGGCAAATCCCAAAGGTCAAGGTCATATATCAATTATCGGCTTTTTCTTCGGCCTTAAATATCTCAGTATTAAGCAAAGACTTGTGGCATTCATACATATTAAGAATAGTTTTTAAACAGAAATGAAGTAAATACATGAAAAACATGTTACCAGTGAATTATTGTATGTGCCTCGTCCACTACTATTAATCGTATGCTGGTGCTGCATCGTAACATATCCCCCCATTTGGTTACACCAAGAATGCTTTCTGGGGAGGAAAATAGAAAGTCGTGTTTTCCTTCAAGAATTTCAGCATCCTCAGCGGAATCTCTCCCTATGTATGTTGCACGGAATCCCAGTGTATTTAGACAGTCAGATTGTTCTTTCATGATCGAAAGCAAAGGAGACACAACTAAAACTTGACACTGTTCTTCGCGTCCATGTTGTTCACTGTACATATACTGAAATGCTTGGTACACTAAGCTTTTACCCCCACCGGTTCTAGTAGATAAAAAAACATCACGTCCAGATAATAAATTCTCAATACTGTCTCTTTGAAAGTCCATTAATTTGCTTACTTTAAATTTGTCGCAGGCTAAGCGGTAGAAATCAACACTCGTCGCCATCTTGAAACATTTGTCTAAGTGCTGTAAGTACGAGAGTTTCTATTGGTCCAAAAATCCCTACTACCTAGTGGGGCCGCCAATAGTGGCGCGACTTTTCAAATAATCGATAACGAGGAAATGCTAACTAATAATCCCACGGGCGCTGTATGAAGGAACGGAATAAGCGCTCGTGGGTCTTCGACGCTGAAAGAAGCATAGAAGAGATCAAACCCATAACCTTCTGATCCATGGTGAGGGAACGCTAATATTTCTGTACCACAGTGCTCATACATGTAATTTTTATGTCAATCAAAATTGCATATGGATCAATATGGTTGCATAATGTCTTTTAGGTGTTCATTTTTATATGGCCAAAAAAAAAAAAGAAAAAAAAAAAGAGGAAACAAGTCAATGTATAAGGTCATTGATATCCATCTTACGGTCCTACTAAAAAGCGCCATCTTCTATAACATATTCACCATGTCTGTGTACAGCGCCACCCGCTTTATTACAGGTCGTATTGGTATACAATTTCACCAGTAGCCTTATAATAGCATTTTAAATCATGTGTGCAAATTCCATTGGTATATTTTTAATTTTTTTTATGTTTAAATCCATTTTCAAAATTTACTTCATTAACCACCGGTAGGAGACTTGACGCCATCTAAGGCATCTAAATTTGCTTTAAAATGATATTTTACAACATCTGTGCAAATTTCATTTGAATATTTTATGTTTTTATTGCATATTACTTTTTTCCTGTTTTCTCTCACCTGTAAAGCTTGGTGCGGTGCTATTATGCGGATACCAGATACGGATCTAGTGTGTCCGTGCAAACCGTTTTATTTTAAACAAGAAAAAGAAAGAATAATAAAGAGCCTTTAACATAAAATGTGTAAATTTTATTCAAATAGTTAAAGGATGGCCTTTTTTAAAGCATTTTAAAACTCGTTCCGATACCTCGTCGGTACAATAAAAATAGGATACTCACTACTCCAATATCATCGCGCCACCGGGGTTTTTATTGGTCATATCATTATGAAAATTTGCCAATGCATAGAAATGACTATCACCTAAAATGTATGTAAATTTCATATAAAAATATATTCTTTTATGCACTTTTAAATCCTCACCTACACCACGGCAGTAAGACTCAAATAGGAGTAAATACTACCATAGTATCATCGCGCCAACCGGGTTTTTACTGGTCTTATTTATATGAAGACCTGTCAATTTATAGAAAAAAACTAGTATAATCACGCGACCTGGGTTTTTACTGGTCATATCAATATGAAGAATTGCCAATGCATAGAAAAGAATATGACCTAAAATGTGTGTAATTTTCATTTTACACCCTTTTTTTTAAAATCCCCACGGATTCCACGCCTGTACGACCCGTATAGAAATTTACCTGACCTTAGTATCACCATGTCAACCGGTATATTACTGGACATATTAGTATATAAATCTACAAATTTACATTTTTTTTAATCACGCATTGATACCACGGTCGGTAATGATTATATGCTAGCCAAGGATCTAAGCGCAAACCACATCAATTACAGGTTATATATTAAGATGGTTAATCAAACAACCAACTAAAAATATCTTCCATAAATTGTAAATTTAACTGGAAAAAAATGTGTTTGGTGCACTTTTTTTTTTAAACTCGCATAGACACCACGCCAGAAAGTTCCTAATAAGTGACAACGATATCCAGTTGTTCAGAATAATGAAAATTTCAGAGTTATGAAAGTAATGTATGCGCTTTTGAACAAAAGCATCTTCAGCACCCTATGACGTCACATGACGTCACAACTAAAAATAGTGAAAAATGGTGTTCGCGCTCTACAGCCGTCATTTATGGTCGGATTTTCTTCAAATTTTCACAGATGGTACATTTTGAATCAAAGGTGTGCATATCCTGTCAGCTAACCAAAATTCCGAAAGACCGAAGTTCTGTTGCTGAAATAAGATTCGAACATAGGACCGAAAATTTCATTTTAGGATTAAAGAGCTTCAGGATGAGATAGAAAGTTGAAACTAACACAGTTTGCAGTTCTGCATAATTTCTACGGATATTTTGAGTCCCGACGTCAGATGACGTCATGTGACGTCATAAGCATACTTCTTAATTTTTTATTTTAGGGCAATAATTTCGACATGATGCCAGTTGTTCAAAATAATGAAAAGTTTAGAGTTATTACAATACATTAAGCGGTTTTGAACAATAGCATCTTCAGCACCCTATGACGTCACAGGACGTCACAGCTAAAAATAGTGAAAAATGGTGTTCGCTCTCTACAGCTGTCATTTATGGTCGGATTTTCTTCAAATTTTCACAGATGGTACATCTTGAAACTAAGGTGTGCATTTCCTGTCAGCTAAACGAAATTCCCAAAGGCCGAAGTTCTGTGGCTGAAATAAGATTCGAACATATGACCGAAAATTTCATTTTAGGATTGAAGAGCTTCAGGATGAGATAGAAAGTTGAAACTAACACAGTTTGCAGTTCTGCATAATTTCTACGGATATTTTGAGTCGTGACGTAATATGACGTCATGTGACGTCATAGGCATACTTCTTAATTTTCATTTTAGGGCAATGATTTCTACATGATGCCAGTTGTTCAGAATAATGAAAATTTCAGAGTCATAACAGTAAAGTATTCGCCTTTTAAGAAAAGCATCTTCAGCACCCTATGACGCCATATGACGTCACAGCTAAAAATAGCGAAAAATGGTGTTCGCGCTCTACAGCCGTCATTTATGGTCGGATTTTCTTCAAATTTTCACAGATAGTACATCTTGATTCAAAGGTGTGCATATCCTGTCAACTAACCGAAATTTCGAATGACCGAAGTTCTGTGGCTGAAATAAGATTCGAACATAGGACCGAAAATTTCATTTTAGGATTTAAGAGCTTCAGGATGAGATAGAAAGTTGAAACTTACACAGTTTGCAGTTCTGCAGAATTTCTACATAAACTTTGAGTCTTGACGTCATATGACGTCATGTGACGTCATAGGCATACTTCTTAATTTTCATTTTAGGGCAATGATTTCTACATGATGCCAGTTGTTCAGAATAATGAAAATTTCAGAGTCATGACAGTAAAGTATTCGCCTTTTAAGAAAAGCATCTTCAGCACCCTATGACGCCATATGACGTCACAGCTAAAAATAGCGAAAAATGGTGTTCGCGCTCTACAGCCGTCATTTATGGTCGGATTTTCTTCAAATTTTCACAGATAGTACATCTTGATTCAAAGGTGTGCATATCCTGTCAACTAACCGAAATTTCGAATGACCGAAGTTCTGTGGCTGAAATAAGATTCGAACATAGGACCGAAAATTTCATTTTAGGATTAAAGAGCTTCAGGATGAGATAGAAAGTTGAAACTTACACAGTTTGCAGTTCTGCAGAATTTCTACATAAACTTTGAGTCTTGACGTCATATGACGTCATGTGACGTCATAGGCATACTTCATAATTTTCATTTTAGGGCAATGATTTCGACATGATGCCAGTTGTTCAGAATAATGAACATTTCAGAGTCATGACAGTAAAGTATGCGCTTTTGAACAAAAGCATCTTCAGCACCCTATGACGTCATGTGACGTCACAGCTAAAAATAGTGAAAAATGGTGTTCGCGCTCTACAGCCGTCATCAATGGTCGGATTTTATTCAAATTTTCACAGATGGTACGTCTTGAAACTAAGGTGTGCATATCCTGTCAGCTTACAGAAATTTCGAAAGACCGAAGTTCTGTGGCTTAAATAAGATTCGAACATAGGACCGAAAATTTCATTTTAGGATTAAAGAGCTTCAGGATGAGATAGAAAGTTGAACCTTACACAGTTTGCAGTTCTGCAGAATTTCTACATAAACTTTGAGTCTTGACGTCATATGACGTCATGTGACGTCATAAGCATACTTCTTAATTTTCATTTTAGGGCAATGATTTCGACATGATGCCAGTTGTTCAGAATAATGAAAATTTCAGAGTTATGACAGTTAAGTATGCGCTTTTGAACAAAAGAATTTTCAGCACCCTGTGACGTCATGTGACGTCAAAGCTAAAAGAAGTCCATACGAAAAAAAAAAATAATAAGTAAAAGGTAGAGAATTTAATATATAGTCTTTCTAACGGAATTAATCTTAATATTTTTCAACTTTAGCAGAAAGTCCTATCATTCGTATCAACGAATGAAATCTAGTTATTATTATTATTTTTTTTTTTTTCCAACTAAACGCTTATTTTTCTATGTTGCAATAATCCTAGGCCGATGAAATTTTTATGGCTTATTAGTCTCGTGAGGAAATTTTGATTTCTATGATTTTCATTTGTCTATGACGTCATATGACGTCACATTTGAAATATGCTACAAAAGTTTGTACGCGGCCTACAGCCATTGTTTGTCAACCGATTTTCATCATATTTTCACAGATTGTGTATATTAAGGTTTAGTTGTGCATCCCGGTGTCCGTTTTTCAAAATTCGAAAAGTCCATGGTTCTATAGCGAATCCAAGATTCGAACCAAGGTCGTAAATTTTTAAATGCTTATAAAATCTGTCCTATTTAAAATAGAAAGTTGATATTTAGTCAGTTTATAGGTCTCGAGAAGTTTTAAAAATTTTGTGAAAATAAATGTCATATGACGTCACGTGACGTCATTATATGATAATGTATTTCTAATATTAACAAGAATATTTCTATATGTTGAAATTGTCGAAGGGCAATAAAAACTTAATGACACATGCATCAATAGCTGAAATTTTGATTTCTATGATTTTCATATGCCTATGACGTCATATGACGTCACACGTGAAATAAGCTACAAAAGATTGTACGCCGTCCAGAGCCATTATTAATGAACCGATTTTCATCAAATTTTCACAGAATGTGTATATTAAGTTCTAGTTGTGCATCCCTGTGTCCGTTTCTCAAAATTCGAAAAGTCCAAGGTTCTATAGCGAATCCAAGATTCGAACCAAGGTCGTAAATTTTCAAATGCTTATAAAATCAGTCCTATTTGAGATAAAAAGTTGATATTTGGTCAGTATGTAGGTCTCTCGGAGTCTTAAAAATATTTTGAAAATTTGCATCATATGACGTCACGTGACGTCATTATATGAAAATATATTACTAAAATTAACAAGATTATTTCTATATGTTGAAATGGTCGAAGAGTAATAAGAATTTAATGGCATATGTTTCAGACAATATATTTTCTATTTCAATATTTTTTTATAAGCATATGACGTCATATGACGTCACACTTAACATAATCTACAAAGGTTTGTACGCGGTCTACAGCCATTACTTATGAACCGATCTTCATCAAATTTTCACAGAATGTGTATATTAAGATCTAGTTGTGCATTCCGCTATCAGTTTTTCAAAATTCTAAAAGACCATGGTTCTATGGAGAATCCAAGATTCGAACCGAGGTCGTTAATTTTCAAATGCTTATAAAATCGGTCCCATATGAGATGGAAAGTTGATATTTGAACATTATGTAAGTTTATGGATGACTGAACGTTTTTGTGAAAATGAACGTCATGTGACGTCAGATGACGTCATTACATGAAAATCTATTTCTAATATTTACAAGAAAATTTCTATATGTTAAAATGGTCCATGGAAATGGAAATTATATGACATTTTGCTTCAAACGTTGATATTTTTAATTCTACAATTTTCATATGCCTATGACGTCATATGACGTTACAACTGCCATATGCTGCAAAAGTTTGTACGCGGTCTACAGCCATTGTTTATGAACCGATTTTCATAAAAATTTCACAAAAAGTGTACATTAGGTTATAGTTGAGCATCCTAGTGTCCGTTCTTCCAAAATCAAAAATGCAAAGGTTTTATGGCGGACCATTGACGTCAAATTTTAAATACGTATAAAATCGTTTCCAGATGAGTTAGAAATCTAATATTTGGAAAGTAAATAAGTATCCAAGAGTGTTTAATATTCTATGAAGATGAACGTCATTTGACGTCATATGACGTCATAAGGTCAAAAATTATTTCTGATATATACGCGTAAATTTAATATGTTGTTAACTTCCCAGGACCATGAAATCTTATGGTATATACTTTAGAAATGCTTTAGATTGCAATGTAATTCATATTAATTTGACGTTATATCACATCAGATTTGACGTCAGGACAAAAAGGTTTTACGCGGTGTACAGCCATTATTTTTGGACCAATTTTCAGCAAATTTCAAAGAATGTATATGTAACGCTCTAGTTGTGTATCTCGGGTCCTGTTTTACAAATTCGAAAAGACGAAAAGCAATGGTTCTATGGCGAATCCAAGTTTCGAAACATTGACGTCAAATTTCAAAAAACATATAAAATCGCTTCGAGATGATTTAGAAAGTTGATATTTGGACTGAATATTAGTCTTTAAGACTTATTTATATTCTGTGAGGATTAACGTTATTTGACGTCATAAGGTCAAAAAGAATGTTAATATATCTACGTGTTAATTTCTATATGTTGCAAAGTTGCAAGGAGCATGAAAAAAATTATTTAAGATACTTAATATTTCAATTCATTGATTTTCTTATGCCTATGATGTCATGTGACATCAAACTTGACGTTGTCTACACACACTTGTACGCGGTCTACAGCCATTTTTACAGGATGGAATTCGAATTGTAAGCGTTTTAAATAAATTTGATTTGTAACATAGATTATAAAAATAGTCCAAGTTAAATAAATCGATATAAAAAAAATGATTTTCAGTTACTTTTGCCATTTCCTCCAAGTTAAACGGTTTATTTTTCAAAGTTCATTTAAGTTATGGCCATACAAAAGCAAGTTAAAGGCTGCAATTACATATCCTCTTACTTTTTTTGCTTTTAAGTATTTGACAAATGTAGCAGAAAGTCCTATCATTCGTATCAACGAATGAAATCTAGTTATACTTAATATTGTAAAATATTTTGAACTTCTAATTCCAAGCTAGCTGGATTTTCGGTTGTAACTGGGAATTCAACCTACACGTTGTTTAATACTTAAATTATAAAAATCATGAATTCCCAATTCCCAGCTAGCTGGTTATTGGGCTGTAGCTGGGTATTCGCGAATAGCCAATTCCCAGCTAGCTGGTTTTTCGGCTGCACCTGGGTATTCAACCTTCACATTGTTTTATACTTAGATTATAAAAATGATGAATTCCCAATTCCCAGCTACCTGGTTATTCGGCTGTAGCTGGGTTTTTAACCAATTCCCAGCTGGCTGGTTATTCGGCTGTAGCTGGGTATTCAACCTACACTTTGTTTTATACTTAAATTATAAAAAATCATGAGTTCCCAATTCCCAGCTAGCTATGTTATTGGGCTGCAACTGGGTAATTGTGAATTCCGAATTCCCAGCTGGCTGGTTATTGGTTCGAAAACAATTTCCAGCTGACTGGTTATTCGGTTGTATCTGGAAATTGAATAACCAATAGCCAATTCCCAGCTTACTTCACGGACCTCATTTATTCATCAATTTATTTCAATATGGCCAAAAGAAAATATTTGAATTAGTATGAGGTACCTGGAAATGGAGATAATATCATTTTCATCCTTCGCCAAAAAGGCAAGTTTTTCTTCCAGGCTTCAGCAAAAATTTTTTTTTTTTTTTTTTTTCAAGCTTCTGCAACCTGGCATATATGTTTGTCCATGCTTTGTAGAATGCCCAAAATTTCTTCTTAGCTGGTCTTCAGCTTGAGAATGTTCATTGTTTCTACCAGGCTGCCGCTTAAATGTACAATTTTCATTTCTAGGCTTAATGTATATAATTTTTCTACCAGGCATCGATGGAATGTCCAATCCTCTGAGTAGGTCTTCAGTTTTTCCATCAAACAGGTCTTTTGATAGAGGGCAACTGGCAGGTTTCTAGATGTACATTTATTTCTTGCTTAAAGTAAAGTCCCTGTAATGGTTCCACAAAGTCTCAGACCACTTAACTTCTGCCAAGGTAACCAAGGTACCCTAGTGACACATTAGGAAACCTTGGTTATCTCCGTGAAAGGCCATGGATGGCGTAGTGGTAACGAACTTTGCTTCTCACCAATTCGTCCCGGGTTCGATCCTGGGTGACGTAGTGAGAGGGTACGGTGGTCGCCCGTCCAGACACGTGGGTTTTCTCCGGGTGCTCCGGTTTCCTCCCACAATAATGACTCCGTCATGCGAGCAGTCGAGAATGATTTATTTAAGTTTTAAGAACTTGTTTCATAATCGATGTCGTATATTTAATCTGCTCTAACTTCTTTGTCCTTTATTGGATTGGATCAGTATTTGGGGAGTTGTTTAAGCGTTAAAATGCGTACGAATAATAATAAAGAAGTCAGCGAGATATAAACGAGATATAAACGTTACAACTTTTGTAAATTTCACACTACCTCGTAAGTGCATACCCTATGAGACTGAAGAGTTGGGTATGCAAAGCTATATACAGTGTAACTTATAGTTCGTTGATGGTTGATTTTGTGATTTGGAAAAAAAAACAAGAAAAAAAAAACGTTATTCATAACTTTCATATCTTTGTTTTTTTCTTTTTCTTACGCCGAATATCTTTTTCTCGATATATTTCTTTTCCTTTACATATATATGCCGAGCAACAAACAAGAGAGTTAGCTATAAAGCTACTTTTCACACCTTTGACTTGTCGCGGTCAGGGATCAAACCCAGGGCCTTTCGCTCCTGTGATTGCGCTCTTACAACTCGGCCACCGGGACCAGTACTACTGGAAAAAGAGTTTTAAAAAAAGATATCAAAACGAAACAATGTTATATCAAAATATTTCATTTTTTTATGAACTGAATCAAACACGAAATAGAAAGAAACAGAAATAAAACCCACTCTAAATGATTGATGGATGCTATAAAACTAAAACTGCGTAATCTTATCAAATATCTGAATGTCCAATGTCGTGAATGTCGCGTGCGACATTCAAAATCTGAATGTCCAATGTCGCGAATGTCGTGCCGCGACATTCAAAATCTGAATGTCCAATGTTGTGAATGTCGCGTGCGACATTCAAAATCTGAATGTCCAATGTCGTATGTCGTGAATAGTGAGAGTTGAATGTCGTATGTTGTATGTCGTATGTCGAGCCAACTTCAAACAGCCCAGTTTATAAGGGTCTCAATCAACAACTGGAAAACATATCGAGGGGTAAAAGCGAAACTATGCTAAGTGCATATAAATATAAAAGCACTTAGCATAGTTTCGTTCTCACTCCTCGATATGCAAATGGGTCAAAGAATTGTTCATATTTGGCTCATCCATTGGCTCCAACAAATCATAGCACTGAAGGCACTGGAGTTGTGCGTGTCTCAAATTAAAGCATGATCCTGGCGTTCGTTCAATATTACAAACCGTATGCTTACAGTCAGCTATGAAACTATCTCAGTGTCATAAACCACGATGTTCACATATACCCATGAACAGTATAAGGAGCACGTGAACAGCACGGTATATGGTCCTAAGACACCTCCATAGCTGACTGTAAGCGACTGGTTGCATACGGTTTGGCATACTGAACGCACGTCTGGTCGTGGGCTCTCATGCATTTAGGTTTCACCTTTCTTTTTTTACGTTTCCAGTATTATTTTTTTATTATAAAGTGTCTTTTATAAATATTCTTTTTGTCTCCAAATCTCCTTTTCATTTCTTTAATATCGCAGTCACTCCATCTCCTGCGCTATTCCCTTAGCCGCTTTCAAAGTCACTAACTAGCGACATTTTTGTCTCTTGTCTCCTCATTACACGTCGGGCTTTCTTCAGTAATGCATTTTTCGACACACGAATAAAGCTAGACTAAAGAGGAGGGGTGAAAAAAAAGAAGAGAAATTACTGGAAAAGAAATTACTGGAAAGATATAGTCATGAGGAAGAGACTTTGAAAAAGGGGAGTAATGTAAGAGATAGGTACAGTGACTGGCTTTTAGTTGAAGAAAGAGAGACAGCCGGAAATGATAAAGAGAAAAAAAGTGAAAGTTATTTTTTTTTATACAGGACACCATATAACTAGAGAATTTTAGATTAAATGGAATGAAAAAAAGAAAAGTGTACCTAGTGCATGAGAGCCCACGACCAGGATCATGCTTTAATTGAGACCTAAACCGTACAACGGTAAAGGCCGATTGTGTTCGCACTCGGCGAACGTTAGGGTAAATCTGCATTGTGCAGAAACTTACTTGGGTCTGACTTCCGTTTCACATAGTCCACACTTTATATGCCCTACTTGTAATATCTTACGAACGGGTTTTAAATTGGTCCTAGATTTAGACTTATTAGTCTTTTAATGAAAATGAATGTATTTCTTTGAACATTAATTATTTCACTAAAATATGTTATATACAAAGTTATTTTACCTTCCAGAAGCGCAACAAAATACAAACAGCTAACTCAGTGTCTTCAAAATAGAGCTTATTTTAGTATGCATATTTGTTCTAACGAAAGGCAGTCGTTTTATGAAAAGGACAGTGTTATAGGTGTTCTAAATCGGATTACAATAAGGCTCCAAAATTGGACCAGTGGTAACGACTCTATCTACAACTCCTCTCAGTATTACTCCGCGTGGGATTGTAGCTCTGAAGTGAAAAACAAAATATATAAAAATGTATACTAATGAAGTGCTAAATTATAATACCAGTCTGAGACTATTAATTTTATTGACTTTAAAACTTGATTTGCTACTTTATGATAATGTCATAATCATTTCTGCATTTGAATTTTAGGCTTCTATTTTTATCGCTTTAAAAGGGACCTACATTTAATACGTTTAGCTAATATTCAAGACTCATATCTCATTCAAAGTTGTTTTTAACTAAATGATCCAGCATTGAAGCAAACGCTAAAATGAATAACGAGAGGTTCAATTTCAATTTCCGGGGCGTATACTATGGTTTATTATCGTAATGTTTCGGACATGTTAACATATTTCGGGTACTCCATTTTTTTTTTTTTTTTGTTGATCGCGACAGTTTCATTTTTTTTTTTTTCAAACATTTAGAATTCTATGACTCTTTGTTTATTGATAGCACATTTTCTGATCTACTAAAATATGAAATAAAAACAGTGGGTCACCAGCATAAGAAAAAAATATCCGTTTTTTTATCAGTTTACCCTATATAGCCGGAAGTGGGGAGGGCTCCGTGTCCGAGAGGATAAAGTCGCTGTCTTTAACTTTAATACTCACTCAGCCCGCTGGCTGGGTTTAGGTAGGTCGGTAGTTCTATCCGGATGCCTCCGTGCATTCGGGGTCTTCCTCCACCTGTAATTAGCTGGATGTCGCTATATGACTGAAATACTGTCGAAGCGACGGTAATTTCAAATAGTCAAGTCAAGTTAAGTCCTATGTAGCTGCAGTTTATGATGAAATAACTAAGTCTTTTATTTTCTTCGAATTAATTACAATTATTGATATAGTAAATGTTATGTCATTATACTGGTGAAATATCAAATGTAATGAAAGAAAATAAATTTTGGCTTAACTGTTGATACCTCTATTATTAAATACCCTTAAAATGGCTAAAACGCATCGTTATATTGAAAAAGCAATAGTACAAACCAAACAGTGTTTGTTTAAACTTTATTCTCTCTGATGAAAAACATTTAGATTTTTCTTATTTCTTTCAATGAATACTTTTGGGGTACTTTTATATGAGAAAAAAGTTTAAAAACAATAGATCACGAGGCTTTTTTTTAAAGTCTATATACCTAGGTAGTGTTATCCTAATGCATTAACTGGTGGTTAGAATTACTACGCGAGTTTATCATATTACAATATGAATTTACATATTTTTTTGTACATACTAGTTACCCTTTAAAATGCTCCTACGGCGTCCCAGGGGCATTTTCCTGCGGGGAAGCATACCCTCAGACCCACCCTAGCCATGATGCGTATACAAAAATTGGATTCAGGCACGGCACTGGTTTGTGCCAATTAAAAATCATTTTTTTTACTTCATATTTAACATATTTTTATATAAAATGTAGGTGTAAGTTATCGTTTATATTTGAAATTTTATGGTATTTATCGCAAGCGACGCGAAGCGATATCAAGATATCGCTGTTCACTTTATGCAATACTCTTTCGAATTTTGAACGAAATACAAGCATTTCATTGGACGATCAAGTAGGACAAACTGTAAATTTTATATACACCACATATATACCAGAGTAACAAGTTTTGGCACGGACTGGGTTCGAATCCACAGACCTACGTTGAAAGCGTATGATCATGGTGTATTCAACCGCGCAACCGCTTCCAAGAGTCTACGGAAATAAACATATGTTGGATTATTCATTAATGACCAATCTCTTTTCCAGGGAATGAATACCGGAATCATAAGCAAGAATCTGACGTCTGCACCGTGACGACATCCTGGGGTTCAAATGTCTTTCAACCAGTCACGACTGTTCTAGTAAACTGGACATTTAAAGAAACCGTGGACTGTCCACAGTTTCCAATTAACATAACAAAACCTTATCGCAAGAAAGTTAGTTTAGATTGCTCACGTGAACCTAGAATGCAGATCGCACAGACAAACAAAAGCTCTGACGTCATGGAAGTAAATATTGATAGCGAGAGCTTAGAATGCGTCATAGACAGCTGCTGCAAAGACAACAACCCTGTTCCAAATGTAGTTCATTATGTCTGGTATAAGAAACAGGAGTTAGGATTTGTAACATTTCTCAGCTTTCTGAGTGTGGTAAGGTTTGTGAAGCCGTGTCTCATAGTGATACATGGTCCATTCATTCCCTATGGCCCTTACTGGGACTTCTTCATAAGCACATACCCGAGTGTTGTCCATGTGAAAAGGAATCTTCTGACTGAAATATTTGGGAAAAAATTGGCATTCCCAGAGCACGGAGCCGATGTCATGCGGATAGAGGCTTTACTGAGTAAGTATATTGTGCCTTAATGTTTAACACCAATTACGGTCACAAGAGGTAAATGTCGTTATAATTTTGGAAACAACCGTCATTTATAGACTTCAATAGAACACACAAACACCTAGCCCCACCCCAACATTTTACCGCACATTCTATCCACACTTCCTAATTTTGTGTTATGTTCCATGTTTAGTAAAAAACGAAAACGAATGGGGAAACATTTTTCATTAGTTTCAGAGCTTGTCTTCATTGTCAAATTTCAAACCACGTCTCTAAACAAGAGAAAAACTACGTATGTTAGCACTCTGTATTGCGGTTGGTTAACGTAAAAAAAATGGTCAAACTTGAAAATAGTCAAGACACTGACAGCCCAAAATTGTTACAAAAGCAATATGATTAAGATAACAGAAATATTACTAAATTGAGGGTATGAATGCCTGATAAGGTATTTTGATAATTATCATAATGAACTAGAAGGTCGTTTTTATTGAAAATACAAACGAAACGACTTTCCATTTGCTTATATCAAAGGGATTGAATAACCATTTAAGAAAAATGTGACATGCTGAAAAAAGAGAAAAAATAATAAAATATAAAATAAATAAGAATAAAATAAGAATAAAAATAAAAAAAAGTTCAAAAGTTAGCTTAAAATTTGAAATGTTTACTTGAAATTTGAACAGTAAGCTTAGCTTAATATTTCAACAGTTAGCTTAAAATTTGAACACTATCTTCTTTTTTTCAAATATTCAAAAAGACATACAAGATATCAAGAAGTCAATTATCGTCCTGTTCATGCTTTTAAGTTTACTAAAATTGCCACAAAATTCATGACGCTAGATCGAAAACACATTTTAAAAAATGAATGCTTTTTATATTTTTTGATACCGTCATGATCCCATGACTTAAGAAAATATGTTTGATACAAGCACATGTTCAGGTAACGTTCTATTTCCCCCGAAAAAATCAGATTGCTTATTTCGAGAGTGAGAACAGTTCTGTTTTCAAATTGTCAAGTAGATATTCCATGAATCTTGAATATCTGCCATGTTTGATGACGAAATCACTTGAATTTTTGAAGGACTTATGATTCGACATCCTTGAAAACAAACAATCCTTGCAGTATGCATCTCTCTGTTTAATCTCTATCAATTCTAAAATGTGATGAATATTTAATCAAAATTTATGATAGAGCACAAAAATCTTTAAAGGATTGCTTATTATCTTTTTAATGATGTCATAACCACGTCACTTAAAAGAAAATGCTTTGGAAAATATAAAGTAGACCTATAAATCTAGATTTTAATAATTATTATTTCATAAAATAAATCAAGTTCTATCAATCAATATGTATATAGGAAAAAATAAGCCCTGTTTAAAATAATAAATAAATAAATAAATAGATAAATAAAAAACACACACTAGCTAGGAATGCAATCAGTATGGTCATACTACGTGATATATTGCGTCAATTTAAGCCATCGCGAAAAGCATATTTGGCATCGATTAAGAAGAATAAACTGCTGTATTCAATTTCTTTATCAATATATATATATATATATATATATATATATATATATATATATATATATCGCATGCGAAGCGGAAAATTGTACCCTACGAATAGGTCCAAATGACTCATTTCTCAGTTGTAAAGTTTTCCTATTATTTGGGAAAACCACCCGAGTTCGTAAAATTGTGTTTGCTAACACGTAAAACACATCGCTAATAAGGTTTTTTTCCGAATGTTGGGAATTACTCTACATCTGACAATTTAATAATCGAGCTTAATTTTGCACAATTTAACGCTTCGTATACGCTATATCTCATAAAATATGCGAAGGAATTAAATTCTTAAAGCAGTTTTCCTCTTCGAATCGAGGCTGTGATAGTATAAAATGACATCATATACCTCGTGGTATGGCCGCATTTCGCCACCCAACCAACACACATTATAATGAATGATAACAATCTAGCAAGACTACTCGAAAAAGAATACTACAACCGGGGATATTTTAAATCACGCATTTTTAAGGAAAAAAAAACCCTCAACATTTTATGCTGATAATCCTGAGCAGACAGTATTCGCTGACGTCAAATGAATATTGATATTGGTCAAGGGACGTCAATCTTACTTACTTTTGACTAAGTTACTATAGGCGAAATATGTAAAAAGTAAGAGTGACGTCCCCTGATGGGTTTTCCAAGTTTTATAGTTTCTTTGACTATTTAATTATTAGTATATATATGTTTCAGATCAACATAAATGTAAATTTATTAACAACCCTATGCAATAGAACAAACAATTTTATCACAAACGAAAACCCGCAAACTATAAATAGAGACATTGTATTACCCCGGAGCTGAAATTGTGTGACGTCAGCGAATGGCTTCGATGACAAACTGGGAATAAATTGATCAGCTATTCCTGTAGAATGGCGTAATGTCGTTATATGTTTGTTTGTTGGGTTTAATGTTCAACCGACAGTATTACAGGCATTTGGAGGATGTCGTTATGGGTGCATTTTAGTATTCCTTATCGAGTAGGCTCGCCAGACTGTTATAAATCAATATTCCGTTCGAATAGTATTGGGTGGCGAAAAGGCGTTACATTGTGTGTGATTTTTTTCTATACCACATATTTATTGATATTATTATTGATACAATAACTCAATTGCCTTTGTACTTCATACATGTAATCATTTAATATCTTATTTGCTTGCAGGATACGGGGGATTATACCTTGATTATGATCAGGTCATTTTGCGGCCTATCAATGTACTCCGTCAATATGAACACACACAGGGAATGGAAAGTAAAAGTTTAATTGGTAATCAATTCATTATGTCAAAGCAGAATGCATCGTTTCTCCGCCTCTGGTACAACAATTACAGAGAATACAAGAAGGCATGGACATACAATTCTCTTCAAATACCACTCAAACTTGCAAATACCCACCCCGAACTAATTCACATTGACGGTTATAATTTTACTCGACCCAACTGGGATTCCAGGCATCGGATTTTAGGAGAGAATTACGACTGGTCGACAAATTACGCCATGCATTTGTTCATACGTGCCTACAAAAAACCGTTTAACTTGAATGTCATCCGTAGACTAAACACAACGCTGGGTTCTGTTAGTAGGCATATCGTATTTGGGAATAAAGAATTGTGCAAAATGTAAGTCGGCATATCGTATTTGATAATAAAGAATTGTGCAAAATGTAAGTAGGCATATCGTATTTGGGAATAAAGAATTGTGCAAAATGTAAGTAGGCATATCGTATTTGGGAATAAAGAATTGTGCAAAATGTAAGTAGGCATATCGTATTTGGGAATAAAGAATTGTGCAAAATGTAAATTGTGTGGTATGGGGTTTGGGGGGGGGGGGGGGGGGGGGTAATACCTGTGATTTTTTCAAGACTGGTATGTCATGGCCGGGAATGAAATCCATTGTAAAGATTTACACTGTGACAACTTAAATGATTGTAATAAATTGAACTTTTGGAAGTGTACAATTGTAAAGTTCCCATTTATTTGAAAACCAAGATGAATAACATCTAAAACAAGGATCTGTAAATCAGATGAGAAAACAACACACGTATGGAAATTTTCAGTTATATCCATATTATTATAGCTACAAATTCAATAATGAAAATCTTACCTGAGGGACCACAACGTATGAAATAGATCATTTTTGCATGAAAATACATTTGTATCTTTTTTATCTGCTTTGTGCTGGTGTTTTTATTTATAGTCACAAGGGGGACAATTCTCAGTATATATGGGAAGGTTCAAGAATTTGTCGGCCTGGTGCCAGTATAATATGACTGGGTGTGGTATCATGCTGCATTTCTGCGCCGTGATATCATGGTAAGGCAGAACTATATCTATCTCATGTAGACAAAGTCCCAAATGACTGAAATGCTGTTAAAGGAACGTTAAAATATGATTCTTGAAAAATAATATAATTTATAAACATTTATATTCTCTTCTCAAGAGTTTGGTGGTGGGAAGTAAAACTATAGCTAAAATGTCATAACTCAGGCATGTGGCAACTGAGGATATAGAATCAGCACAATGAAGACATGGAAGGTGTGACAAAAACAACGATTGGGCAATTGAAAGGACAGGTGTCTGGTTGGAACGTTCATCCATCACTTCGGACTCGGACTTAATGTCTGTAAAAGGATTTGGCTGTAACTGAACTTGCCGGCCTCAGCCACGATTTTGGTCAGTCGGTCACCATGGTTGACGTCCATCTGTGAATGTGTTTCTTTTATGCTTTCCTGATGTAACCCAGAGGTAGTCTTGCATCACAGTTATCAACTTCAGTCTGAATTAGTCTGAGATACTGTTATTCTTTAAAGTTCAAGTAGGTTTATAATCGAAAGATAGGTATTGATATGTTCTGATAACGTGTAAATTCAAGTCCAAAGTTCCTACATTGTCACGGCGTTTAAAGACGTAGACATTACATTTCTTCACCTGTTTTGTACAATTGTTAGAAGTTAAATCGGCATAATTAACAGCTTTGTATACTGGCAGCCATTTTTACTATTGATTTCTGGGAATTTCTCCTGGGAATACTACAACCAGACTGTTGGAAAATATTGTCTTATAGTAAAATTGTTACTATGGTGCGTAAAAATATTCATTTGATATATTTCATAAGGCGGCCATTGTATATCTTTGTATTTTACAACTTGGTTTCTAGTGTGACGTTATTTTATCGACAGATAATTCTCGATCAATATTTGACCAATTCTCGAACATCTTTGATCCTTTTTTTTTGGTGCGTTTTCGATCGATGCACACCGATCAGCGATCAAATGACGTCATCCGATCAAGTTTTGGTGCGGGAATCGAGATTTACTATGAATACCGGCTCGGAAAACTTGCAGAATCAGTCAGATTACAGCGTTGATCAAGGTAAATCCCGTTGTATCGGGTCAAAGTTGCGAAAGGGGATAGTGTAGCCTTATGAGGAATAATGTAGTTGGTGCTCATTAATAAAACAGTGGTCGCCCTTTTGTTAACCCTCTGAGTATTTATTTATAAGTAAACTACGTACTAGTAGCTAAAACATTGTAGGAAACAGCTTTATACATCACCTTATACATCGAGTTATATAGCCTCGGTACCCAGGCTATTCATATTTTCATATGATACCCTGGGTAACTTCGTAAAGCAATGAAGATGCATAAGTTTTTTTCGACCAATGAAATGAACGATAACAAGTCTGAGTCTCCTTTTTGTAGAGCTATCAATAAACTGGACAAAATGGCAGCTGCCATTGAGAGAAAATGTGCAATTTGTTTTGGCTTATTAAGAAATAGATCGTACCGAATGCTTAACAGTGCAATGGGGACATATTTTTTCAGCAGCTCAGTGTTCATTTAGTTGGACATGCTTGTAACTTTTGTACAAATAAGTTAAATAGCAAATACGTGTAAGGGAAACTTGTAAATAAAATTAATTACTGCACACATCGTATTCGTGTTTTATCAGTCGTACAGGCTGAGATCTCCACCCTGACTCCGGTTTACAACCTCAATAATACAAATAACGAATAATATCACAGGCATGTATTCATTCATTTAGTGATTTCCGGTATACTGAAATCAACATTCACCTCACGTAGATAAAGAACCTCAGCCAAACTGTTCAAAAATGACTTTGACACCTGTAGCAGCGCCCTCTATCGGTAAAATACGGTGTGTGGAATATCTGTCAGTAACATTCTTGTTTGCATTATTATAATTCTATCTTACCTTGTTGTATTTGAAGAATTGTCTTATACGTTTAATATTAACGTGTCTTCGTTTCTTCTTCAAAAATGATATTAGCTCAGTCTTAAATGTAAATCAAAAGTAAAATGTAATCATGTGAAAACTACACTATATGGAATCTACATTTAAGAATTTGTTACATATGAATAATAACTCAAAACTTTAACTTCTAACGTTAATTTGGCAAACAGAAACTCGATCATTAAAGGTGTAGTTTTTAAATAACAATATCAAAATTGTAATTAGCATTTTGTAAATGTAATAAGCATTTTGTAAATGTAATAAGCATTTGTAAATATTTTAAGGATTGTAAAAATGTAATAAACATTGTGAAACCTCAATAAGAAAAAGAACTTAATTGGTGGATATCTCCTCCCATTGTGCACCTGGATCTAAATTCAATTATTTTGACTCTTTTACATGGGTAGCATTTATAACTATCAAAATTCAAAAGTGAACTGTTTCCAAGGCAATTTCTTCAATTTACACACTTTTGGCTTTTTGCATCGCTATTTATTTATTTATTATTTTTTTTACAATAAAATACCTTTAATTAGACCTTAAAAACTTTCGTTTTAAATTATATATTAGAGGACCTCTCATAATATCTAAACTTATCGGGCTGTAATGGCTGAGCTGCGGTTACGGCGGGTGATGGTCACTTCGTCTCTGAATGGTAGTATAATTTATAGATACATACATGTAATTTAGAAACTTATTGCCTTTAGGTGTGTTGCCGATGAGTTGCAGCCCTATGCTCAGAGTTCTGGCTGAAGCCTCGGCTAAATGTTGATATATGTATATACGGTTGTTTCAAAAATAGTTTTTGAAGCAGTGTCTGGGCTTGTTCCTTTTTTTTCTTTTCTTTTCCTTTTTCAGCAGACCGATTTCAAACAAGGTTGTTTTTGAACCTAGGGGGAATAATTTCTGAAGCATGCTTCGGAATATGTGTTTCAAAGCAAAGCTTGTATTTGGGTGTTTCGCTTGGGGTCAAGGAGACTTAGGTCTTTTTTATTGGCTCACGTGAGCACAACGTGCTCATGGTGAGCTATTAGAATGGCCTTGTGTCCGATGTTGGCAACACTTTCATTTAAACAACATCTCTCCTAAACTACTGATTGGATTTTGACCAAACTTCTTAGACTGATTTTTAAGGCCCTCTTTCAAAATTGTTCAAATTGTTTTGATTGATTGAATAAGTAGAGCACTGGAGCTAAAAATAGATTTTAAAAATGCAAAGTTTTAAAACCGTCTTCTGCAAAACTGCAAGGCATAGATATTAAATATTTTGTGAGTAGCTTTGACTAGTGGACCTCTATCAAGTTTGCTCGAATTATGACACTAGGTCAAAATTGGTCCAACCCCAGGGGCTATTACCTTCAAAATTTGGTTCACAGGTACAGTTTTTTGTGGAATTTAGATTATTTTGCCGTTCTTCTGTTCTGCATGGATTACGAATTCAGTACTATGCTATAAAAGGCAATACTTCTCAGGCGAGCAATTTCAGTGCCATCTTGGCCTTTATGTTTAATGATTGATGCTCGAGGCAGAGCTAGGTTTTCGAATTGGTTTGAATCGTAAGTTTCTCTATGTGTTTGAGACTAGATTTATTTTAAGTCTCAGACAGTATTAATTTTACTTGATTAGTTAAGTGATTTTGTTCAAGCATCATTTTTAATGAAGTTTTTTCCTGTACATATTACAAAACATTTTTTATCACAGGCTAGAGAAGAGCCAAGGAAAAATTATATCATTATTTGATAATATTAGTTTATTATACAGACGTGTAACGTTACGATGTACATTGACAAGCATTTAGTTTGTAGAATATATAAATTTGGTCACAACAATCACAAGACAGTAAGTTTTTCCAAACGAGGATGAACATAATCACAAAAGGAATACAATGTATCAATACAAGCACTATATATATATTTATATGTACAGCTATTCTCACGGAGCTATATCTTTTCAAACGAGTCGGGCTTTGCTTTTATAGCTAAGACTATCAGCAAGGTTGTTAACTTCAAAGTCTGCCTGTAAGAAATCACAATCTTTAGAATGCAAATTCACAGGCAGTGGTCTAATAAATGCCAATATAAAATACTTAGAACAAACCACAAAAATGATCTCGAATCTTTCAGAAATGTATGTTTCCATGTCCACCTCTCTGCCTTTTTTTTTAAATGCATTCTGGACTTTTTGAAAATACCATTTTCCGAAATGATGTTCATGGCCGGGCCTAAAGTGCTAAAGGGAGCTAGGCCAGTGGATCTATATTTAGAAAAAAATAAACACACACCACAGACGTGCTAATGATGTCATGTCGTGCACAGGGACTTGCTCCCATACACACACACCACACACACACACACACTGTACATACACTATCAATAAGGGTGGACATCTTTTCAGGGGTCGACTCGCTTCAACTCCGTTTTTTCAAATCATTCAAATAAATCTATGAAGTTAACATACGGAATCACTCAAATATATATTTCTCTATCGAAATATACAAAATTGTCGTGAAAATAATCCTCCTTTGAATGTTTATTTGTTTGAAATATATGCGAATCCGAGAAAAGGACAACAACCTGGACCAGCAGCGCAGTACATTTCGGGATGATTCGGATTTTTACGCTGCGAAATTGGTCAGCGATATTGCGATTATTTTCCCGCAATCTGTCAAACCGTTAAATTTAAATTATTAAAGGGCTGACTATTCGGCCGTTGAAAAGAAAAAAAAAAAACCCAGCAGTATGGAGAAATCAGCTGTTTCTTGGTAATTTTCTTGTTGTAAAATAAATTATTTAAAGACTTAGATATAAATTCACTTGTCTGTGAGTGTGTGTTTTTAAATTGAAATAAATATCACAGGGATTTGAAGTTCAGTAATTTAAAATAAAATTCTGAAAATAATAGTACTCCATACATACAAAACATATTTTTTCTTATATATACGGAATACTAAATTCTACTGAACTTCAAATCCCCGTGATATTTATTTCAATTTAAAAACACACACTCACAGACAAGTGAATTTATATCTAAGTCTTTAAATAATTTATTTTACAACAAGAAAATTACCAAGAAACAGCTGATTTCTCCATACTGCCTGGGTTTTTTTTTCTTTCAACGCCCGAATAGTCAGCCCTTTAATAATTTAAATTTAACGGTTTGACAGATTGCGGGAAAATAATCGCAATATCGCTGACCAATTTCGCAGCGTAAAAATCTGAATCATCCCGAAATGTACTGCGCTGCTGGTCCAGGTTGTTGTCCTTTTCTCGGATTCGCATATATTTCAAACAAATAAACATACAAAGGAGGATTATTTTCACGACGATTTTGTATATTTCGATAGAGAAATATATATTTGAGTGATTCCGTATGTTAACTTCATAGCTTTATTTGAATGATTTGAAAAAACGGAGTTGAAGCGAGTCGACCCCTGAAAAGATGTCCACCCTTGTTGATAGTGTATGTACAGTGTGTGTGTGTGGTGTGTGTGTGTATGGGAGCAAGTCCCTGTGTGTCGTGTTACACCGCCATCTGCCATCTCATGGAAATGTACAGCCTGTAGTAAGACACCAGTGTTAGGGGAGACGTGTAAGGGAACAACAGACGTGCTAAATCAATTAATGAGTGATGTATTCATCCAGGATACGTAGGGTTCTAATTGGTAAAGCTAGAAGAAATCTCTTAAAAATTATTATTAAATTATTATTATTATTATTATTAAAAAATATTGTAGCTCAGATTCAGTACAGTGCACGGCAAATAAAATGCAATATCTCATAAAGTAAACTATTTAATGTTCAGTAAATTAATATTCATCATGTTATAAATTGGTACATGAATATTTATGAGGTCAGGGGTAAAGGATCACATCTCAGAAGCATTATATTCGTGGATCCATCTTGAAGAAATCGTGGGGTCCATTTAACGACAGAAGTTTGAATTTATCTGACAAAAAAAATCCAACAAAACAAAAAAAATTTATCCATTATCCAACGAAAATTAATAATGTTACTGTACGGGCAAAAGAATGGTCAGCGCTTCACAAACATCTCGAAATGAGATTTCCTTCAACTCAAAAATATCATTTTCGGTATCACCACATTTTTTAAAATGAACTTTAAGACAAAATTCTTTAAGAGCATGTTAATAATAGCATTAATAATAAAAATGCGAATTCTAGGCCTTAAATGTTTCGAGAACAACTGTTTGAATATGTTATTATGTTATTAATGTCGTTTAGTGTTTCTCTTGAACTCTTGATAGTAACAGAAAATGAAGAACACAAAGTAAATCTAAAGTCAAATTACGTTATGTTATATACATGTAGTTATTTCTTTCGTAACACCCCGAGCATTGGCCTTTTTACCTTAATTACATCTAAGATTTCGGTAAGTATAAGATATCGTCACCGTTAAAACTTATGTAGGTAATTTAGGTTTTAGGTTTTACAAATTAACACAGATGACCTGTTAATTATAAACAATCGGAGGTTAACACATTTACAGCTGTATTACGGCATGTAGGTGCATGGAAGTAGAAGCCTGATATATTTTTTCAAGTTCGTCATAGTGGGTATACATGTCATGATTGTGAATATCGAGTAAAATCTAAACTAAGACGCATGAGTCAAATCCCTGATCGATCGAGATATATCAAAATTTTTGACAATGCTGTTGACAATACATCCTTGCTCGGCGATCAGTAAACATGAAGGTAGTTCAAAGAATGAATAATATGGCTGGGTGTGGTATCACGCTACTTGGAGACGACAAGATACCGTAAAGAGGCGGCACTGTAGGCCAATGTAGGCCAAAACCCAAGATAACTGAAATAATATCGGATGCATGTAAATTCAAAACATGCAAGCAAACAAACACTAATCTTTACGTCTCTTTATACAACATAAATGCGCCTTCAAATTTGTTAAATTTTCTCAAAAGCACAAATCATAAAATCGAAATATCTTACGGAGTGAGTTGTCGTTAATTAATATATACGTTTTAATATGTTTTGGCTAGATGCTCTTCAAGGCTAGGACAGAATTTACGTGGGTTAACGTCTTCATTTTACATGTAAAATGATAGACAGACCATGCAATATGCCTCGGGTAAGAAAATAATGTTATGGTGCTATGCTTTGGGTAGGAGTGTGATGCCAGCATGTATACTATGTTTGGGTAGGATGCATTTTCATCATGCTTAGCTATGTCTCGGGTTGGACTATAATGCCATCATGTTATAATATGCTTCGGGTAGGAGTACAATGTCATCATGATATACTATGTTTCGCTAAGGAGTACATTTTCATCATGCTTAACTATGTCTCGGGTAGGAGTATAATGCCATCATGTTATACTTTGTCTCGGTGGAGTACATGTTCATATCAATTTACACTATGCTTAGGGTACATGCAGTATACTATGTCTCTGTTATACAATGTCATCATGATATACAATGCTTTGTGTAGTAGTACATTTTCATAATGTTAGATTCATATTGTCATCATGATATACAGCTGTAGGTCATCAATTTCTGGTAGGAGTACAATGTCATCATAGTATACTATGCTTAGGGTAGGGGTACAATGCCATCATGTTATACTATGATTCGCGTAGGAGGACAATGTCATCATGTTTTTTCCGGTGCTATGCCTTGGTTAGGAATAAATGGCATGCTATGCCTCGGTGAGGAGTGCAATGCCATCATGCTATGCTATGCCTCGGTTTGGAGTTCTATGCCGTTACGTTATGCCTCGGGTAGGAGCAAAATAAAAAGCAATGTTTTGAGGGGAGAGCTTTAACCGAACATCGTGCCTAATTTGAAGTGTCTATCCACTCCCGTTGAAGCCTGTATTCAATATAGAAACAGAAGATTTTTCCGGGTCCCGATTATTGGAGTAACAGTTTTCCCCGTCAGACACTGTATTTGCAGAAAATGACTGTGACAAGTAATGTAATGAAATGTAATGAAATAACATGTTAATCATTCTTTTTTATAAATCATTAATTAACAATTAAAAAGTGATATCAAACAAATTTGGCGAAGTGAAAAAACCTGTTAATTTTCGACATTTGAAGCTTGACGTTGAATCAATTAGAAGTGATTTTTTTAAAAAAGAAGCAGAGAATAATCGAATATTAGCATGCATCCTTCAAGGAACATGCTCTCCCGAATTACAAGATTTTTTTATATGGAAATTCCATGTCGAAATTAAATAGTGTAAAAAGAAAATTAAATGTTCCATAAATCAATTTCCATATTTCCATGAATATTTAATAGTCTGTCACTTCAGGTATTTCTTGAAATTTTGAAATTAATTTGAGGTATCTTGTATCAGTGCTTTTGAGTGGCAGGGCGGCGTCTTTCAAGTCAACTGAATTGGAAGAATGTCTCAAGGACTCAGAAGAGAGAGAGAGAGAGAAGGGGGGGAATCACCGGCTAGACAAACAGACAAGCAGACAAAAGATATGCTGTACAGCCTAAAATAACACCTCTGAAATCCACCTGCACTTCACAAAACAGCCCAAGTTTAGTTTCTCTCAACAAAAATATCAAAATCTACACATTTGTTACCAGATGTTTGAAATTTTAGAGAAATTTAAGAAGATCATTTTGTTAAAATTGTTGTTGACAATTAAGTCAGTCAAGTGTTAATAATGAAATTATTTTCTTACACCATTTAACCTGTATTGTTGACAACATTTCATTTGCAGTAAATTCAAAATCTTCCGAAAAGACGAATATAGAGTTAAACTTGTCTTGAGCAATCAACCAAGTAAACTGGGAAAAAGGTGACCGTTAAGTGCAGGTGATTATTGAAGCGTAAGTGTATAAAAATGGCTATTTTTTAATATCAACTGACTCGAATTCCACCAATACTTAGCGTATACTTAATACTTATGACTGAATTTCATCCTTATTTTGTCCTTAATAAAATAACATAATTGTTTCATTTTGAAAAGAAAGTATTGTCAGTAATTATTGACAATGTAAATATTCCTATCATTTTTGTTATTTTCAAGTATTTGGCAATGGTGACATAGATTAATTCCCCCAAAAATAAAAATATTTTCAGCAGAGAAACAAAAACAACAAAAAAAAGGATGAAAAACACACCTAAGTATTTGGGCATTACTAAGCTCTAAATGGTCGGGTCAGGTAGGTAAGATGACAACAAAAATAGTGGCCGATTCTATATGTTCAGTCTTGTATTTATCTAGCAAGCAACTTGGGAAAGTAGTCCTCTTTTCTGATTTAAATACTTTTTGATACTTTCCTTACTTGGTGGCAGGGATTTTTGACTTTTGAGTTTGACTTTTGCTTTAACACACGTGGATATATAATCAATAACTTTAAAATCGCATTTCCTAAAAAAAAAACGTCAATCACTTTTTTTCGTGATAAAATTATAGTTATTTGAAATGCAATGAGGCATATTCCAGCAATATATAAGTGCAAACTTTATTCCATAGATTTATCACTTAATTACCATTTCAGAAAATATCAGTTTTAAGGATGGGTCAACCTGTGAAGAAAATGGCGTCGATGTTTTATATGAGTCGTTTTCAAAGTTTTCGAGTATACTTGTATATGTATATGCCACTAGTAATTAGTTAGGCATCGCTTAATGACTGAAATACTGTCGCAGTGGCCCATAATTTCAGTACAGCAACAATAAAAGTGCTCAAGGCATCGAGGCACTGTCGATGGGATTGAATGAAATAACGATAAGCGAGACGGACACGTTGATTTGAAGTGGGAACATCTATTGGATTCACATCGGTGAATCAAGCTAGCTTGCCTTCATTAATTGTTGCAAACATTTTAGGGATGTCTACGAATATAATTACAGAAGACGAACGGTCTGGTAAAACATCGTCAGATCTGGTGTATGGGTCATGGTTCTGATTCATTGCTGGGTTCACAATATGAACATTTGTAACAGCGTTGGTCAGTGTTTTAAAAAGTCTGGGAAATGAGCCCAAACGTCTTTTAAATAACTTTCGCGAAACAAGTTCTTTTCTACAGTTACATAACTGATGTTATACATTTGACGCACATCAACTTTAAGAACGTTCCTTTTCATTTGACAGCGTGACCTAGCGCCAGCGTTGAATTCATTTTCTATTTGCGCAGGCGAACTTTTGCAAATGCAGATGTAGCTTATGATACAGCGGTTGGCAACGGATAAGGAACAGGGTCACCAAAACTACACCCTAAGGAAACTTAATTATTCTTCACTTAAGATGACGTTTACCAAATGGAGTCCAACTTACGGAAATTCTGCACGACTTAATCTACCGTTTAGGAACGTTTTCAAAATGAGTACAACTTTTTCCAACGAATTCTAACTTTGGAATTGGTTTAAAGGACGTTGGTTTCCAAAAGTCGAAAAAGTTTTTGCATGCTAAGGAAGTTAGACAGTGAACATAGACTCTCATTACTTTTTAACAACTTTTAGTAGCGGAGCTGAACGTGTGCCGAGACGTCAATAAACGTCGGCCAAAACGTGGTAGTGTGAACCCAGCTTGCTGTATGCATGTACATTGGGTTGCTGCTCATAAATGGCCCGGGTGTTTTGTTCACGCGTAAAATCTTTAAAAGTAAGTTATTCAAACAAAATATAACATGTTAAAAACGTTAAGCTGTTAAGACATCTACGTAACAATTCCCCATGTTTTTGATAGCATATACACATATTGCGTGGATACGCTACTGAGGGCGGAAAGATAGTTGGCTGCGACAATCTACGATGCCTGCTTACGCCGACAGTCTAAATCTGACATTACCCCTGTTTCTGCATCTTATTGCCCGTCCTTTCCTTAACAAGGATGTGTATAAACTTTGATTCAGGATCGCCGATTTATTATTCTTTGTATTACCAATGCCTTTTGCATTGCTTACCTCCTTGTTTTGATCTTTTTGTTCTTTTAGAAAAAAGCTGTTGGAACGTATACAGTATATCTAAGTCAGATTCTTGGTTGGACTAGTACTAAGCGCCTGGCAATGTCAATATTATTTATTTCTTCCGCACATTGCGGGGTTCTAATCTACCACATCTGGTATACTTTCATTATATATAGTGTCATTAAGCAGTTATAATCAGCCGAAAAAATGAGTAGAAGAGAGCCCACAAGACTGAAGGTTATCGAAAGTTAGAAAATAATTCAATATGGATCACGTTTCAGTAAATAGATAAGATAAAAAGCATAAACGATTGTTTTTGGATCAGTGATTTTAAATTTCGTTCAACACACTTTTTCATCTCTCTCTCTCTCTCTCTCTCTCTCTCTCTCTCTCTCTCTATATATATATATATATATATATATATATATATATTGTGTCCAGGCAAATAAACAAATAGTAGACGCAATTAATTTTATGAAGATACTAAATTGCTGCGTCATCTGTTATTAAAAGAAACAACAACGTAAAATTATAAAGGCAACTGATAAACAAAATATTTTAAAGTCTTAATTCAAATTACTCGTTTCTATTGTCACGAATACCTATTTTGCTTGCAAATAAGTGTGCTCTTTATACGCGGACAGTGCATTACATGTTTGAATAGTATCTGCTGTATTTAAAGATCGACTTTAGAAATGACGTGCCACAAAGTATAAAGAAAAATCTCAGTTAATCGAAGAATATCGTAAGTGAAAAACTTGTGGATCGTGCTGACATTGCATGACAGACAGCTAACGCTGTTTGAAACCGAAATCTCAAGGGAAATAGTGAGAATTCTTCATTTTATAATTCACATTGGTTTCTATGACAGCTCATTTTTGCTTCAGATGGTGGTCATACATGATTTTCAAAATTCCGGCTGATCAAAAAAAAAAAAAAAAATAATAATAATATAAAAAAAAAAATGAAATAAAAAAAATAAATAAAAAAAATAAATAAATAAATAAATAAAATAAAAAGTAATAATAATAATGATAAAAAAATATTTTTTTGGTTCTTTTTCTTTTGCATTTTGCACAGATGCGATGACCGCTCGACGAAAGTAATTTTTACCTATGATTAGACCCACAATACATTACTCCTGTCAGGGTTTTCGCTTTGAGGATTTCCAATTAATCCCTAAATCGTCGATTTTCTGATTAATTTCGATGATTTTGGCAATCATTTGTTGAATAATCTGGAGGACGGAAACTTTAAATGACACCATACTTGCATATTTTCTATGCCCGGAACCGATGCCATCGGTCACTTAGAATTATTGCCAAGATGGTTTTACATTCCTGGGAATGACATTTTGTTATTCAGCAGACCACAATTGAATGACTACATAGGTTAAATCTAATCAAAAGCACACGAAACATCTACATGAAATATCTTCCAAATCCCATGGAGTACTTATTTTTCAATACAACCGTTCCGGAACCAATGCGTCTTCATTGTTATTAATCACCAGCGGAACAAAGGCATAAATACAAATTATTAGTATAACCATTTCGGCTGAGCGTTAAATCCCAAAAGAGGAATATATTTTAATGTGGGCATAAATTGAGGATCACGAATTTCTTCCTCTTTATTTTTGATTTACTATATAATAGAAATCTTTTTACCAAGCCATTGCATATACGAACAAACGAAAAAAAAGTGTCATAGAAAACCTTGTTACAACTGCTTCATCTATTAACGTAGTGCAATGCTTCTCGTATTAACCGTCACCCCCCATTCATAGTGGATGTATTCTATACAGACCAATACATTTATCAGATTGTCGCAATGGACCTTGCTCGGTTCTCTAGACCTAGTTTTCGCACCAGCTATGCAGTTACATCAATATTGTCATTTGTCACTTTCTTTTTTAAATTGTTTTCAAAGGACAGAAAATCAATGGGAACACATGACATGAATGAACAGCTTTTCTAGATGGATTTTATCCCTTTAGTAACTGAAAATAAATTTCCCATCCCGTTCTATCCAACTCTTATAGCGAGTTTTACGAACAATTTACACGGAACAATGGCTCTGATTAAGGTTAAAGGACGTCCTTATACAAATTGTAAATATATAAATGTTCTATTAAAATGGAAGTGCTAAACGAATTGAAAACACAAATCCGTTAATCGACATTTTAGGTTAATTGTGTTTTATTCAATTAAATATGAAATTATTTGAGAAGAGGAAGTGACTTTTTTAAAATACCGATGTATTCATTTGTAAAATATTAACAGCTTGTAAAGTACATACAATGGCGTCATTAGCGAGGATTCTAGGTAATTAAATTTGAAAAATATGTGTTTGTCTATTTCAGTGTAGACATTTTACTAAAACCTGCTAAGCCATACTATAAAGGGTACATTAACCCTTTCCCTCATATAGACTCATTTTGACGCACTCAATTGAGTGATCTGATCTGCAGAAAACCACAGTTAAACCTTACCAAATTTAATTACAAAATCCTCATTATCAGACCACTGAGGAGCAGCGAACAGCATAAAACCTGATCAGCCTGCGAGTTACTCGCAGGCTGATCTGGTTTTATGCTGTTCGCATAGGTCTTTTCATGGTATCCTCTATGAGGGAAAGGGTTAAAACGCCTGCGTAATAATTCTGAATAAATCAATAGTAACATGTAAATGATTTTAATTAAGTAAATAATGAATTCATAAGTCTATTTCTTAGATTAGTTCGTCAAAAATCTAATTAAGTTACCAAAACAAGTTCGAATACTAGATCATCGTACTACAAGATAAAAAGCATGTCCGAATTTTAAAACTTCCGAATGCTGGACAAATGAAGTAAGGTCGAATATCAAATCATCTTTTATATCGACATGATTGAAATTTGTATTGCAACTTACAAGTGAAAATGGATGACTATCTCATAATAACAAAGATACAAACTGTTGGTGAGTCTAAATTACTTTTGAATTGTTCAAAACGCGAGTGTTGAATGAATATAGTGAGAATGAAACAAAACTTTGCTGAAATGGTATTGGTATGTATTGCCGAACGTTGCAGCAAGAGGCCATTTTGTAAAATATCATATGAACATTTTTGTTAAAAGATGAATTAAAAGAGAACATGTAACAATTAAAATCTCATTAGAGTTAAGGCAGAGACATATTACATTCTGCATAAATCGGAAACTAAAACGCATCAGTTTGTAAAAAAAAAAAGAAGGAAACTGCAGAAGAGAAAATTAATTTTCAATTCATTCAATTCATGGATCGTTTTGATAAAGATCAAAAGCTATTATATTTCGCAAAAAGCTATCACAAAAAGCTATCACTCTTAGCCCAGTTTTGCGTCAATTATTCATATACGTCTGCCTTAATTGAAATCCCAATCAATTTTAAGTGCAAGTAATTTTTATCAGCTAAAAGGTTATTGTATGTTTTCATCCATGAGAAGAAATTTGATATTCCTAATTAAAAACAAAACAACAACAAAAATAAAACGTGCACTTAAAACGTGTATATTTTTTTATTTTTTGAGCGTTAGTTAGATATGAGTTAGATAAACTGAGTTTAACTAAAAAAACAAACAAAAAAAAAAAACAACAACTTTCAAGCCAATTAATAGGTTCAGTCCTCACGTACGTATGAAAGGGATAAATAACAAACGTTCTACGGACATAAAAACTGAGGTAAATACTTTTTCCAATGAGGAAAGAAAAATGACAACTACAGATACAACCAGATAAATTTTTAAATATAAATACGGCCTCGCTACAAATATTGCCTCGCTTTTGCGGTCGCTCGAATATGTGCACACAAGTATAAATACAGCCTCGCTACAAATATTGCCTCGCTATTCCGGTCGCTCGAATATGTGCACATAAGTATAAATACGGCCTCGCTACAAATATTGCCTCGCTATTGCGGTCGCTCGAATATGTGCACACAAGTATAAATACAGCCTCGCTACAAATATCGCCTCGCTATTCCGGTCTCTCGAATATGTGCACACAAGTATAAATACGGCCTCGCTACAAATGTCGCCTCGCTATTCCGGTCTCTCGAATATGTGCACACAAGTATAAATACGGCCTCGCTACAAATATTGCCTCGCTATTCCGGTCGCTCGAATATGTGCACACAAGTATAAATACGGCCTCGCTACAAATATTGCCTCGCTATTCCGGTCGCTCGAATATGTGCACACAAGTATAAATACGGCCTCGCTACAAATGTCGCCTCGCTATTGCGGTAGCTCGAATATGTGCACACAAGTATAAATACGGCCTCGCTACAAATGTCGCCTCGCTATTGCGGTAGCTCGAATATGTGCACACAAGTATAAATACGGCCTCGCTACAAATATCGCCTCGCTATTGCGGTAGCTCAAAGCAATAGCTTCCGTCTGAAATCTCACGTTATGCGGACTGTAAAAAAAAGGCCAACATCATTTTCCGGTTTCTGGACGAATATGTATACATACGCACAAAGAGAGACTCGTTATTCCATTCACTCGTTTCATGTTCACACAAATATGAACTGGGACTCGCTACCACGTTCATGCGTATCATGTTCTCAGAGGTATACTTACGGTCTGTCATTTTATAATTATGCAAATAAGGTACACATGGAACCACGCCTTTTCCGTCAATCTATGTGTTTAAAGAGTAAAATAAAGTAAAATATCCCCATTCCAGTCTCTTTTCACTCCTTGCACACGTCCCTTAGTACGATAGTCATTCGTTCCAAAGATTGCAGAGGTTACGTATCTCAAATTGTATCTCGAGGGGTGAAAGCAATACTACACTAAGTGTTTATATATTTATATGCACTTAGCATAGTTTCGATCTCACCTCTCGATCTATTATTTCGAATAATTTGTTCGGGTCCCGACTGCGTCCTCCCAAGTAACTCTGTGTTCAGAAACACTCAACAATTAAGCTCAGCAACAAAGCAGTTTTCGTATTGTTTTTTAGTCCTAAAGACCACGTATTACAAATAATACGACAGGCTTTGATTCATATGTTTATGCAGTTTTATTTCATATAAAACCGTTACGAATGACTTAAAATCAATGGATTAAGAATATCGGAAATATTTCAGAAAGTGTGATATTGTTTCTTGGATCGAATCTAAGATTTGCACGAGTTAATATTCAAGAAATATAAGCATCACGCAAGTTCAAAAGCCCGCGATAGAAACAAATTGTGCGTCAGTTATATTTAACAACTTTAAGAATAAAAAATGATTCATTTGTGAATCATTTCAGATACTTTTATGTAATCTTATCATAAAATCACTCTTAATAATCATGCATTCTAGACATTAATGAAATAAAAAGTCAGTGAAATGAACTGAAAATAATAATAAAAGTGAAGCAAACAAAATGCGACATTCAGTGTAAATGATCTGAGAGAATTAAAACCTTGTTTTTAAGTTAGGAACGTTCAATCAATCCCAAAGGAAATACCACTTAATTTATGGAATTTATAGATTGAAGTCTAATACAAGTAAGACTGCCTTGTGAATGAAATGGTATCGGAGAGAGAAAATTTGAAGAAAAGAATTGAATGTATACAAATCCCCCCTAAACTCGGAGAAACAAGAAATATTTTTAAATTCGGGGTGTGGAGGGGGGGGGGGGGGGGGATGAAAATGTTACAACTAAAGATTTCAAGTGGACCCCGGGAATTCGAAAACATTTTTATTTACCCGGGGGAATTTTAACACGTTTTTATTTTACTCCGGGGAAATTTGAAAACGTTTTTATTTGACCAATGCCGGGGAATTTAAAAACGTTTTTATTTTACCATGATGGAATTTAAAAACGTTTTTATTTTACCATGATGGAATTTGAAAACGTTTTTATTTTATCATGATGGAATTTGAAAACGTTTTTATTGTGTTATATGTGTAACGCACGTAATACTTTGCCACCTTGACAGGGAATACAGTTTTTTAAGACGCAAGACGCTATATGTGTAACGCACGTAATACTTTGTCACCTTGACAGGGAATACAGTTTTTAAAGACGCAAGACGCTATATGATTAACGCACGTAATACTTTGTCACCTTGACAGGGAATACAGTTTTTTAAGTTGCTATATGTGTAACGCACGTAATACTTTGTCACCTTGACAGGGAATACAGTTTTTTAAGACGCAAGACGCTATATGTGTAACGCACGTAATACTTTGTCACCTTGACAGGGAATACAGTTTTTTAAGACGCAAGACGCTATATGTGTAACGCATGTAATACTTTGTCACCTTGACAGGGAATACAGTTTTTTAAGACGCCATATGTGTAACGCATGTAATACTTTGCCCCTTGACAGGGTATACAGTTTTTTAAGACGCTATATGTGTAACGCACGTAATACTTTGCCACCTTGACAGGGTATACAGTTTTTTTAAGACGCTATATGTGTAACGCACGTAATCCTTTGCCGCCTTGACAGGGTATACAGTTTTTTAAGACGCTATATGTGTAACGCTCGTCTTTCACGCACAGAGATAACTTCGAATATACTCACCAAAACATTATATGTGTAACGCTCCTAATATTTTGCCACCTTGACAGAGTATACAGTTTCCTAAGACGCTATATGTGTAACGCTCGTCTTTCACGCACAGAGATAACCTCGAATATACTCACCAAAACATTTCAGAACAATTTTTCGTCTGTTCTTAGATTACTTCGCTTCTCCGGAAATTGAAGGACATAATGTGGCATTAATTCCTAACAAAAATTGCCGGCGGAGGGGGTCTTGTGAGAAATTAATTTTGTTCATCTCCTGGAGATTGCTCAACTGTAGACAGATATGCTCCCCCACCAATTTATAGGATTTACAAAGGCATGTAGACTTACGTTTGTACTTTGCATAGTTAATATATCAATGTCGAATTCGACCAACTATTTTCAGCGCTATGTAAAACTTACTAGTTTTAATTATTTCTATTGTTATTATTTCTTTCAATTATTGTTAGTAATTAATGTAATATTTCATTTCAACTTAGTCGTGTACTTGAACATTTCATAAAATACTAATGGTGGAATTTGCATCTACCTAGTTTAAGAATTTAAGTATTACTTAGCGCTAAGTACTGTTGGTGGAATTTGGGCCAGTTGAAAAGTTCCAACTAACGACAGTCTACAAATATGTTAGTGTTCATTCGTGCTGTTTTACACAATTTACAGTTCCAGCGAACGGGAAATGTTTCTAATATATGTAGAACCGCTGCAGTTGATACACATATTCTAACTTGGCAAGTGCTTTTTGGACTGCTATGATAACATTATATTATAAGAAGGCAACTTTGAGCTAAATTTGATGTAGAACCGAATTTGCTCCTTTTATAGAAATCGACACACAAAAATAAAGAGGAAGGTATCCATTTCATTGGATGACAAATATAGCTGGCCACTAAATGTAATGACGATTTGTATACTTACACAATTGAGTATCGGGAAGATATAATTGACACCTATTAAATAGTTTTGATGAGGAAATATTCCAAGATGGACCACTACTTGTTACTCTCGAATTATTTTTTCTTAAATGTTTGCTTTAAACTATGTTACTATTCATTAATAAAGCCGTTTCCTATCTCACTAACTTCAGACTCTCAGTTAGAAAGAATGAAATAATGAATGAATTGATGAATGAAAGAGCTCTGACGTATGTGAAATAATTCTCTAATCAAGTTGAGTTACATTTAATTCAAATGGGGTCTGGGAACATATTGGCAAGGTAAACAAAGCTATATTATATATCTATTCAAATCGATTGGAGTCAGCAGCAATTAGAAAATAAATTTCACAGAAAAACTTGCTGAACACAATGATGAAGTACAGTAGGCTTTACCTCGCTTAATTTAACCCATTTTCAGAGAGAAAAACTATTCACGAATGTATGTTGAATGTTTCCTCGATCTTCGTTCTTACTGTTTGCAATATTGTACCCCCTCCTAGAAAAAACCTACAAAACAAACTAGGATGTTTATGGATAAAACATAATTAAATAGTGCTTTTGAAAATTATTCGATCAAACTGATCACTCTCTGTCTGTAAATTTGTTTAAATATCTTTATGCAGTATCTTAAAAATGACTTGGAAAAAAAACCAACTAAATGTCAACATAAGATAAAACGCAAAAAAAGATATTCTATGAAACATTACATCTCAAACATATTTTCTCGTCATATAAATAAATGCAAGATGCCGTTGATGCATAGTAGGATGCAGAACACGTTCAAGGTGATGTATTAATATAGAATATCAACTCAGTGTAATGCAAATGTAAAAAGCCATTTCCTTCCCCTAAATTACCAAGAAAAGCAAATTAATTCATAAAATGTTTCCCCCATCCACGTATTATTATATTAAAGCTTCCTTTATATTGTCAAAGCTACGGATATAAAAATGCTAACAGAATTTGATATAAAATCCAAAATGAAATTTTATTACTGTTAATAAGCAATAAATCGTAAGGTTTCCTGTTTTCTTTCCCTGTAATCAAATATCATGATATGAATGAGCTGCCACACGCTTAAAATCATCTTCGTAATTCACTTGACATTTAAGGAAAATACCAGTACCTCTAAAGCAAGAAACCCTAATTCGAAAGACAGATACACATGTTTTCATTCTTCATTCGTATTTAATTCTCCGGTATGAAATGCATATAACGAAGTAAAATTTTTTTTTTTTTTCAATAAAATGGAATTTAAGCTGAGACAACATTTTCGGCCTATTGGAAAAAAATGAACGTAAATATGTATATATTTGGAGTACAAATTGTAAATAAGGGTAAGAGAGTACACAAACCAATGTCGAATCTTTTCGATTGATTATCTTACAATGAACCGATGTCTAAATGATTCTTGGCGCAATAGAAATAAAAGAATGCAAATTCTAGTTAAAAGGGTCAAGTAGATGGTAATTTTTATTGAAAGTGTATTAAATTCTTTTAAAATTAACTTAAATTTTAAATATACATTGCATATGGAACACGAAATCGTAACAAATTGTTGTTCTTTTTATTACTATTCAGAGAGAGAGAGAGAGAGAGAGAGTCCTTTCCCAAGTAATTGTTACTTCAATAATGTCTCAGTAAAATTCATTGCACTTGTGACGCTTCTGATGAGGTAAAAGTCTACAACAATTTACAACAAAACATCATATACTGTCTTTATTCACGAATATATTTTCTTCTGAATCATAAATAAAGAAAAGCAAAGGCGATCGCATTAAGAAACGTCCATAAAAAATGAGACCAACCATTAAAATATATAGAATATGAGATAGACCCCACCTCACATTCAGATGTTGTCTCTAGGTACCATTGATCCAACACTTATATTCATGGATAGACGACATTTTCTTCGAATCATACTTTTCTTGACCTCATTGCGGAAACCATCAAAGTGATCAAAATTTCGATTGCATTGGTAATACTAATGCATTATAATTGTAGCAAATACTGAATATCTAAATAAAAAAAGGATACTTCTCGTAGATGTATTTTCAATAAGATAGGATTTACGCTGGCAGTGAATATATGTTGGCAGATACCATACGATGATATAATTATATTGCTAAAACTTTGAATTTCTCTGAATTTCTCCTTCGTGTAGATTGTAGATTGTCTGGTGTTGACAGGCCTTGCGAGTAGCCAATGGCCTCGATAAATACGTCAATTATAATCACTTTATATGTTAATAAGAGTTGCATTTTTGTTTCACCACGTCTGCTGCTGGTCTTCACGTACGATTGTAAATATGGTTAAAATTGAACCACCGAACATGTAAAACACGTTCAAAAGAAGCTATGCCAATGGCCAGGTTTGTCAAGATTAAATTCCCAGACGCAATATCATTAAGGCAGCCCTCAACGCGGCGAATGCCTCCACAAGGGTAACCTTAGTTGGATTAAAGAGCAAGCAAAGGACTGTATAGCTATGAGTTATTGGCTTCATTCATGCCCAGAGCGGCAAATTGACTCCACTATGGTAACTGTATCTGTTGGTTAAAGGACAAGTTTTGCTGTGAGTTATCAGCTTCCTTAAAATGCTCCAATGTAGGAGTGGTGTAGTCGACGGCATCAAATGCTGTGGACTGATCGGGTAGTAAAGGTATTGTTACATTGTTCTGGTCTACAGATTGGAGAAAATCATTCTGAACTTTAAGTAAGAATTGGCTTTCCCCGTGAATGGTATTTAGTATCAGATGCTCATCGAGTCGTGCATCAACTACGTTTTCTAGAACTTTAGATATAAAAGGGAGGGTCTGCACATTATCCAGGCATATCTTTTAAAAATACGTCTTATTCGAAAACTTTGAATTGAATTTGGCGCGTTTGCAGATTCAAATGAGGTGTTAATGATTTTTGCCATAACAGGCAGAAGTTTACCCATATTTTTCGGAGACATGTTGGTATAGGGTCTGTGTTCCAAGGTTAATTAGGAGAATTAATAATCTTTGCATTTGATCTTTTCATCTGAGCATGGAATCATTTTTACTATACGGTTTACTGTTTACAGAACTGTCTCTAGATTACCAAGTTCGAGTCAGTATCTAGATTCATCTAGTTTGTGTTTGTTCATTTTAACCATTTCCTAACAGATGTATATAACTAATGAATGACATACATTTCATACTGCAAATGACTGTCTCTCAGGTACCTACCACATTTTATCTAATCTCTTAGGGGAACCATACAGATGACTGTTCACGTGCACAACCCTTTCATCTCCTTGGTGACAGTCCTGACTGATGTAATTAGAACGAACAGCCAAGCATTACAGTTAGACTGACAGAAAGTTCCATCATACACGACATTGAACACTCGACAAAGAAAACGTCTGGTGTGGTACTGCCGAAGTGATTCCTTATACCGTAAAGCGACTAGGTTAAAATAAGGCATCTTCACGAAAGAAATCGCGCATGGGTAGCCACAGCCTCGGCAGTTTTGATTAAAAACAAAAATGATGAAAGGGTAACCTAGAGAGATTTGTCAGCCGTATGAAGTTCAACACAAGCCATCGCTTCTATTGACAAACTAAGATAATTTGGTTTCTCTTACTTAGAGTTTGTGACAATCTGCTGCAGGCAAAAAAGGTGGCATCGGAAGTTAAGATGGTTCGGAAATATCATCTATGATTTTTGCCATAACAGGCAGAAGTTTATCCATATTTTTCGGAGACATGTTGGTATAGGGTTCCAAGGTTAATTAGGAGAATTAATAATCTTTGCATTTGATCTTTTGATTTGATTAAAAAACAAAAATGATGAAAGGGTAACCTAGAGAGATTTGTCAGCCGTAAGAAGTTCAACACAAGCCATCGCTTCTATTGACAAACTAAGATATTTTTCGGAGACATGTTGGTATAGGGTTCCAAGGTTAATTAGGAGAATTAATAATCTTTGCATTTGATCTTTTGATTTGATTAAAAACAAAAATGATGAAAGGGTAACCTAGAGAGATTTGTCAGCCGTAAGAAGTTCAACACAAGCCATCGCTTCTATTGACAAACTAAGATAATTTGGTTTCTCTTACTTAGAGTTTGTGACAATCTGCTGCAGGCAAAAAAGGTGGCATCGGAAGTTAAGATGGTTCGGTAATATCATCTATGATTTTTGCCATAACAGGCAGAAGTTTATCCATATTTTTCGGAGACATGTTGGTATAGGGTTCCAAGGTTAATTAGGAGAATTAATAATCTTTGCATTTGATCTTTTCATCTGAGCATGGAATCATTTTTACTATACGGTTTACTGTTTACAGAACTGTCTCTAGATTACCGAGTTCGAGTCAGTATCTAGATTCATCTAGTGTGTGTTTGTTCATTTTAACCATTTCCTAACAGATGTATATAACTAATGAATTACATACATTTCATACTGCAAATGACTGTCTCTCAGGTACCTACCACATTTTATCTAATCTCTTAGTGGAACCATACAGATGACTGTTCACGTGCACAACCCTTTCATCTCCTTGGTGACAGTCCTGACTGATGTAATTAGAACGAACAGCCAAGCATTACAGTTAGACTGACAGAAAGTT
>CM037783.1:34692972-34742972 GCA_021229015.1 Solen grandis | reverse complement strand
CTACATAAAAACCCACCCACAGCATTTTCCAATTTAATTTTAAATAGTAATATGAAAAAAAGCAAAAAAGCTATATAAATTACTCAAACTTGTGGAGACTCATTTTGAAGCCCTCAACCAATAACAGTTTTATATTGTTAACATAGGCCTTTCCTTGATCTTCTGTATGAAAAAAGATTTGGAATCATTCTCCCAGACTCGTAAACATGCTTGAATTTTTCCTAACATTTCAATACTCTATTATACTTTGTTCATCATTCATTAACCCTGTGCATCTGTGATGCAATAGCAATGAAAAAAACAAAAACTATATATTGCTTTTTTGTCTCTTTGCTTCCCAGCCAAATGATTTATACAGCATGATTTTTTTTTTGTATATGTCTTTTAATCTTCTCAAAACTTGTAAATGTAAAATCTACCCTGGCCAAACACATCTAGAACTCATTCATCAAGGGTCATTTTGGAATTTGGGTCAAATTTGTTACTTATTTTAAATTTAATACGCCTACACACACACAAACCATTGCATTGTTCTTACAATTACTTTAATGGCGCCATAGCACTCTTTTGCATTTGTATCCCCTTTGTTTCTAATGTCACTTACTTTCACTGTCTACACCCCAGCGTCTTCGTTCTAAAGATAATTATTGTACTGGCAATTAAGGCTATTTATCTCAGGTGAGCGATTTAGGGCCATTATGGCCTCTTGTTTTAAATTAAAATCCGGCCCAGAAATAATGACTGTAGACCGTGTACAAATATTTTAAACGACGTCAAGTTGACGTCAAAACACGTCATAGACAAATGAAAATTATAGAATGCAAAATGTTCTCTCTGAGGCAAATGGTATTAAACTTTCAGGTCTCGACGTTTCCAACATATAAAAATTAACACGAAAAATATAAGAAATTACTTTTCACCCCATGACGTCATGTGACGTCTATGACGATCATCTTTTAAGAATGAAAGTAAATTCTAGAAAATAAATGCTGTCCAAACATCATCTTCTAGCTCATCTGTAAGCGTTTTTATACGCATTTGAAATTTAAACGTCAAGGGTTTCGAATCTTGGATTCACCATAGAATCATTGCCTTTTCGAATTTGAAAAATATGACACCGGATGCACAACTAGAGCCTAACTTTACATATTCTTTAAAATTTTTTATTAAAATCGGCCCAGAATAATGGCTGTAGACCGCGTACAAATATTTTAAGCACTCAAGTTTGACGTCAAAACACTCATAGACAAACGAAAATTATGAATTGCAAAATGTTCTCTCTAAAGGGATAGTATTAAACTTTCAAGGTGCCGGACTTTTCAACATTAAAAATTAACACTAAATATTAGAAATTACTTTAAGCTCATGACGTCATATGACGTTCATCATTTTAAAATTTGTAAATAAATTTTAGAGAATTATATTATGTCCAAATATCATTTTTCTAGCTCATTGTAAGCGATTTTATATCATTTGAAAGTTGACGTCAATGGTTCGAATATTGATTCGCCATAGAATCATTGCTTTTCGATTTTGAAAAACGGACACCGAATGCACAACTAAGCCTAACATACACATTCTGTGAACGTTGATGAAAATCGCCCCAGAAATAATAGCTGAGACCGCGTACAAACCGACGTCAAAGCTGACGTTTGTGACATCATAGATATAAATTCATTGCATCCGAAGCACATGTTAGAAATATATGCCATAAAATTTTCATGTTCTAAGTCAATGACAACACACCGAAATTAACAAAATATAAGAGGAAGGAAAAAAGAATAATAAGAAGAAGAATAAAAAAAAAACATACAAACCCAATAGGACGTTCTGCCGAAAGGCATTTAAAACGGTGACGGCGAGCTTGTGGCATTTATTAGAAAATTTTCTCTAGTCGTTTATAGACGGAGAGAAGGCGCACGTGCGACACGTAATCAAATTAAATCTAAGGTCACTGTTCTGTTTTTACACGCAGTTACAAGATATTCTTACAAATCCGTCATAATTTAAATCCGCCTCTCTAATGGACACCCATCGCTGTGATAAATCATATCGCGTGTTAGTTCGTTCTTTTTTTTTTTTTTTTTTCTTTTTTTTTTTGCACTTTTTATTTTTTATGCTAATAAACAACATACTATACAAATTACTTGTTATCATCTCGTGCGACTGTCAGACAAAATTCAATTTTTTACCCTCTTATAAGAAAGAGAGAGATGTTTCACACACACACACACATACACACACACACACATACATTTACTTATAGTGCTTTTATTTTTTTATTTAGTTTTTATACAATAAATGAACATTTATAACGAACAAATTAAGTTAAATCAGTAAGCAATTTTTTTATATCAATCGCTCATTAGTCATCCCCCCTCTCCCAGGGGTCAAGCAACTCGGAGAGTTTCCTTGCTTATCAGTCAGTGCTAAATTTACCGCATGATTCTACACAAGTTTACAGCACCAGCATGGAGATACAAACAGGTGTGCGGATCTGCAAAGAGGTTTTAGGGATGAAATAAATGGCGTATCCTCCGAGTTAAAGATAAACCCCCGCTATACGCTCTGTGTATCAGCACCGGACAAATTTGAATTATTATTTACTAACTAGACGTTATAATACAGTGTGTCCATTTTTAGTATACCGTTTAATATCGTAAAGTTTATATCTTGTATACATTGAATATACAATCCGCTATTAGATCCGATTTATATGTTCCGGTGTTAATCAGCAATATCTCAAATGATTTTAAGTATTTTTCCCTTTTTTGATTCAGTTTTTTTTCATCTTCGCCCTTTCCAATTTTCCATGGGGTCCTAAAAAATTTTTTCTCACAAGCTGATCATTTTTTTGTCACTAGTTGATCAATATTTTGTCAATGTCTGATTGATTTTTATCACGACTTGATCAATTTTTTGTTACTGTTGAATCATTTTTTGGACCTTGAACATGAAAATTTCCCCAAAAGAATGCTGATTCATTTTTGTCACTAGCTTTTATTTTTGGCACTGGATACCCATTTATTTCATCCGTAAAACCCTCTTTGCAGATCCGCACACACTTTTTTGTATCTCCATGCTGTGCTGTAAACTGTGTAGAATCAGCGTAATTGAGCACTGACTGATAAGCAAGCAAACCTCCGATTGTTTGGGCCACTGGGGAGGGGGGGATGACTAATGAGCGATTGATATAAACAAAATTGCTTACTGATTTTTACTTAATTTTTTCCCTTTTTTAAATTTTTCCCATTTTATTTTTATAAAAACTAAATAAAAAAATAAAAGCACTATAAAGAAAATGGGGGTGTGTGTGTGTGTGTGTGTGTGTGAAAAACATCTCTCCTCTTTCTCAAAGTGGGTAAAAAATTGAATTTTTTTTCTGACTCGCACGAGTTTAAACAAAGTAATTGTAAGTATGTGGTTTATTAAGCTAAATAAATAAAAGTGCAAAACAAAAAAAAAAAAAAAGAACGAACAAAACACGCGTTAGGGGGGAAATTTTTATCACAGCGTTGGGTGTCCATTAAAAGGGGGATTTAAATATATGAGGATTTGTAAGAATACTTTTGTAACTGCGTTTTAAAATCAAACAATGATTTTTTAAATCGACAATTAGGATTTTTTTTTTACCAAATTTAAAACGTGTCGCACTGGCCTTCTCCCCGTCTTTAACGACCTAACAAATTTTTTTTAAAAAATGCCCCCGGGCTCGCCGTCACCCGTTTAACTATTTCATGCCCAAATGCGCTTTCATGTTTTGAATGTGTCATAATGGTCATAAAAATTTTTTTAAATTTAATGCCACCCAACCTGTTCGGGCTGAGCCCGATCTTCGTTACCTTGAAATTGGTAAAATAAAGTTTTTTGTCTGTCTGTCTGAGATGGCCCTTTTCATAGGGAAAGGGCAGAAATTAAGCCCCTAAATTTCCCTATATCTTTGAAAGGGTGAAAAAACAAAAAAAAATTTTTTACTTTGTAACACAAGTTAGCCATAAAAAAATTAGTCTATCAAGAAAATTTTTATTTTCTTATCTGAATAATTAAAAAAAATTTTCCCATTTTTTTTTTATATCAATCGCACTTTCCAGAAAAAGGGAAATAACATTACATATGGGCTTTTACATATTTTGGGTTTTTTTCAAAAGATTAGATGCAAATTTACAGACTTTAAGGAAAAACGCATGGAAATTGAAAAAATTTACAAATTTAACTTTTGTTGGGTGGGTGGGCTTTTTTAATTATGTTTTAAGCTTATAAACAAAAAAGATGTCCTATTTCTGATTATACGTCCCCTTTATTTTTTACTAGTAATTGCTTTTTGACGTATAATTTTTGACAAAATTTAATCCGGGTGATTTGTTGGGTACTTGTTTAAAAAGGGAAAATGTAATCGATAAGAATGGGGCTCAAATATTTATTAGTGTAAAAGTTTTTAGTAAATAAAAAAACGGGGAAAAACCGAAATTTGTTTGAGGAGCGATTAATTTAAACGAAAAAGGGACGCGACTTCGGGAATTATCCATTAATTACTCACAGTGCCGTTTTTTTTTGGTTACGGCCGCTGAAGGGGCCCTTAAAAATCATAATAAAAAAAAAAAGGGAAAACCCAACGTATTTAAACCGTGACTCCTTTTTCAAAAATTTTCTAATGGGGTTTAATGAAATGAAAACTTAAAAATCATGTGATGAGTATAGAATCAAAATTTGTATATTGCTGATATTGGATCTTCTAAATCAGGGTATTTTGCTTCCTAACTTTATTTAAAAGCAAAAAATTTTTGAAGCACAATTTAAATTTTAACCTATCATCACAATTTTTAGATTTTCTTTTTGAAAAAAAGGCCTTTTTAAGGGGAGTCTCCCCAAATTCCCTGATTTTTGATAAAAAGGCGATATTGTTTAAGTAAAGGGTAAAATTTTTCTGATCTTTTTGATCCTGATGAGATGAGTTTTATGAGATGTTTATTCTCAAAACAAATTGTGTTATCAATGTTTCTGAATCGATCTCTCTCCCTTTAAAAACCCTAACGCTTTAATAACCAAAATTCTTCAAACTTTTTTATTTTTTATTTTTTCTCTTTATTATTTTTTATTATTATTATTATGATAGGGGAAAAAAAAATTGCTTTCTGTCTATCATTACCCACCTTAAGCATATAGAAATTTTAAAATTTCTTTACGGTTACTCGAAACTTTTCGTACCATTTATAATTTTAAAAATTGTATTTTGCAATCTTTTTTGGATGAAAAAGTATCGTATTAAACTGAACCGTTTTTAAAAAGAAATTTTATCAATTTTTTGGGTTTTAAAATTAAAAAATCCAAAAATTCGTAGCGAACGTGGTTTTCCCCCTTTTTTATATCCCGGGGTTTGTAAAAAAGGACTTTGGGGCTTTTCTAGTATTTATTAAGTAGTAAATGTACGCTTTGAGTTAATTGGGCAAGCCACAGGGTTTTATCCTCTGCATAAAAAGGGGTACCGGCAGATCAAGAATTAATGACTCACAGACCGTTCCTTTCTGACACGAACCGCCCTTTCGTGAGCCCCCAAAAGAATGGGATTTATTTTATTTTTTAAACCTTACTCCATATTCAGTAATTTTTTTTAAAAAGATAAATTTATAGACAACTTTTTACAAAAAAACCCAGATTTTAAAGGGGGGTTAACTCCCCGATACATGATGCAATGTTGTGACATATTCAAAAAAAAAAATGACCGTGGGCACATTCCCAAAAAAAGCGGGGGCTTTCGGTCCCCTACCCCTTTGGGCCCCTTTTAGGAGCTTGGGTCCATTTTGGGAAAAGGGCTTGAAAAGTATAACGTCGCAATTTTTTTTTTATAATTTTATTTTTTAAATTTAAACCCTGACCCCTTTAAGTTCAATGCTTTACAAATACAATAAAATGAAAAAAACAAAACAAAAAAACAAAACAAAAAAAAACAACCCAAAACATCAGAACCAATTTTTTTTATACAAAGTTTTAAAAACCGTTTCCAAAAAGATCGAGTTTGTTTGTTTGGAAAAATTTTTGCAAAAAAACAAGAGGGAATAATTATCAGTTCAAAGGGGGAAAAACTCCTTGGAAAGTAACAAAAACGCAAAAGCATAAAAAAAATAGGGCCCCTTTAAAAATTACATATTCTGAATTGCGGAGACGGGGCCTTTTTAATGGTGCATATATCGGATAGGAAATATTAAATTTTCTTTTAAAAGGGTTTTAAAAAACGCTATTACGTCAAAAAATCAGTAAGGGGTTTAAAATCGAATCGAGAACATAGGGTTTATTTTGTAGCTTTTGATAAATCTATCAATTGATATTTAAAAGTTAGGAAAAAATTGGGGATCGTAAAAGGTTTTCCCTAACGGAAAAACTAATTTAAAAGGGTTTTTGTATTGGGTTTTTTTTCAATCAAAAAGAAAATACCAAAAATTTCGAAAATTTTTTGGGCAAAGTTTTATAAAATTTTCCCAAAAAATATTTAAACCTTACCTAGGGAAAGCTAAGTATTTTGTAAACTTTTTAGCTACCTTTGTGGTCTATCAAAAACGATCTGAAGTCAAACAATATTGACATATAAATGGTACTGGACCCTAAAAAGGTTGATTTCAGAAAAACCCTGAAAATCTTGCCACTCCTTTTAACAGAAAATACATGGTGTATTTAAGACAATATCATATGACGTATAAAGAGAAGCAGCCCAACCAACCCCCAAAGCCCCTTTATAACGTATTCCAATAAAATGGGGCCCCCTTTTTTGTGGAGAGTTCCTCGTTTTACTTTTTTAATTTCAATTTTTTTTGCCTTCCCCCCAAATAATTTTCAACATAAAAAAAAGGTTCAAAAACGTTTTTGCATTGTAGTTAAACTAATAGATGTGATTAATTTTTTGGGGGCTGGTTTTGGAAATTACCGTTTTTTTAAGTTGATTTTTCATCAAACAAAAAGTGTCATCGCTAAAATGATAGTCTTTTCAGTTTTATTCGGTTGTCTATGAAGAAGATTTTATATGCGTCGTTTTTCCCGGTTGTACCCCCAATACACTTCCGGTTTTTGAGTCCAAAACATTAACTTGACATGAGACCTTTACATTGAACCAGGATCATTTTAATCGGTCGAGAAATGACTGAGATTAATTTAAAATATACTTTTTTGGAAATTTTTGAATTTGGGCCTTTTCCAATTTTGGGGGTTCAAGTGACTTTTTTAAATGTTTTTGTCTCGTGTGAAAAAAAGAAAACCCCATAAAAGTATACGTTTTTGACATTGGGGAACAAACCCTTTTCCAATAGTTATTCGGGCGGAAATTTTAAATTTTTAAAATTTAAGGTTAAAAAACGCTGTTCTCATAGTGGGAAGGGTTAAAATCGCATTGAGAAAAAAAGGTTTATTTTTGAAGTATTTTGATAAATCTACAATTGAAAAAAAATTTTAAAAATCGATATCTTAAACCGTTTGCCTAAAAGAAAAACGATTTAAAGCTTTTTTTTCAACCAAGATATTCCCAACATTAGAATTTAAAGCTTAAAATTCCGAACATTTTTAGTATTACAAATAAGTATACATTTTGAACAGAACGGAATTTTTCGATACATAAATACTTTTAACCACATACTGGCTTCCTCTCAAAGTCAAAATTTTGACAAATTTAATCCTTACCGAGGTCAAACTAAGGATTAAAGAAAATTGGCTAGCTCCCTTTTTGGGGCTACTTTTAAACCGACTCAAGTCACCAAAATTGATGTATAAAAGGGATGGGCACTTACAAAGGGGTCGAAGTCATGTATAAACCGTTTAAATTTGTCCATCTCGTTTAACAAGAATACATGGTGTATGTTAAGACAAGCGTACAATTCGTAAAAAGCAAACATTTGAGTTTTTTACCAAGCAAGATGACTTTTAAGGACATACTAAAAATTTTTCAAAAAGTGTAAAATTTTTATTTTTATTTGGATTAGATATATGGGTATTTTAGGAAAAATGGGTTTTGGGAATTTATTTTTCATCAAAGCAATGTGTTCAGTCTCTAATATGAAAAATATTTTCAAATTTTTTTAAATTTTTATTATTGGGGAAAATCTAAATTATTTTTCCTTAATCTATTTTGTCTTTAATTAAATGACAAGAAAAAGGGTGAAAAAAATGGAATACTTTTAAATAGCTTTTTTAAAAAAAAAGTTCACTTTATGCGTTAATGTGAAACAGACCTGGGCATCGTTTGAATCCGTTCGATTGGTCAAAAATGCAGAGATTGATTGGCGGTACTCGTTCCTGATTGGTTTAAAACGAAATGTTTTGATTGTTTTAATTTTCAATCCCCTAACTACAAAACACCACAATAGGCCAACAAAACTTTTTTTTCCATCCGCCCTTGAATAACACACCCAGACAGAGTGGCTACTTTAAAGGGGGTTTTTTAATTTGTGAACTTTAATAAACCATTGTTCCATTTCCGTCCCAATCAACACACGCCAGACCTGGGGGGACTTTAAAGGGGTTAACTTTTGACAGTTAAATAGTCATTTTTCGCATTTCCGTCCCCGGGTCAAACACGCCAACAAGTGGGACTTTAAGGGGTTAATTTTTACACTGAATAGGCCATTGTTCGCATTTTTCCCTCCCCCAAATTAATACCACTATTTTCCATCGCTAAAAATAGTCGTCTATTGTCAACGCAGGGGGCCGGCCTGGAAAGAGTTGAACTGATCAATAGTTTAACCGATTCATTTGAAAGGGAGACGTTGAAAAAACACATCGTAAAAAAAGATTTTGTGTTTTTATTACAGATTTAGACAAAATCAGATATATTTTTTTTCTAGTAACCATCTTTTTTCTGTTTTATCCTATTTTTTTTAAATGATGTTCTGTATTTAATTTTTGATATTATTATTATTATTATTATTAATAGTAGAAGTAAAAGTAAATACCCTCTAGGACACATCTGAACGAATGAATGCCCCCTCAATTCCGCGAGTAGATCTTAGATCAAGTTACAATCACCTCTGTATATATAACTAACAAATAACCACAAATATGGCCCCGCACAGCGCACTACCCCCAAAAAAGCAAATATGAAAATTAGATCCTTAAAAAAATTAATATGGCCACCGCACAGGGGCCATACCCTTAAACTTTTATATGCAAATAAGGCTTTTAATAGAAAAAAATGGCCACCTTTATTTGTTTGGGGCAAAACCCGGCCCGCCCTTACTACCACAGTTTAAGCCATCTGTTCCTTAAAATTTTAAATCGGGATACTCTATATTGGAACTTTTTCTGAGCCCCCACGGGTGAATGAATGGGAACCGATGTCAAAGGAGTGGGCTCACTCTGATAGTTCACCGGGTTGGGTATGTGACTTGGCTCAGAAACGCTTTAATTTAGAAACAAACACGACTAATTTTGATGAATCCGTGTGCCAGCGCCCCACAACCCGGTAAATCTCCGCATTTTCTCCCATTCCAGCCCGACCCCCAAGTGGATATTACACCCACCCATCTACGCCGCACAATCACAGTCCCCCGTGGGCCATGATAGTCAATTGCAGTCACTTGTTCTCGTTAAGCTTGGGGCCCTTGATCGCCGTCTCTCCAAACTCGACTCGATAGAGAAACAGATGACCGAAGTGTCACAGAAAATGACCTCACTCGACACGCGCATCACCTTCCTTGAACAAGCAAGCCGAGACACGGATTCGAAACTTACTGATATAAAATCCAGTCGACAAGCCGATTCTGAATTTTGTCAAGATATTCTGTCTAAACAAACTGATAAAGTAAATCACTTCATGAGCAAAATAATTCCATCCCCAATTGTTTCTAAATGAAAACGATTGCGTAAAGCCAACGCTGAGCTTGAGCAGGGTATTCTAGATCTGAAAGGGGCCGTCCATGAGAGACAATCTTCTGTTTTTTGGTTTCATCAACTGTCATCAGCTGATGATCGGCGGCGGGAAAAGATTGTCGCGATACAGTACTCAAGTTCTGTGCTGACAAGTTGAGTATCCCAGATGTAAACAAACTTGTCATCAATTGAGCACTCGTGTTGGTGCCTTTAAACATGGGAACACAACGCCCTATTTTGTTAATTTCAGCCCACACGCCTATAAAGTCCGTGATCCACAAATTCGTGTTGGATATCAGTTTCCAAAGGTCATCCAAAACAGACGAAAAACAATTATTCCCGTGCTTGAGAAAGCAAAAGCCGACGGGAAAATGGTCCGATTAGCTCATAAAAACTCTATATCAACGGTAAAATGTATACTGTTGATACAGTATCGTCCTCCGGTTTTGTTGACTAGGCCAGCAGTCAGAAACAGTTGTCATGTCTGCTATGGAATGTGCAAGGTTTAAAATCCAAATTAAAAAACAATGGGATTCTTTTTTATTTCCAACTATGACATACTCCTCCTTACTGAGACGGGTCTGGTAACTCGCCCAACGTAAATATTTAAGGTTACTATTGTTTTGACTGTCCTCGTCCATCTGCAATTTCACGTGCAAGCGTAATAGTGGTGGTGTGGTCGTTTACTTTAAAGCAGAATACAATAATCTAATAGAACTTGTAAATGTGAATAAAAATGGCCATTTTGTGGGGTTTAAGTTTACAAAGGAAAACTGTAATTTTATCAAAGACAGGTATTTTTGTATTTGTTATATTCTACCGAAGACTCGAAAAATGTATACAAACATTTATTCAACTCTGTATGATTTCGATTTCTTTGATTGCCTATATGATGATATTTGCAGGTCTCAGCTTGTGGGGATGTTTTATGATGGGAGATTTTAACGCTCGGACCGGTAAAAGGCTTGACTATGTTGAAAACGTTAATCCGACAGATATGTAAACTTGCCTTTAATTTGTACTTACGGGTAAACCTATACCTATCGTTGTTCGCATGATTTGCCGTAAATAAGTTGGTTGTAACTTATTGGAGTTGTGTAAACGAAACAATCTATTTATAGTAAATGGTCGTCTTGAGCCAGGACAGTGTATTTATTCTGTACATAAAAGGGAAAACCTGTTGCCAATTTAATCGATTATTGTTAACTGATCGCAAGAACTTTTCTACCTCAACCATATGCGTGTGCTTAACATCAAGGAATTTTCTGATCATTGTCCTGTTGAATTTTCTTTTGATGTTAAAAAATTATTCATTTAATGCTATTCCTAATGCTAATGACAGACACCGATTTTCATGGACAAGCAACAGTGAAATGTTCTTGCAGTCAGTTAATAGCTCAATAAATACCTTTGACGCTGTTATTAACCAATTAATTAATGGTGAAATACAGCAAAAAGAAATGCTAAACATAGATTCTCTTGTGAATTTAAAAAATTCCAAAAAAATTTTTATGCAAAACGTACATTTCAAAATGATCCAACTAAGGAAAATAAAATATTGTTCTTAGATATGAAAACAAAATATAATAAAGTAAAAAGAAATGCTAAACATAGATTCTCTTGTGAAGAAAAACGTTTTTTAACTGATATGTGTAAATATACTCCTAGAAAATTCTGGAAATACATTAGCAAATTTAGGAGGAAAGGAGACACACAAAATGACATGGACATTGAGTTGCTTTTAAACCATATCTCAGCAAATAGTGATATTTCAAAATCAAGTTTTTTTAACTAATAATTACGAATATACACCCAGGGATGAACCATTGAATATTGTTTCTCTAGATTGTCCATTTACTGTCGAGGAAATTAGCAAAATAATCTCTAGTCTTAATCGGAATAAAAGTCCTGATCTTGATGATGATGTAACTGATTTTTTCATCGATGCAAAAGAATTATTAGCTCCTCGTTTGTGTTTACTCTTTAATCATATTTACGAAAAAGGTGTCTATCCAGACAAGTGGTTAAAAGATTACATAGTCCCAATTCATAAATAGGTGATAAACATGTTGCGGCAAATTACAGGGTATAACAATTATCAATTGTATGTCTAAAATATTTTCTTTGGCATTGCGCAACAGGTTAAACAAGTGGTCCGAAAACATTTATTCCGACGCTCAGTTTGGTTTTCGTGATGGTCGCTCTACTTTCGACGCCGTGTTTATACTACACTCAATTATACAGAATGTTTTGTCGAAGAAAAGTACATTATGGTGTGTGTTTATCGATTATGAGCGTGCCTTTGACACTGTTATTCATGACGCACTATGGTATAAACTGATAAACACTGGCGTTAGTTGTAAAATGATCACCTATGTATAACAATATCATGTCTTGTGTCAAATTATCACGTAGTGATACAATGTCTGACTTTGTTTGACGTCTCGATTGGTTTGAAGCAGGGGGACCCGCTTTCTCCGATTCTATTTTTACTATTTATTAATGATATAAAGTCTGCTATTGATATGAATGCCATGACAGACAGAGATATTGAGCTTCTGTCTACACACTTACTTTTATTTGCCGATGATATTGTGTTATTCACCACTGATCCTTTATGTCTCCAAGCACAATTAAATAACATTTATGATTACTTATGTAAATGGGGTTTAAAGATAAATGTAAAAAAGACTAAACTCTGTATATTTGAAAAAAAGAAAACAAAAACAATGTGATATCTTGAGAGAGTTGACGAATTCTCATACCTTGGTACTAAATTTAATTATACTGGTTCTATGACTCAAGCTATCAAGTCACTCTCAGATCAGGCTCTTAAAGCCTACCATAATATTCTTTACTTGTTTGATAGAGTCAATTTTGATATTAAAACCAAACTTAGAATTTTCGATACAATGGTTGTTCCTATTCTTTTATACAATTTTGAAGTTTGAGGAGTTTATAACTGCAAAGAAATTGATAAATTGCATATCCGTTTCTGTAAATCACTAATTGGTGTAAAAAAACAACAAATACGGTTGCAGTATATGCTGAACTAGGTCGTGTCGCTCTAAGTTTAATAGCAAAAGAAATATCTCTTAAGTTTCTTTTAAAGGTATTAAGTAATATTGATTCACCATTATACCCATATATCTTGAACAGTGTAATTTAAATAATTCTTTTTGGGCATCTAGAATTAATTCCATTGTTGATCATTTAGGATATTCACATATACGTCTATTTTATCAACCATTTAACATTAATCATACATTTGTTTTGATGAAAACACACCGAGAGACCAATTCAAACAGGATTGGTACTCAAGAGTGATTAACAGTCCAAAATTGTTTTATTATTCTAAGTTTAAATCAGATCTTGAATTTGATAATTATTTTAAGTACCTTTCAAATGAAACACAGAGAAAACAGTTAACCCGCTTTAGACTTAGTTCTCATGATTTAGAAATTGAGACAGGGAGGTACAACCAAATAAATCTAACAAAATATATTCAAAATGTTTTTCAACTAAGAAATGAAACCCTTGCACTAAAGACAACAACATAACTGTTTCTTTTTTGATATATGATAATATTCATATATGATATTACGTAAATGTGATTTGTTGCATGTACCTTTTTGACTTCATAGAATTTAATTTATAATATTGTTTATTTATCGCAATTTAACGAATAGTTGCATTTATATTGAATGCCATGTTTGTAATGTTTGAATGTAATTGGCCAAAGGCAATGTATTGCTGACTTATGCCAATAAACTTTTGAAACTTTGAAACTTCATTTGGCATAAAATTGTACAGTACATATTTATAGTCGATACATTATACTTTTTGGATGAGAGAGCCGAATTTTTGTAAAAGTAAAATTTGCTTAAGATATTATTGAATTAATTAATTATTACTAGTGGAAAAAGATGGGATTCGTTATTATCTTTATAGAACATTTTGCGCATTTTTTTTATCTCCTCTGGCAATTCCATTGTGTCTGCCTTTTTCTATTGCTAGGTCGTGCGAAGATATTCTAAATTTGTTAAGGTTATTCTAAATTTATTTATATGAATCTTCCAAATAAAAAAAAACATGCTAAAGAAATTATATGTTTTTAATCGATTTGAATTACCTATATTTACGTTAGAAAACCAGTTCTCTTTATATACATTTAAAATTCTATTTTTAATATTTCCTAAATTTATGACACATTAGTAGTATGTGTAAGACCCCACACCAGACTTCACGTCATCGATCATTAATCAATCTTTTCAACGATACACGTCAGTTATGCAAACATTTTTCCCCATCATCAATCAATATTATCAGTGAATCGAGCCTTCCCCCTTATAGTGACGTCATAAATCGTCACGTTATTTAGGTTATAAGGGTGCCGCACGATATACGTCAGTTAAGCAAACATAATTGCCATTCATTAATATAATCTATACATCGGACGGTAAAGCAAATATACACCGAACCTCAAAATTTAAATTTTACCGTTTAGTTATGACGTCATTTCCCAACATTAATATAAGACATTAAACAAATATACGCCGCACCTCAATTCAATTTTGGTATTTCACAATCATTAATCAATTAAAGCAGGTATATACATTCCTAAGTAGAGCCGTTAACATACTATATAAACAATTCACCGACGGAGTCTTATCTAGCGAGACATCCTTTGAAATCGGCATTCGCTATTACTTTAGCATTAATTTATTTTTATTTTAACATTTAGACTCAATCGACAGAGTCATATGCACGATTATATACGAACTTTTCTATTATTCCCCACCACACCCCCTATCTCTCTCTCTCTCTCTCTCTCTCGACAACTATCATGTATTAACTCTCTCCTCCTAACTTATCACCGGACAGGTAAAGCCTAATTCAATCTCTTCAGGTGATCATGTAAAGATGGAACTGTACATACAGTGTTCTTTAAAATAATAAGTATTTTAAAAGCTTTATTTCTCTTTCTTATTTACTCCTTCATAAATTTATACAGCGTTTTCAGAAGCGAATTTTATACATTTTAAAGTCCTTAAACATTACATTGTCTCTATCCACAATACTTCACGCTGGTGACCCGTTACTATCAACCCGAATAAACAATAAAGAACACATAAAGAATAAGTATATTGATACGATTTGAATTACGATAATGTTTTTAATAAGCAATTGTAACATACCCTAACTAAATCTATTTCTTTCTTTTTTTGGCATAACCCGTATATAACCTATACATTTCAGTATAATATCCAAACCTATCTCCTATGTCAACAATGACCACGCAGTCAGCCTGCTTAGAGATTGACCATTAGCGAATACAAAACCACTTAATATTTTATCGTCTGTACGTGTGTGCGTACGTTTGTTTGTAAATGTTTATACAAATATCGTTATTATAATGAATTTTTCCAACTCCACACACAACTTCGGGAAATGAAATAGCTTATTCCCGGACAGGTATAGAAAGGTGTCTATACCGACTGACCATTTAAATCTCTTCAGTTGAACAGGTAAATATTCTAGATTAGCACCCCTCCTCTCTCTCTTCCAGCGAAATATCTTATCGCCGAACAGGTTGGTTTGTATGGCAACTGGCCAAATTAATCTCTTCAACTACACAGGTAAATATGGGCTTGTACACACAGTGTCCCCGACTATCTTTAGCCTTGTTCAGTATTTTTATAGTTTATTTTTAATATTTATATTTTAATTAATAGATATAAAAACGTTATTATTTCAATATCTGTGTGTGCATGATAAATAATAACTGTCGATTAGCTCATAGATTTTCTTTTACTTAGTTTAACAACAATATGTTACCGTGTATACATGCATGCGTACGTGTGTTTGTGTCTACATACACGTATGTGTGTGCGAAATGCGTTATAAACGTATAATTATAAAGTTGATGCAACGCTGTCTTTAATCACCGATAAATCCTCTCTCTCTCTTTCTCTCTCTTCAAACTTACACGCGTGCTTTGGGTTTGTGACTCAGTGCGGCAAATTAGTTAACTAATATGTTTAGCATCACTCACTCTATTTTGAATTATAAATTGTTTAAAAGAAAACACAACACGAAGTTATTGTGTATATATATTTTACATTTCTAAAATTAACACTTTAAAAGATAAAAAGAATATTAAAATTTCATTTCAAACGGAGTTAATGGTTTTAGAAAATATATATATATATATAATAATCATAATTTTTTTTGTATAAACTTATACATCTAAATATATATCATAAATAAAATTTCTTATCGGTTAAACTTTTTTTAAAGAGAACTTTGTCATGGAAATTACTTTTTATTAAAATTATGAATTTTAATTAATTGATTAGATATACCTTCTGCAATAGTTTTATCTTGACATCGTCAATGACTGAATCTTCGGACATTGACTGAAATATTCAAAATAATAATAATAATAATAATAATAATAAATTAGTTTTCTTTACATTTTCAATCTTTGATATTAGGAAATGTGTCCCGTTGATCAAGGTATGCGTCACGGGAGTCATAGGTTGTTGGTTCGAATTCCGAAGTCGTTAAGAAAGCTTACTGGTAGTTTTGTAAACCAGCAAACTGGGAACTATCAATAGTTTCAAAACTGTTTTGCCTTATGTTAGTGAATGCGGTATCATGTCACACGTTTACAGCGTGATATTGCAATGAAGTAGAACTTCATCAGTCTCAAGCGGATATTTCTTTATTAGTAAAATACTATCTTCGCGAAGTTACATTAATGATATATTATCAATAATTTATGATATTCTTTCTTATAAATAAAAAAAAAAATTATTGTAGTGTCTACCCATGCTTATTCATTAAGTTATCTCTTTATATTTTATAACAATATTCAACCATATTAATTTATCGAAATTTATTACTTACGCTCATCTCTCTTTCCTCCTGACAGTAAAGAGAAACGGATATATAAAATAAAGTAAATAAATAATACAGTGATTATGTTACCATTTTTTATACGATTATTTCAAATAATCTCCTTAATACAACGAAATAGGTTTAACCGACTTGAAAATACTAATCATGATCATCCCATCAATATTCTTATGACGTATCACACCGTTTTATCAGCGCTGTACTTAATCAAACAGTTAAACATTTAAATGATTTGGATACTGATAATAGAAATTTGAAACGATGGGATAGCGGTAACTTATGACGTCAATTCGAAGTAGACGAGTTTAAACACGATAAATCCCTTATGATAACGGTTTTCTTTTTAAATCTAAATGATTTAAAATGATTGGTTAGCGAAAGATAGTTACCATGGGTATAATGAACAACAATCTAAAACTAAAAATACAGAACATTTTTTTAAAATCTTTTCAATCCGCTAAAGAATTTTAAACAGTTATAGTCTTTTAATTATTATAGCAAACTTTTCTGTGAAATAATTAAAGGTGATATTCACGGATTAGTAAAAAGAACTACAGCGATTGGTGAATTCATGTTGATGCTCTGAAATAAAAAGTATTTTAAAAATAATTATATATGAATAAAAAAATATTTACATTTTTATTTCTTTTTTTTTCTTTGATAGATCATAGAAGTTTTAATTAAGATAAATGGTTTATTTAATTATCTTCTTTTAACCTTCTAAGGTAACATTTATGAATCGAAATATAAATAATGTTTATGGTTAATTATACACTGTTACTTTATTTTCTGATTTACTTGCTTCAACAGGTGTCATTTTAATAGAAGAATGAACTGTATTGTTATAATTTTTAACTAAATCATCTAATATATCATAATATTTAGTAGTTTCATGAGCAGTAAAATATTTAAACATATGTTGTTTCATAGTTCCTATCCACCGTTCTACCACACTAGATTTTTCTTCATTCTCAGTTGAATATAACTTTATGTTATTATCTTTTAACAATTCTTTTACTTGTCGATTATAAAATTCAGATCCTTTATCTGACCAAATAAAAATTGGTTTTCTTTCTTTAAATAATGTTTTAAATGCTTCACTTACTGTTACTCCTGTTTTATTTTTTAAAGGAATTAACCAGCCATATTTATAAAATTTTTTTAATTTTAAATCAACAGCCCATATTTTATCTATTGAATCAACAAAAACACGTCTTTTAGGAAATTTCTTTATAACTCTATGATGTAATTCATCTGCTAATTTATTTGTTCCTATAAATCTATTTTTCTTAGATCCACACTCAGAACATTTACCTTTTAACATTTGTCTATTATTGGTTGTTGTTACTTGCTCTACTGAATCATTTTCAGTATGTTTTTTACAACGTAAACAATATATTTTTTTCCAATCAATAAAAACAAAAAATATCAAAAAAAGATCTTATTACTGAAACTATTATTGATAATAAAAAATAATTAAATATTAAATTATTAAGAAAAAGAATAGTTATTAATCAGTTTCCTTTGAAAATAAAAATAATAATAACAAGTGAATTTTCAACCCCTTTGGCATTTGATATAATAGAAAGTCATTACTCTCACCCTGTTCAAGTTATTCAAACACAAAATAATATGTCTACATTCTATAATAGTTTGAGAGATAAATTTGAAGCTTTTGTAGATAAATTTCAAGAAAGAGGATCTGGTTTTGTTTTTAGAAATATTAAAAGTGTAGAAGTAAAACAATATAAATATGATTATCAGAAAGCTTCATCTTATATACCTCTTCAATTTAAATCAAGTAATATTATTAATGTTCAAAATAAAGATGATAACAAATGTTTTTTATGGTCTATATTAGCAAAGTTTTATCCCGATAATACACACAAACAAAGAGTATCTAAATATAGAGAATATGAACATAAACTTAATATGAAAGGAATTGAATATCCTGTATCTATAAAAGATATTCCAAAAGTAGAGAGACAAAATAATTTAAGTATAAATGTATTTGCATTAGAAGATCAATCTAATAAACAATCTTTATATCCGGTTTATGTTTCAAACAATGTTTCACAGCTGGAACAAAGTTCCGAAAATGTAGTTGATCTCTTATACATTGAAAGTAATGAAAATACCCATTATTGTTTAATTAAAAAATTAGATAGTTTCAAGTATGATAAGAATAAGAATAAATCATTTACATGTAGAAATTGTTTACAAGGATTTCGAAGAGAAGAAACGCTAATTAATCATAAAGAAATATGTTATGATAATGAACATTGTAAAGCCGTAATGCCTAAACCAGGAAAAGATATTCTTAAATTTAAAAATTACCATTTCAAAAATAAATTACCATTTGTTATATATTGTGATTTTGAATCAAATAATATTCCATTATTTACTACTCAACCAAATCCTAAAGAATCTTACACAAATAAAATATTTAAACAAGAAGTAAATAGTTATGGAATATATGTTCTGTCAGATTATCCAGGAATATATAAATCACAATACTTTTCTTATGTTGGAAATAATGCAATAGAAAAATATGTAGAAAAAGTAATGAAGATATTTAAAGAAATAAATTATAAGATCTACCTTAATGAACAGAAAAAACCAATACTAAGTAGGGAGGAAGAAGACGAATTTCAAGAAGCAACTGAATGTTATATTTGTGAAAAAGGATTTGAATGTTGTGATGATAATGTTTCACAACCAGACTTTGTCCGTAAAGTAAGAGAACATAATTTGGGGGTAGAGGATGTCAATAAAAAAAAAAAAATTAATACCTGTATTCTTTCAAGGTTAATTATGATTTCCACTTTTTAAAAATAATAAAGTAAAACTTCTTTCAAAAAGTTCAGAAGAATATATTTCTATAGATTATGGATCATATTATAAAAAATTAAGATTCTTAGATTCTTATAGATTTATGAGTAAGGGTTGAGTATTTTCACTACTAAAACAAAAAGGATTCTATCCATATGAATATGTAGATTCCATAGAAAAATTAAATGAAACACAATTACCAAATATTAAAGAATTTTATTCTACATTAACTCAAACAACAATTACGGGTGAAGAATATCAACATGCTCAAAAAGTTTTCTCTCATTATAAATGTAAAACATTATTAGATTACCATAAATTATATCTTAAAACAGATGTTTTGATCTTAGCTGATGCGTTTGAAAAATTTAGAAGTTTTTTCTTAAAACATCACAATATAGACCCTTGTTATTGTTATTCTGCTCCAGGATTAACATGGCAATGTGGTTTAAAATATACAGGGGTAGAATTAGAATTATTAACTGATATAGATATGCTGCAAATGTTTGAGAAAGGAATAAGAGGGGGTTTCTCTGGGTTCTAGGTCCTAGACATGTAAAAGCTTATAATAAATATACTCCTAATTATGATGAAGATTTTAGAATTATAGATGAATATGAAAAGGAGGAAGCGTTAGAAATAATTAAAAATGGAGGAGATTTAAATAAGTTCTTTGAAGAAAAATATTTATTATATTTAGACGCTAATAATCTCTATGGCTGGGCAATGTCTCAGAAATTACCTACTAAAGATTTTAAATGGGAAAATAATCCTAATTATTATAAAGATATTCCAGAAGGCAGAGGTTGTTTAATAGAGTGCGATCTTGAATATAATGAAGAGTGTAAAAAGAAAACGTATAAATAAGTTCCAATTATCTAATTATCAATTAAATTTACATTATTTGATAAAAAGAAATATATTTTCATTCAATATTAAAAGATTATATAAAATTAGGATTAAAAGTTACTAAGGTTCATAGAATAATATCTTTTGAAGAAAGTGCTTGGTTATCAAAATATATTAATTTTAATACTGAACAAAGAACTAAATCAAAATCTGATTTTGAAAAAGATTTATGGAAGTTAATGAATAATTCTTTTTATGGAAAGACTTTAGAAAATATAAGAGGAAGAAATGAGATTAAACTACTTACTAATAGAGAAGAAGTAAGAAAATATATAAATAAACCTAATTTTAAAGATTCAGTTATATTCAGTGATGACCTTGTTGCAATTGTAAATAATGTTACTTCTGTTACATTTAATAAACCTATTTATTTAGGGCAGGCTATTTTAGATTATTCAAAACAGTTAATGTATCAATTTTATTATGATATTGCTAATAAACTATGGAAAAATCATAAAGTTATTGCTTCAGATACGGATAGTATCTTCTTGTCAATAATAACAAAAGATATTTATGAAGATTTAGAAAAAATAAAAGATGACTATCTAGATACATCTGATTATCCTAAAGATCATCCACTTCATTCACAAAAAAATAAAAAAGTAATTGGAAAATTTAAAGAAAAATAAATAAAAATATAATAGATGTTTTTAAATATATGAGGTTAATAAAATAAGTATGTCTCCATTTGATGATAAAAGGTATATATGTGATAATGGAATAGATACTTTACCCTTTACGTAATTTCCATGCTAAAAAACCTGTGCAAACATTCCTACAGCTATAAAAGCATATTCTCTATTTTTTTGGTATAAAAATCACTTAATGTAGGTTCTTTAGGTAAATCAGGTATTTGTTTACCTGTGATATAGTAATATTGTTTCATTGCTTCATCAACATCATCAAAGGTTTTTACAGCATGATCTTCCTTTTTCGTTTGTTCATTAATAAAATCTAATCTTTGTGTTCTTTGTTTATTCCATTCATCACGTGCAGATTGTAATTGTTCCATCGCTTCATCATGTCTTTTTCTCTCTTCATCACTTTTCTTCTTATCAATATGAGAAAATAAATAATTACTACCTGAAAATGAAAATGCATTAACTGCTGCTCCGCCAACCATCATCGCTATTGCACTTGCCATTTTAAAGGGCAAAAGCCCGGCTGCGTAGCACTATGGAACAAAGTTCCAGCTGCGTAGCATTACTTCATAATATCAGCAGGAATAATACCTTGTTTAACCAACATATCTCTTGTATAAGTAGCTAGAAGAATATCAAGAGTTAACATTGAAACATCATTAAAATTTAAATCTACTCTAGGAGCTGGTTTTCTTAAAACCTTTTTAATTATTTCTGCATAACCAATTGTTAAAACAGAAACTACTCCTGCATGATAAGCTGTATTAATAATTTGATTTTTATCCGCCATTTTTTAGAAAACAAATTTATGAACTTTGTTCAGCTGTGAAACACTAAAGATCAAATGGATCATATTCTTCTTGTTTTTTATTTGTGGTTGTGTATGGACTTTATTCAGCTGTGAAACACTATAAACTGGTTGTTCTTTCTTAGAGTTTATTTGTTTATATATATATAATCCCAACCCAACAAATCCAATTATATATAAAGGTATATAATTTTTATATATATTTACATGTAGTGTTTCACGTAGAACTTCATTATTGTGTTTATCAACCCCATCCTATTTTGTAATACTACGGATAGGTTGTGGACTTTGTCCAGCTGTAAAACATTGTGAAACACTATGGACTGGTTGTAGATCTTCTTTTATTTTTACACATTGTTTCACAGCTGGACTTTGTTCATAGTGCTCCGCAGCTGTTCCATAGTCGGACTTTGTCCGTAATTGATTCTGCATTTCTTCAAATTCTTTTCTTTTCTTTTCAGCTTTTATTTTTTTTGCTTCTGCACCTTTTTTACCAGCTTCAACTCTTTTTGGGTTTTTACTTTTTTGAATAACTTCATTCATTTTTATGGGTATAAAGTTCAGATTGTGGACTTTGTCCAGCTGTGAAACAATCCAACTGTGAAACATTATGGATTTCATCCATAGCATTTATAGGATCTTCTTTTTCAAAGTCTGGACTACGGACAAAGTCTGGTTGTGAAACACTTTGTCCGAAGTCAATATTTTCTATTGTTGTTAATACTGTTGTAAAAGGAGCAAGAAACATTCCATATTTATAATATAATTCACAACATAAAGAATTTAAAGCATTATTTAAAAAGGGATCTTCATTAAATCTTCTATTAATTTAGGTTGATTTTTAACTTTAAAATATTTAGAGACTCCCATAACATATAAATTAATAAAAGAATTTCCTAAAGTTTTTGTCATACTTGATCCTAATCTAGCTTCATATCTAGTATATAATTTATTAATTTCTTCATCCGGTAATTTTTCAATATCTAAAACTGAGATTTCTTTTCCTAAATATTGTTTACTCATTCCTCCAGAAACAAGAGCTAAAAGTCTTTCTCTTTTTTCAGAGTATTCTGGTTTTGGTATTTCTAATATTTCTTCAGCATTCATTTTATAAAATATTTTTTTTATTTTTCTATAATTATAAGTGAGATAACCTATTAAACTTAAAGTACATATATTGGTAAAAAGATTTAATACAGACAAAATCTCCATTTTCTAGTGCCGAACAAAGTTCGTTAAACAACTAAATAATTTGTGGGTTGGTCAGTTCTTAAAATTAATTTACTATGTTTCTTTTTTTTCAATTCTTCTTTTATCTTTTGTCTTTCTTCTAATGTAGGGATGACATCATTTTCTCTTAAACCATTTTCAAAACTATCTCTGTAGAATATACATATCCATTTTGTTTGTTCTCTTAAATCTTTTAAAACAGAATTATATCTTTGAGAGATAACCCAAACAGATTGTTCAGCATGTCTCCCTGAAAAAGCCAATTCAGAAAGCATATCTCTTTTCTTTGTTAACTCTTTTGTAGCGCTACAATCATCTATAATATAAAGAGTAGGATATCCTGCATATTTTTTAAAAAATATTCTTAATAGTTCTTGTAGTTTTTCTACTCCATTAACAATAGGATTAACAATTATTAAATTCTTTGTTTTTGGTTTTTTAACATCAAAGATCCATTCTCTATTTTTATATGCTTTATTATATTGAATAGTTGGACATAGTATAATAATATATTTAAATACACCTATATATTCTTTTTCTAAAAGATCTAAAACAAATTCTGTTTTTCCACATCCTGTTTGTCCACAAATAATTGCACAATGAGGGTATTTTGGTAACTCCATTTTTTTAATTTATTATTTAAAATTACTTATGTATACCTTAAGGTATATATAGTAATGCTTAGGTAATGCTTAGAATTGCTTAAGTAATACTTATATATACCTTAAGGTTTAGTAATGCTTAGAATTGCTTAGGTAATGCTTAGAATTGCTTAGGTAATGCTTAGAATTGCTTAAGGTATATATAGTAATGCTTAGAATTGCTTAAGGTATATATAGTAATTACTTAAGGTAATACTTCACTAATACATAATTTCTCTAAATCTACCATCTTCAAAATTAATTTGCGCATCTTGTATAACAAACAGATAAACATTTATTGGCTCATCCGATCCTGCGTCTTTCGTTATTTGTATTGTGATACCTTCTGAAGCATTTTCAATTCTTCTTCCAGAACCGTGTAGAGAGTTATCATCCGTTGAACGTAAATCTAACCATAATGCATAATTGTTTGTTAGATATTTTTCTAATGTTGTATCAGTTAAATATAAATCTTTTACAATCATACTCGTTTCTTTATCTCGTTTTGAATTCAAAGCAAAGAATTTATTTATCTCATCCCACTGTTGATAAGCTCTCATTCCTTGACTGTATAGTTGATTTGGGACTCCTTCTATTGTCATTTCTACTTTTGTTATTTCAGGATTAAAATAAGTTTCAGTTGATGTTCTATCTGGATCTTCAAATAACATTAGAATACCTTTCATACTTCTAGCTGGGATATTAAGATTAATATTCCAAAGTGTATCAGATTTATTTTTTTGTTATTTTCCTATGTCTAAGTATTCTATCATATAAAATAACCATCTTACCACTAAATCTATTTCTAATTATTCTAGATAATTCAACATCAGAAACACTATCAAATTCTAAACAAATATTCTTAATAACGTAAGAAGCATTTACATCACTCGATTTAATTACTTTATTATATTCATTGAATATAAGTTCATATTCGAGTCTATCTCCTAGACCCGCTTGATAAAAAGGCATATGCGTTTCTAATAATTCAAAATCTAGGGGGATACAAAATCTATTTCCATATGCCTTTGCAATGGCTTCATCTTGTTTGTCCGAGGAAGCATTACCGGCTCCAACCCTATGTCTTAACATGTTTATTTTGCCAATTCCTTGATAAGCCATATTTACACGTTCAGTTGATGATTTCCATAAATCGATATAACAATGAAATATATCACTATCATCAATTGACATCACTTCATTTCCAGATATTCGTATTGTTGTTTTCTTGATGATAGCTCTTCCTATGTTTGGATATATTGTTGCATTTGCATCACTATCACTTTTGATTTCAATTTCAAATGCTAATCTGACTGTTCCAGGAACAATAACATCATTACCACTTAGATTAGGAAATCTTACTAACAAGTGTTGATTTTGATCAATAGTTGAAGGATTATTAGTTATTACAACACTTTGACGAACACCTTTCACACCTCTAGGTTCTCTTATTTTTCTGTATGGGTTTAATTTATCTCCGTAAGCCGACATTTTTTAGAGGGAATTTTTAATGTTTAAAATGGCAGAAGGAGGATATGATTTTGAAAATCCTGTGTTTGATGAAGATGATTATGATGATGATGAGGAAACTCCTCTAATAAATAATGATAGACAAAGTACTTAATCATCCCTGATGTTGATACAGGAACAAAATTAATAGTAGAAGAGAGAAAAGATATGGTTGATAAATATTTTAAATTTTTAGGAGAAGAATCAGAATATGTTGATTATTTAAACTTTAAATTTACTGATGATACACTATATTTAAAGGTTCCAGGTAAAGACGATGTTAGACTTACTAAAGGTAATGGTTTTATAAAATTAAGTACCCTAGAGGGTAAAATTGGAAGAGGTGCAATTAGAAACTTGTTGAATATACGTTATGAACCAATATCAGTAGAGGATAGAAAAAAATTAAAAAATGCAAATGAAATACTTCCAGAAAATATTGAAATGAATGATTTAGCTGATGCAGTTGAAAATGCTGAAACTAGTGTAAAAGAAGTAGTAGAAACATCATTTATTGAACAAGAACCTCAGACAAAGAGAGAAATGAATGGTGTCCTCAGAGAAATAAATAGTGTTAAAGAAAATATTTCTAATGAATTAGCTAAATTAAATGAAACAAATAAAGACTTAACAAGAGAAAAAAATAAATTAGAAAGAGCTAAGGAAGATAATGATGAATTCCAAATAGAAAGAATCACTAAACGAATAAGAGATTTAGAGATAGAGAGAACTTCAAGATTAGAAGTACTTGAAATCAATAGAGACCAATTAAGAACTCAAATAAATAGAATAAAAGAGACAATAAATAAAATATTAAATGAAGATACAACATTAGCAGAAAGAATAAAAACTTTATTCAGAGAACAAGGGATAACAATTGTTAGTATTTTAACCGCTTTTGGAATGATTATTGGTGTTATTGTTGAAACTCTTATTCCTGGAGGAGGTGGAACTACACCTAAACCTCCTGGGAAAGGAGGAGATGTAAGAGATTGGATAAAAAAACAATTATCAAATATTGCTAAACTATTAGCAAAACTTGCAGGAAAAGCTGCAGAAGCATTACCTGGAATTATTGGAGCTATTGTAGGATGGTTATTAAAAACAACAGGAAATGTTGTTGCATGGTTTGGAGAACATTTATGGGCTTTATTAATTTTAGTTGTAGGAATGATATATACAGCTGTTAGTGCTCCGCAGCCGAACAAAGTTCGTTAGAGAACATATTCATAAATAAATAAACTTAAAAGACCTATTGTAATACTTCCTATTATAATAGATATTTTATCATCTTCATGTGTTTCAATTGGAATTTTTGTTGAAGGTTCACTAGTCCGGACTTTACCCGTAGTGTGGACTTTGTCCGTAGGTTCTGGTAAAGATTTTCTTGTTTTTGTTCCAATTAGTTCAACATTTTTCTTTTTAGGAACAGGTTGATTATTTATTTCATTATTTATTCCAAGTGTTTGAATTTTTTCTTCTTCTGCAACTACAATTTCATTATTATAATCTTGGAATGTATCAATTTGTAATTCCATATCACTAGGAGACATATACAAATCTATTCCATAAACATAATCAACTTTACTTCTTGCATATTTTAATACATTTTCATAATTTGATATTTGAGTAGGTAAATCAATTGGACTGTCAACTGCATCTTGAACATTTGCTAAAAATTGTTTTTGAGAATCAAATGCCATTCCTGTTCCTAAAATATCTGTTCTAGTTTGAGATTGTGCTCCAAGAATAGCCCAACAATATGTTCTTATAGACTCATTAATTCTTTCAACTCCTGCTCTTGTAAAACCTTTTGACTCATCAAGAATAAAAGTTGTCCATATGTTTCTAATTTCATCTGGTTGTTGGAGATAATCAATATGAACTTTTTTAGGTGGGAGATATTCACATTTTGAAATACCACAATGTCTTCCTCCAGGTACTTCAGGACCAAATGTCATTTTTGATAAATCTAAAGTTTGAGAAGTGCTGCTTTTTATATGTTGTGAAGAATTATCTCTTCTAAAATCTGTTCTTTCCCAAGCTGTATGACTTGTTGTATATACAATTCCAAGACCTTCTTTATGTCTCCAATCTGTATTAGGATTTACATTAAACTCACTACAAATTTTTTCATAAGCTTCTCTATCATAATTATTATTAAAAGCATTCCAACTTTTATTTTGTGGAAGAGAAATAGATAATTCTTTTAATATTCTTCTTGTTTGATAATAAATATGGAATAAGAATAAAGAACCCGTTAATCCTCCTACCTCTATATGATTTTTTATATCAACTCCACAACCTGTGGTTGAACACCAAATAGCAAAGTTTAATTGATTCTGCCAAAATAACATCCAATCACTCTCCCACCTTTCTACTATTTTTTCTGATGTAACATGAGGTAATAAATAGTTTTCAAATATATTAGGGAAATCTAAATTAAAACTTTTTCCATCTGATGAAATTATTATTTCTTGTTTTATAATATTAATATTCTTTTTAGCATATTTAACATTTGGGTTATATGAAATATCCTTATTATATTTAAATTCTTGTGGAATCATTTTTTATCTGTAAAAAATGTATCATATAATTTCTAATATTGATAAACCTATAAACCTACAACAATATATAGATAACGAGTGTGGAGATAAGAAAATTGGATTGAGAGGTTTTACTTATACTATAGGTTGGTATAATTTAATTGGACAATGGCTTGATACTAGATCACACCTCTCCCCACCACCCAAAAAAATAATTTCAGATGGTTTTTATAATTTTCAACAAATAGTTGATGTATTTAAAGATTTTGACAATAGAATAACATTAACTGTTGATGAAAAAAATGGTATTGCTTGTTTAAAAGCACAATCATACCAACAATTGAATCGGTTAGCGAGATATCCTAGGATTAATAATAACCAAAGAATTAAGAAAAATGTTAGGATTTAAAGAGACTCGTCGTTATCCGCAAGTTCTTATTAATAAACCATGCCATGGTGAACAATCAATAGATTTAGCTCCTTATAAACAATTATATGTTCACCTTGAACAAATAAATAGTGCTTACAATTTTTTTAATGGTTCTCCTAGTAATATCCTAGGAGTTGTTCCAATTGAAAATAAATCATTTGGAGATATTGTTAATACAAACTTTAGTAATCCAGAGTATAAAAAATTAACTATAGGAAATATTTCTGAATTAAATATAAGTGTTTGTGATGAAAAAGGACAAAAAATAGATAATCATGGATTACCAATGAGTTGTATTTTAGAAATTATTCCTTAGTGCCGCACAGCTGGAATTTTATTCCATAAAAATGAGTATATTCGGCTTTAAAAAGTATATACCAGATGAGAGTAAGATAGCTTCATATTTTAATAATTTAAAGTCAAATTTAGACAGTGAATTATTTAATAATTTAAAGTCAAATTTTGACAGTGAATTATTTAACATTTTAACAAGATTAGACCATGTCGTAAAAAGAGTAGAGAAATCCTTAAAAAACATTACAATAAGTGCTGAAACAAAAGGTTCTTTATTTATTGGTGAGGTGTTTTCATTTGGAAATGCCGGCAGACAAAAAGATGTTGGTTATGTTGTGATGAGGCGTAGTCATATTGGAAAAGGACAAGGTTGGGTTGGTGTGTTGGTGATGGGGCGCTTTTGAGTGGGTGTGCGATTACTTTGCATACAACACCAGCAAAACATGATAATTTTGAACGCCCTTTTTTAGTTGAGGCTGGAAGTGTTATTAATTTTGTTAGTCTGGTGGATAATGGAACTGCAGTTAATACTGTTGCCTCGTTATTGTTTGAATTCAAATAATATATATAAAAATGAAGCAACCAACGGCCCCAGATTTATACCCTGAATTACCTACGGATGAAATCCACACTAGAGATGTAATCCACTATAGACAAAATCCAGATGTAGTCCACATTGTAGAAGATGGACAAAACTATAGATTACAAAAAAATTTCTGAAATAGAACAATCATTAATTAAAGAAAGAGATTATAGAAAATCTTTGTATAAAAGGTATAAACGTTTAATTAATGTAACTGATGGAGTTGATAGTATTTTAATTTCTACTTCTGTTGTTACAGCAACACTTGGATAGTTACTTTATACTATACAATGATCAGTGCATGTGGAAATAGTTATAGTTATTAAGAAAACTAAGAAGGCAAAGAACTAGAGAATTAAAACAAATTGCTTACAAAATAATACTATAAAAGATTAATTTTTACATTATGATGGAAATTTGACAAGATTTAAATATATTAAGGTGGGTAATATATAAATTAAAATCATAACTAAACAATGAATTCATGAAGAAAGAAAAACTATCAAGAGGAAAAGCTAGCCCAGATAAAAAATAAGACGGATATTATTCATAAATATTTGTAAGATCCACACAAAATTAAACTAAACTAATTTATTTTGTTTAATTTTTTGCTTGATAAGCATTACAAAAATGTAAAAGAGTTCAGAAAAAAGCAGCATAAATTTTATTTTTTCATTGTTTTTAAAGTTACACATGTTTTAATTTACATATGTATTTTGATTTTATCACAAATGAGTATAGATTGGATGTCTGGTGAGTGGGGGTGCCAGACACTCAATCTATAATACTTATACACTATAACTTCGTGTTGTGTTTTCTTTTAAACAATTTATAATTCAAAATAGAGTGAGTGATGCTAAATATATTAGTTAACTTATTTGCCGCACTGAGTCACAAACCAAAAAGGTTAAATAATACACACGCACGCGTGTAAGTTTGAAGAGAGAGAAAGAGGGAGAGAGAGAAAGGAATTATCGGAGATGAAAGACAGCGTTGACACAACTTTATAATTATATGTTTATCACGCATTTCGCACACACATACGTGTATGTAGACACAAACACACGTACGCATGCATTTATACACGGTAACATATTGTTGTTAAACTAAGTAAAAGAAAATCTATGAGCTAATCGGCATTTATTATTTATCATGCACACACAGAAATTGAAATAATAACGTTTTTATATCTATTAATTAAAATATAAATATTAAAAATAAACTATAAAAATGCTGAACAAGGCTAAAGATAGTCGGGGACACTGTGTGTACAAGCCCATATTTACCTGTGTAGTTGAAGATATTAATTTGGCCAGTTGCCATACAATCCAACATGTTCGGCGATAAGATATTTCGCTGGAGATAGAGAGGAGGGGTGCTAATACTAGAATATTTACCTGTTCAACTGAGGAGATTAAAATGGTCAGTCGGTATAGAAACCGTTCTATACCTGTCCGGGGATAAGCTATTTCATTTCGCCTGAAGTGTGTGTGTGTGAGAGAGATATTCGGAGATGAAAAAATGTTTTACAAAAGACTCTAGTAAACTTATATTTATATAACGATATTTGTATAAACATTTACAAACACACGTACGCACACACGTACAGATGATTAAATATTAAGTGGTTTCGTATTCGCTAATGGTCAATCTCTAAGCAAGCTGACTGCGTGGTCATTGTTGACATAGGGTACTGTGTATATATATATCTTTATTTCCTCCATACATTGAAGATTTCACAAAGATACACAATCACAAAAAAAAAAGATTACATCAAATTCAATATAAATTAAAGCACTTACACATAGAACATTACAGTACAATGCATATAATTATGTAACACACCGGATACAATACAATATACTCTCGGTACATGTGTACCAGTGATGCACAACTTTATGAATTCCCTGAATGCAAACAATACATCCAGGACTATTCATTAGTAACGTTTACACATTTAAACGTACTAATAATCAATATGTTACAACACATACGAATGTACAAACACAAACATGCTAAGTACAAAAACACCAGCAAGTAATGTGACTCTCTATAGACTGTATATAAGTAAATGTGCATGATACTAACATGTACTCATGCATTGTAAACTTTAAGCCTCAAATTATTATAATACAGTCACATGAAATGAATGTGGCTAAAAGTAAATTTAATAAATGATTCATACTTTTCACCCATTTAAACAATTAATGATGGACATTGAAAACAAAGTACAGTATTAAAAACGACATCGTTCCAAAACTCTGAGTAATTTATCAAGATATTTATACGATGTTTCCCCAGAATATGGCAATCAAGAATAATGTGATCAGTTATAGATAATTCTCCGAAATCATGTCCACATTTACGACATTTCCCCCCTTCCCATGCCAAATTCACCATTAATTTTGCAATTGTTTTGCAATTTTTAAGCTGATTTGAGTATTTATATGCATATTTCCATAAATTATGAACATTATATTGACAGTGCACGGACCTCACTCTATCAAACTCTGCTTTGGAATATCTTGTAAGCCAACTCTCTTTGACTATTTGCCATATACGGGTATATATTAAATGTTTCCATGTATACTTGGACGGAAATTTGCCAGTTTTAATGAAAACATTTAAGTAATTGCTCAGACCATATTTCCTTAACACTTCCAATATATCTGGAAAAAAGCCTATCATGTTATTGTTTAATTTACTATATGCTAGACGAAATAAGAATAATCGTTTAACTGCACAGTCCCTTTTCATGCGACATAACTGTCCGAGAAAGATTAACTTACGTTTCTCTATCTCACATACAATAGGGAGGGCGTTGATCATACTTATCACAACATCGGTCCGTGATCTAATACTAAGACCCTGTATAAGCTTTATACACATCCGATGTGTCTTTTCAAGAGAACCAACTTCTTGCAACGACATATTATAAAGACATTCACAGCCGTATAAAACCTTAGGTAAAATGATAAAATCATAAATACGTTTGCACGTGACTGGATTCAACTCAGATATAGTATTTCTATCTAATATACTAAAGAAAGTTTTACGCAGTCTAACACAATAATCCTTAACTCTATCACTTTGTTTACAATCAGTATAACAATCTATACCTAGATGTGTATACATATTCACTTTATTAATCCTGTCTCCGCCAATACTCCAAATTCGGTGGGATCTGTAACAGTCACGCACCTTTTCGTTAAACACCATGATAGCACATTAAGACGGATTGTAGAGAAATCTCCAAGTACAAGAATAACTGTAACACAAATCTATCATTGACTGTAAACCTTTTATAGATAACGAAAGCAACAGCATGTCGTCAGCAACAGTCGGTGAACTATAACTGTAATCATTAATAGACAAACCAAGCCCCGAACTGGACAACTCCTTAATTAAGTCATTTATATAGCATAAATAGAGGAATGGAGACCACGTGCCCCCTTGCCTCGTAGACTGTAATATCGGGAAACGGTGTGATATATGACCTTTGTATAGTACACAACTAAACATGTCGTTATGCATACTGACTACAGACTGCCAGAGCTGACCCGTTATACCCATATGCCCCAACTTGAAAAGTAGGCCATCGTGCCATACTCTGTCAAAGGCTTGACGAGCGTCAAGAAAACAAGCATACAACTTACTATTGTTTTCTTTGCAATAGTTGGAACATTCCCTTAACAGAAAACTGGTCATGTTGCACCCCATGCCATCTTGAAATCCACCCTGCAGTGGGTGAATGGGAACGGAGAGCTTTTCTTTAAGACGTCCTAACAAAACACGTTCATAGAGTTTTAACAAGCAGGACGACAACGTAATTGCCCTGTAACTTTTTGGGTCATCTCTACGTTTATTACCTCCCTTGAACAACGTTATAATGCACCCCTCTTTTAATTGACATGGAACATAGGACACAGCTAACATTTTATTAAACAATAGCAATATACAGTTACGAAGCTCTATACAACCATTAATAATGTGCTCATTATATATGCCGTCCAACCCACACATTTTCCCGCCTTTAATGTCTTTTATAGCTAAACATAATTCCTCATGTGATATTTTCTTTTGGTCTTTTATGATGTCATAGCTTTTCCAAGCGTCAACAGATGCCTTTACTTTATCCCGAAAAGAGTTGTCAAATGATACATGTTCCGTATCACTATACAAGGTAGCAAAGTAATCTCCCCAAGCTTGTGTAATCTCCTCAGGATCCCTGAGAACACGATCATTGAACAGTAACTCACTTCCTGAGGACACAGAATGAGAAACGCCTTTATAAGACCGGTTGTAAAGTTTCCAAAATAACCCTCAGTCTACCGAACATGCTTTATCAATATCTTGGTGAATTTTATCAATATAACGTTTTATTACCCTCCTGTGATATGATCTAAATATACGTTTTGCATCCTCATAATTTCTATACGATATGTGAGAATTACCACGCAGTTTCCCAGCCGCTAGCCACTCACTACGTTTAGCTCGCATGGTTTTATGCATACTTTTTAGGCTAATATCCCAATAAGGGTTTAAATATGATTTATATTTTGAACAAGGAAGAAATAATTCAGAGCTAAATCTGACACAGTCTACAATATGCTTATAGTGATCATCAATGTCCATTTGTGTACACTCTTCAACACTTCTAAAGTCTATATTTGACAACATACCCGATACTGCGAGATTAAAATTTACTAACGCCCCACTACATAAGTTGCGCCATTTGATCGGCTTAAATGGTAGCGTATTTGTCTTCCCACAAATCACTTGCACTGTCAATGAAACAACAATAGGACGATGTGTGGATACGTTGATACAATCGTCATCAATAATCTGACAATTCCTTATAAGGTCAATAGCCTCTACAGGTAAAAGTATATGATCTATCAGTGACTCGTATTTACCGTTATAAGATACAAACGTTGAGTGTGCGCCAGTACATATAGGTAACGTATCAACAGCTACCAGGTTATTATTTTCCAGCAAGCAATTTAACTCATAACTTCGTGTATCACTTGGCTTAATGAAATGTTTACCCTGAAGGTGAGAGTTAAAATCGCCAATAATAATAATTCGCCCTCTGTTTGCATAAATACTGATAACATCTTGAATTGATAAGATATGTTCTCTGTAACGATTTATACTATAATTAGTACTTGGTGAATAAATTTGAATAATATATGTAAAAACACCCGGGCTAATCCGAAATTGAACACCAATAATTCGATCATCATCAATATCTAAAGGTGTAATATGATCATTCCACCTAGTATGCCATATTAAAGCTACACCTCCCCTTGTATTCTTTACAGGATTACATTTATTACTACTATTAGCACGACCAAAACCTGTGTAAGACTGATTGATACTGTCGAGGAATGACAGATTATTCCTCGACAGCCAATGTTCAGAAATACCACATATATCTATGTGATGTGTCTCAAGCATACAACTAAGGTAGTACGCACTAGACATAAGACCAGTTGCATTCCAAGTACAAATGTTAACTATAGTCATTATAAATATTAACTGTATGCACTCAAACTCCATCATAGTTGTTAAACAATCAAAGTCAGATTAATCAGTGTACACTATAAAAGTTAGTCACCTGCATAATTGTAGGAGGTGTCACGTGTGTACCAATGTACCCGCGATCGGTCACTTCTATCGTCTGTATAGCGGTAAGACACGTTGTGTCCATGCCTGTAGCTATCACGTGCCGTCCCCTGGTGACCAGCATTGTTACCGTAATCGTCATTAGAATATCTCGGGTGGATGTGATCACTAACGGTGACCGTGTCCTCTTCGTCATTTATCAGCTCGCGTCGGTACTTTTGATACGGCCGACTGCGCCTAGGTTTTGATATCCACGGCTTACAAATAATTCCGTGTGGCCAGAATCCATCTTCAGTCAATCTCTCTGCGACATTCGGAGTAACATTTAACCTAACAACTGCAGTCTCACTCCGTTTTGGCCGAAATATCGTCACCAATGTTACATGTATTCCGCGATTTCTGACATAATCTGCAATTAGGTTTTCACTAACTGATTGCAAGAAGCCTCCAATGAAATAACGCTGAGTTTTCCTCTTATTATGCTGGGTGAATTCATCATCTTCATCAACCTGCTGGTCGTATTATGGTGTTGATCATTACGCACAGAAACTTTATTTTTGGAATGATTTTGTATTTGTGAATATTTTACACCACTGCTTAACACAGGAATTGCATTTGATACCTCATCTTTTCTCAACTTTTCCACACTTGACCTAACCACACTGGCCTTACTACGGCCGTCACTTTTTGCCGCTGCACTATATGTATGATCCGCAGTTGTGCGTACAAATCTGAGAGAGTTACCGGACCCGGTTATCTGTAGAGAGCCAACACTTCTGTCCTGCCCCGTGGGTTCATTAATGTCAGTAGGGATACATTTCGGTTCGATCCTGTCTTGTGTTGTTCTAGTACTAGCGGTGCCCGTCGTGTGTAGAGAAACTACATTTTGCTCATGCCCCGAGGTTCCACTATCATATGTACTAGTCATTTGCTGGGGTTCGATCCTCTCTGAGCTGACGATGCTTCACTTACGATTGGCTTATCAGATAAATCACAAGTCCCCGATTTCTTCATCTTTGATTCAATTTTACTAATTCTTTTCTCAAACGATTTCTCATCTTTAATTACTTTGTCTTTGAGCACCGAGATTTCATGTGTGAAGACATTGTTAAAAGACGACAATTCCGACCGTAGCAACTTAATGTCAGTCTTTGCGCTCGACACGCCCGTACATTTCTCATCATATAGACGATCAACAGTCGTATTCAATTCTTGTAATCTCTCCTCTATTCTATCAATTGTTTCAAATATATCAGACTTAAATGCATTTAAGACAGTTTTGATTTGTTCATTGTTTATTCGGGTTGATAGAAACGGATCACCGGCGTGAAGTGTGTGGTGATAAAAAATTGTGGACAGAGACAATGTAATGTTTAATGACTTTAAAATGTATAACATTCGCTTCTGAAAACGCTGTTTTATGTATTATTTATGTTATATGTAACGATGAACTGTATATGTTCAAGTTATATCAATAAAATTTCTCTTCTGATCTGTTAAAAATTTATGAAGGAGTAAATATAAAAAAGAAATAAAACTTTCAAAATATTGATTATTTTTAAAGATGGTCGGGAACACTGTATATACAGTTCCATCTTTACATGATCACCTGAAGAGATTAAATTAGGCTTTACCTGTCCGGTGATAAGTTAGGAGAGAGAACGAGAGAGAGAGAGAGAGAGAGACGAATACTAGAAAATTTACCTGTTCACCTGAAGAGATAAAAAAAGGTCAGTCGGTTTACCTGTTCGGTCAAAGCTATTTCGCCCGAAGAGAGAGAGAGAGAGAGGGGGGGGGGGGGGGGGGGAACTACTAGAAAAATAAAAATAAATTAATGCTAAAGTAATAGTGAATGCCGATTTCAAAGGATGTCTCGCTAGATAAGACGCCGTCGGTGAATTGTTTACATAGGATGATAACGGCTCTACTTAGGAATGTATATACCTGCTTTAATTGATTAATGATTGGGAAATACCAATTCAATTCAAGCCATACAAAACATGGCGTCACAATCACGGTATGTATATATAAGAAATAAGACATGTAACTATATATTACTGTTATAAAAATCTTTAAATATTTTCTAATTATTATGTGCTAATATATCATTTTTCTTTGCAAAAGCAAGGTGTACAAATTTGGCTATTTTTTTAATAACACCTGTTTGGTTTGTTTTCATTAGTAATTTAAACTTAGTAATAGTTGGCCAGGAACAAAAATATTTAGGTAATAACTTACGCCTTAGGTCATTATAGAATGGGCAAATTAAAACAAAATGATATTCATTTTCTACAACATTCATATTACAACAATTACATTTTCTGTGTTCTCTCTCAATATTTTGTATCGCCCCTCTTCAATTGCCAAACTATGAGAAGAACATCTTAATTTATCTAAAGATTTACAATGTGAAGGATTATCAATTTTTATATGTATGGTTCATTCAAAAAATTTTTAAAACAACAATATGTATCTAATTTACCACTATTTTCAACAGAATAAAACCACCTTTATGTACTGATCATGTATCCTCTGAATGATAATATTAAGATATTCTTACAAAAATTATTACATATAAAAAGATGTGATAATCCAAGACTATCAAATAATTCTTTAATATTTTATTTAAAAAAATTAATTTATTTTATACCAATATTGCACTAAGCGAATTTTACGCATAATAATAAGAGGAAACATTCCTAACTCACCATACACAGCAACATTGGATGTTTTTTGCTTTACACACAGTAACTGCTTAAGAAATTTCAGATGTATACGTTCAATGTCAGGGGCTTTATGGAAACCCCAGACTTCACACCAATAACATAAAATTGGTAAAACCACTGTCAAATAGCTTAATTTTTTCCTTTATACTTATTGCAATACAATCAAATAAAGAATTTAAAGAATATAATGCTTTCAATGCACTCTCTGATAAAAGTTTTTGAGACATATAAAAACAAGAATTAGATCTTAATGCAACACCAAGATATGTATATATTTCCACAATTTTGAATGTTTCATTATTATACTTAATATTACAAGTTATAACAGAATTTCCCTTCCTAAATACCATAATAGCAGATTTGTCAATATTTACTTCAATTCCCCATATTTTACACTAATCATACAATCTATCTACAATAGCTTGCAAGCCTTGACATGTTCTAGAAAACAACACTGTATCATCAGCAAAAAGCAACATGAAAAAATTAACACCATCAATATCTATGACATCGGATGAACTAAAGTATTATTCTGACTTAAATGAAGATATATGTCATTAATAAACAACAGAAAAAGAAGAGGTAACAATGTTTCTCCCTGTTTCACACCAGAATAGCTATCAAAAAAGTTAGAACAAATGCCATTTGCACGTACACAAGTTTTTACTGTGGAATACATTGACTGGATTATCTTTATAACTTTAGACGAACAACCATACCTTATCAGTTTAATAAATATACCATTTCTATAAACAAGGTCAAAAGCTTTTTTTTAAAATCAACAAAGCAACAATACATTTTTTTCTTTTCATAATTTACAACTTTTTCAATGAGACTACTTAAAACAAAAATACCATCAAATGTACTCCGATTTTTCCTAAAGCCATATTGAAAGTCATTCAATATATTATAGTCATCTGCCCACTGTAATAATCTTTTATTAATTATACTAGAGAAAATTTTAGAAAATATACTAGTCAAAGCTATGCCTCTATAATTATTTACCTCACCTAAATTTCCTTTCTTAAGAACAGGAACAATAATGCCCTTTGTCCAACTGTCAGGATAAATACCCATTGAAAATATATGGTTAAACAATTCACATAACAGAGGTGACAATATATCAACACAGTCAATACATAACACCGGTATTAGGTTATCATACCCAGCACTTTTACCCCTCTTTAAAGATAATATGGCTGAATTAACTTCATCAACAACAATTTCTCGATCCAAAATATCTAAAGACTCTGTAAATATATACTCATTCAATTCATTTTCAACGGTATCATTTTTAAAATGGTTAACATTTGAAAATAGTTCACTTAAATGATCATAAAATTCATCAATAGATATATCAGATTTTTTTATTGTTTCTACCTTTAATCTTTTTAATTTCATTCCAAAACTTAATCGGATTAGACTTATAGTAGAGTGACAATCAGTGGGTTTTGGGAGTTGGGGTGGCCATAGAGGTAGAACAAGCAATGTTATATACCAAAATGTTCGCCAATGTCTGTACTATATGAAACTGCCGGCATAAATTGCCAACGCCAGGTGCGGACTCAGAAATCCAAGATGGCGTCCAAGATGGCCGCCATAAATCGCAAGTTCGGTGAATATATTTTATCTGTTTGTTACAGATTTATTTACAGAGGTAGTTCAAAATATTTGCATGGTTATTACTCCGTCCATAATGTACATCGAATTCATATACAACAATAGCAAATTTAAGGTCAATGTCATTTCAGGGTCAAAGTACAAAAAATACTCTAAAATTTGATATCTCCTTCCTACTTTTTCTCATTTTATGCATTATTTTTATACTCAAATGGATTACTTTTAGTGATAGAAATATTGTTATGTGTGTATTCTTTCATTTAAAACTGTTTTGCATGATATCTGTGTTTAGATTATGTATAAACTTTGGTAGTTTACATACATACACATTATCCAAGATGGCTGCCATTCAATTGCAGTATTTATGATCATTGGATGTTTCATTGATAAATACCATATATAAAGGTCAATCTTAAGTGTTTGAAAGAAATTACTTTATTTTAACATGTATGCAAAACTTACAAATTTGACTGACCTTTCAAAGTCAAGTTCAAGGTCATTCCAAGGTCAAAACACATGAAATACCCAAATACATGTATTTCTTATTTTCTCTCTCATATCTCTTTTTATGCATTTATATGCTGAAATTGATCACATCTGTTACAGAAATATTGCTTTATGCATACGTTTTCAACTAAAAAAGTTTTTTTTTACAATGTTAGTAAGATTATGCATCGATATGTATGGTTTCACAAATAGATAAAGTCCATGATGGCGGCAATATTTCAATATATGTTTCAATTGATCACTGAAATTTTTGTTGATAAATATTACAGGTAAGGCTAAAATGATAAATAACAAAATGGATTTTATTAATTTTAGCTTGTATGTGTAATTACAGATTTCAATGGCCAATGAACAGTCATGTTCAAGGTCATCTCATGCATTGTCAAAATACATAAATGCCCCAAAATCTGATACTTCTGTTATTAACTCTTTTACTTTATACAATTAGTTAATAATCCGGGGGGCCTCCATGGCCGAGAGGGTAAAGTCGCTGACTTTAACACTCACTCAGCCCCTCGCCGCGTGGGTTCAAATCCCTGCAGGGTCATTCGGATTTTCATGTGAGGAAGCCTTCCAGCTGGCTTGCGGTAGGTTGGTGTTTCTACCCAAATGCCTCCGTGCATTCGGGATTTTCCTCCACCTGTAATTAGCTGGACGTCGCTATATGACTGAAATACTGTCGAAGCGACGGTAAACTCAAATAGTCAAGTCAAGTTCATAATCCGAGTATAATTATCTGAAAGAATAGAAAAAAAGCTAAATATATATCATTTTATTTTTAGTTATTAGTCTTATTTTTACATTGCTTGAAGGCAACCTAATTTATACATTCAGCTGTTGTCCAGAATCGTCACCTTCACTGGCTGTTTCAATGGTCATTGGACATTCATTATTATTCAATATGATATTTGCTTGTGTTATTTTTTTTCAGAGGAGTTGGGGGCGGGGGGGGGGGGGGGCGAAATTGTTGTGTTTTATGACTCACAATGAAGCAAATTGAGAATTTCAACCAATTTCATTATCTATTAAAGTAACTAAACTTTGCCTTGAGATACCCATTCTTTTTTATTCAGTCCAAAAAGACTTTAAAGTTTAAATAGCAGCTAAAATTAGAAGATGATAATGCAAACTTTATCACAGAAATGATCCCGAACTTTACCCGATTGTATACATTTGTAAAGCCATGTGGTATAGGATACAAAACTGTAGAACAATCCAATTTTACCTTGCTTACCAGCATTAGGGGCCATTTTCTGAAAATCACTTCCACCATTTTATTACCTATAGTTCTATTTATCAGTACCAGTTGTTAACTTTTACAGACATTTTTGTTTTTAAAATATGTAAATGAAACAATGATTTCTTGTGAATATTTGTAGGACAATATAAATACATATATATGTTTTCTTGGATATTGGATTTCTTGGACTCCTCTGTAGACCATTTTAATGTTCAAGTTAAATCAAAGATTTCTTTGAAAATTCTTTAATCAGAATTCAAAAGAAGGTGAAATCAGATAAATATAAGAAAGATTGGCCTGACTGGGTAATTCTAAATCTTTTTGTGATTTTTTTACCTTCGGATTTAACCTTTTATCTCATATCAACTCATTTTTACACATTGGCTCATAGAGGAGACCCAGATAAGACAGTTCCTGGAAGGTACTGTTTGATCAGGGTCCACTCTGCTCAGACAATATTACATTTCAATGAATCCATCTCAGCACAAATATAGGAGAGTGGACCTCAGATGATTTGAAGTATCTAATGAAGATTATAACAGATGGGGAAATTCATTTTCTGTTATCATCGGTAAATGTTTAAAATGTATATATTTCTTCAGACAAGATGATATTATTTCATCAGAACTAAAGGGGAAGAATGATCTGATGATATGATATCAGATACTGGAAGTTCTTAATTCATATTAACCTCTCATGAAGGAAACCTCTTACTTCTTATCAACTGTTGACAAATAAAATATACATGTATATGCAAGATTTAAATAGATGTCCAAAATGATACAAAGCCATACAGCAGTTGAAAATGGTAACAATCATAACATGTTTTGTTGAGTTAAAGTGTCCTGAGTAGCTTTTACTAATACAAAGCTAGAGTTGTTTATTATATACCAAAACAACTATCTTAAACAATGATATTTGATGTTGCAGAATCAGAATTCAGTCTTTTAATTCAATTTACACTGATTAAAAAGATTAAATATTAAAATAACATTTCTTCTAAAATTTGAAAATATAAACTAATAATTTAAAGAAACTTTCTCTTTCAATGTGTTACATGTATCAGTATGTGTCCAGAAATTGAAAAAGTCATATGATAACTTCTGTAATACTCTTCCATACAGCTTGATATTTCACAACACATCTTTACATGATACCCAAACCTTTTGATTTAATGCAAAAATCTCAATTTTGAGGTTTCAAGAAACAAAAACATCTTTTTCCCAGAAAATAACATTATTCATATCATTTTCAAAGCAATAAAAATTCACTAATCTAAATTTCAATATTATCTAGTAAAATACTGTATGTGTAGATATACAGTGTAAACTGCTCCTCAACCAACTTCATCAGCATGGAATCCGCTGTCATTAAGTGTTTTGTCCCTTTTAATCCATGAACACTCTCGTGACGGGTGGGCCCACATTAAAAATCACTGTGTGTTGCTTGATAACATCCAGCTCTTCTCCTCACGTCTAAGCCACAACCAGCTGGACATACGTTTAGTCGTTTGGCTCAGTCTCTGGATAGCCATCCTTTTTTCTCCGCCAATAGTTCCAACAACTGTCATCAGTTAAAGACGGACTGTGAACAGAACCCTCTAACTCCTACTTCAACAGGAAACAGCCAAGTACGCCAACCTCATTGCCTGCAAAGGTCTAGAAGCTCAGTGTACTTAAATTGCCTTCTTCCTCTCACATCTTTTCTCCCACAGTACTGTAAGCATAATGACGATGAGCTTCTTTCCTGTCTTGGACCAAAGGACAATATCTTGTCTAAAAGTGGTCTAGACTATGCCTGGGAAAACAAGCCTCTTCCCGAGGTCAACTTCCATGTTCCATCTGGTGGTGCCATCCAGGATCAATGCTTGCTGTGGGTTTGCTCTCTTCGTTGGTTCACCCGGCTTGACAAATGTAGTTTGGGGGTTACTTCTTCATGTTCCTTCCTTCTTTCTTTCTCTCTATCTCTCTCTCTCTCTCTCTCTCTTTGTCCAGCCAATCAGCCAACTTTCTGAGGACTCAGTCATGTCTCCATCTATATCTCCCCTGTGTCAGTGATGATGAACAGGATGAAAGAACATGCTCAAGTGTGCCTGGTCTATCACCAAGACTGCATTTAGGGTCGGTTTAAGTCTCAATCGACAGAGATTCGCTGGTGATGGTAGGAGATCATAGACAGACCTGATGAGTAATGACAGTCTTAGTGGTTTATACTTCCAGATTTCTTCCCAGGTGAACTTCCTGTCTGTGGTGTTTCACGTAGTCCATGCTCCCTGTGATCCCATCTCCACCGCTCTTGTCTGTCTGTATGTTCTTCTACTTTCCTGGCCTCTGAATGGATCATGGCTCACCTCTCTTTCTGGTTTTACTTGCTCCACAGTAATGTCTTGGTGGTGTCGATACCTTGACATCCGTCTGCAGTCATCCCAACAATGTCTTTACGCTTGAGTGAGCTCACTGCCTGGTTCACGGTCTCTGTTGCTGACCATTTCCTGGTAGTACAGGTTACAATCCCTGCATCATGGATTAGTTCATCCGGAGAATAGAGTTAAGTTTTCTAATTAAATTTTAATTTGAAATTATGACTAGACCTTAATGTGAATTCTGACCTGGGCCACCCAATGGTCTTATAAACTGAATCAACAATTCAAATATTAGTGCGCTAATTATCTAAAACCTAATTTTACCTTGGAATAAAAATGTTTTATAGATTTATTACCTTGACATAATACAACTGTCCTATTTAGTGCAAATATACTTTCCCGAAAAATATCCTTTTTGTTGGTTATACATTTATCTCTTGAATATAATTGTAGAAACTTATATGACTGACTGTCAAGTATAAAAATGAAAAATGCTTGTATTCAAACAATCTTAATACATTTTATGAAGTGAAACAGAAAAATATACAAATAGCAGTGTTTCTATTTCTTAACTGCCTAACTGTAATTATAAGTGTTTATAGTAAGATAACAGAAGGTCAATCAAATTTGTAAGTTTTACATACATGCTAAAATAAAATAATTTCTTTCAAACACTTAAGATTGACCTTTTTGGTATTTATCAATGAAACATCCAATGATCATTGATAAAGCAATTGAATGGCGGCCATCTTGGATAATGTGTATGTGTGAAAACTACCAAAGTTTATACATAATCTAAACACAGATATCATACAAAACAGTTTTAAATGAAAGAATACACACATAACAATATTTCTATCACTAAAAGTAATCCATTTGAGTATAAAAATGCATAAAATGAGAAAAAGTAGGAAGGAGATATCAAATTTTAGAGTATTTTTTGTGCTTTGACCCTGAAATGACCTTGACCTTGACCTTGAATTTGCTATTGTTGTATATGAATTTGATGTACATTTTGGAAGAAGTAATAATCATGCAAATATTTTGAACTACCTCTGTAAATAAATCTGTAACACACAGATAAAATATTTTCACTGAACTTGCGATTTATGGCGGCCATCTTGGACGCCATCTTGGATTTCTGAGTCCGCACCTGGCGTTGGCAATTTATGCCGGCAGTTTCATATAGTACAGACATTGGCGAACATTTTGGTATATAACATTGCTTGTTCTACTTTTATGGCCACCTATTCCTTAAATAAGCTACTTTTTGGCCAATTGTCACCCCACTATTAGCCATATTATGCAAATCTTGCCTTTGTTTATAATTAAATAATGTCTTGGCCCTTGAATAATAGTTCTGTAATTCCGACGCTTACTTTTAAGTAAATTCAAATCTTTTGGTGCTTCGATACTTTTTACAGGATTCTCGAAAATCTCTTCTTGCTTTCTCACAATCACCATTAAACCATTTATTTCTCACTTTTCTAAATGTTTTTTTGTTACAGTTTTCGGAATTCTCAGTAATAAATACCAAATACTTGGCATGCTTGTTCATATAGGGTATTTGAAAATATATGTTTTCCCTCATAATTAATGTAAGGTTTTTTTTTTTTATCTTATTAACAATTGTATTTAAACAGTCTAGTTTACTAGACACTTTTTCGTTAAAAATACCAACTTTAGATTTATCAAACATTAACTTATGTGTATCTCTGTTAACTTCATTATCTAGCTTTTCATTAAAATTCAATAACACATTAACCTGAATTGGGGCATGTGAGGGACACGCCTGCAAATTATGAACGATAAAATTATTAATAAAGGGAAACAATTCACCAGTACACAGAAAATAATCTATCAAACTATTACCCTGTGTACACATATACGTATAACTGCCCACCCCGCTATCATCACCTACACGTCCATTAACTATCCTGAGACCACTAGATAAACACAGGTCAATAAAGCTTCTTTCCAGAAGAATTAACATTTTTGTCCATTGAGAATCGACGCGACAAACCGCATCAATAAAATCGTCATCATGACTTATATTCAAAAAACTATTTACCCGCTCAGAATTTACAGAATAGTCGAGCCTATCACCACATCTGGCATTAAGATCGCATATTACTGATACGTAACCTAAATTACTGTAAATTCTAACATCATTTTCTAACTGCTCGAAATAACCGATTTCATGTTGTGCATAATAAGGACTATTTACAGGAGGGATATAACAAAAACCCATAAAAATATCATTTTCAGTATCAAAATACTGTTTCTTAATCCTTAACCACAAAAATCCACATTTATCTACTTTTTCAACGGTAAACAGCTCCTTTAAACAATTCTTATAAAATGAACAGTTACCACCATGACCACGTCTTAATTTACCATGCAAACTTTCCACTCTAGGAATACAAATTTTATCAAAACCATTCACTTCAAAATTGCTTTCGTTTTTCTCCCATGTTTCACAACGAAAGACAAAATCAAACCCTGAAACAAAATTCAAAAAATCATCATCATTTAAACTGGACTTTAGACCCTCAATTCCACGAGAGAACTGACAAATCATACTTTCCTCGTGCTACCTATCGGGGCTATGTGACCCACTGCCCTGCGTATACAAAACATTGTTTATGTAGAGTTTGTCACGGACAAGCACCGCTCTCTTTCCCTGTTTACGTGCCACTAACATGACCGGAAATAATTGTTTTCGTTTTTCTTACACTTCAGCTGGAAAATGATCAGATACATTGTAAACTGTATTCCTCAGATCTACTTTTTAAGAGCACTTTTCACAGCATTTTTGGAATCAATGTTAAATTTGACAACAATTGGACGGACTTTACCATGAACAGGATTGCCGATGCGATGCGCACGCTCAATGTGGAGGTTAGAATTTGGACTCGGCATTTTAAGTACATTTTCACAAAAGGACAACACTTTGGAACGACAATCATCACCCAGAATGGACTCAACAGTAGAAATGCCTGGCTGATCATGTGACATGGTAGATGACTCGTGTCCATTGGAAGCTGACTCAACATGCTCGGGAATACCGAAGAACAACAGGTTGTCCCTCATTGACCTATATTTCAGGTCAATCAGCTCATCATTGAGTTTAATATAAGAAGAAGCCATGGGTGCATTTTGTTCATGGAGAGATGAAACGGTGGATTTCGATTTACTTAATTCACTGGTTTGACAAGAGGTTACTTTCACAATTTCATCATGCCCATCAGAGATAAAAGATGTAGACTGTTCTACCTCAAGCAAACGTTTGTTAATACAATCAAGTCGACTGTTAATCTGCTGTATACTACTCTGTATAGTGCTTAGCTGAGACACTTGGAGTCCATACCATCTAGACGTTGTACAATAGCCTGAAGAGAGGACGTCAACTGCGTGACATCGGGAAAGGACTGCATACCGGGTGGGGGTGAGGAAGGTACATTACTAGCAGCAGGGGTGACTGGCAATAAACCGGGCATGAAGGGCTGATGATATGTGGGCGTGTATTGGCACATTGGAGTCATTGAACTGTTCATTTGGGAATACCAAAATTGAATGTTGAGGTGCGGCGTATATTTGCTTTAATGTCCGATGTATAAATTATATAATGATTGGGAAATGACGTCATTACTAAACGATAAAATTTATATTTCGAGGTGCGGCGTATATTTGCTTTACTGTCCGATGTATAGAGTCAAATAACTCTTTGATATCAAATATTTAAACAATGTTAGAAAATATAGGTTTTGGGAATGTATGGACAATCAATTTGGGAATGTATGGACAATACAAAACGTAGATAAGTCATTCTATTATACTATTAAACAAAGAATATTAGATGTATTTAAACAGTCATGGTATAGTGACATAAATAACTCAAGAAGACTTTCTTCTTACTGTCTACATAAAAGTGAATTTAATATGAAAAATACTTAAATTGCAATATTGATACTAAATATCAGATAACGATGGCTAAATTCAGATTATATTCAAATAATTTGATGATAGAAACTGGTAGATATAATAACATTGAAACACAACAACGCATCTGTCAACAATGTAATATGAGAATGGTTGAAGATCAATACCACTTTTTACTTGCTTGTCCTGCGTATAGAAATCTAAGAAAAAAGTTTTTTAAACCTTGTTATTGTAATTGGCCTAACAGGCAAAAATTCATATCTTTAATGTTCCGATTCATATAAAACAATTTTCAATTTATCTAAATATATATTTTTTGCATTTAAAAGAAGAAATAATTTATAAATATATTTGTTCCATTTTTTGTAATAGCTCTATTGATATTGTAACCCTAGCATTGTAATGCTATTTGTTCTTCTTTGGAATATTAATTGTTCTGTTGCACCACTTTACATATTTGTTTGTATGGCTACAGATATTGTAAATATTTAATGCCAATAAACTATATGTTATGTATAGATTATATTAATGAATGGCAATTATGTTTGCTTAACTGACGTATATCGTGCGGCACCTCTTATGACCTAAATAACGTGACCGATTTATGACGTCACTTATAAGGGCGGCAGGCAATGGCTCGATTCACTGATAATATTGATTGATGATGGGGGAAAATGTTTGCTTAACTGACGTGTATCGTTGATAAGATTGATTAATGATCGATGACGTGAAACTGATAAGATAAGGCGATGACGTCAAACTGATAAGACGATGACGTCATACTGATAAGATAAGACGATGACGTCAAACTGACAAGACGATGACGTCATACTGATAAGATAAGGCGGCAGGGCGGCAGCCAGTCTGGTGTGGGGTCTTACACATACTACTCACATTCATTCTGGCATAAAACTGTTTAAAACTGAAACTGTTTAATTTGGTTAAACGCCTATTTTTATGATGAATACATATTCAATGGCGTTGTACATTGTAGGCATAAAATATAAAATCCATAAGACATATACAACACAACTTGAAATATTTACATGATAAAAAATATTTATTTTTTAACTATGCAGATAATAATAACAGGAAAAAATCACATAGTACACACGATTAAATATCATTTATTAAATTTCTAAAATAACATTAACTCATTAGTCAATATAAATTATGAAAAGCACCGCAATTATAACAGTTTGTAAAAATCCTTAAAATAGTGGGTTTTCAACTGTTTCTTATAAACACGTCCAAGGATGTCGACTGTCTGATGGTCAATGGAAGTTGATTCCAAAGACTTGGACCTACAGTACTAAAACTTCTGTCATAAAATGTTTTTCGTTTGTTAAATGGAACGACATATAACAATTCTGCAGTGTCTGAGGATCGTAATCCCACTCTTTTTGGAGTTTGTTTGGATAAAAGTTCACTGAGACAAAATGGAGCAGTTCCTACAGAGCAGTTATACATAAAGCAAAGAATTTTGAAATGTATACGGGCTTTGATTGGTAACCAGTGGAGATCAAACAGGGCTTTCTTGGAACTTTTATATTTTCCACGTAGTAAGACCAGTTTGGCACACATATTCTGAATACGTTGCATTTTATATAAGTCAGCATCTGCAGTTCCTAACAATATGGCATTGCAGTAATCCAGATGTGACAACTAAAGAAAGAAGTAGAATTTTAGTAGCATCTTCGGTAAGATATTTACGAATATGTTTGACTCGAAAAGAATTCAACATAGCAGTTCTACACTTTATTTTAATGTTGTTTTTTTTTTTAATTTTAGAAATTCGTCTAAGTAAGCGCCCAAATGTCTCGTAGTGTCAACAGATTCGATTTTATCACCGGCAATGTCATTTTTTTCTTGTACAGCATTTATTCAACTGCACCTTACTGCCAAACATTATTAACTCTGTTTTTGCTGTGTTCATTTTTAGTTTATTCGCGTTCATCCAGTCATTAATAGTAACTGCACATTGTTCAAGCTCTGCAATGGCATTACGTTCGTTTGACACTGAAGTTTGTAGAAAACTTTTATTGGCAATTTGGTCATCAGCGAATCCATATACAGATATAGTTGGTGGAATTACGTCAAATAAAGTTCCAGCATATGCAAGATAAAGCCAAGGTCCAAGACAACTGCCCTGAGGCACACTGTATTCTAGAGGGCGCGGAGATGACTCGGTCGAATTTACACATACACGACAACTACGTGGTCGAAGATAAGAGATGACCCAAGCTAACGCTGTGCCGCCCCTCCATACTGGTTTTGTAACACATCTAGTCGACGGTGTCAAAGGCGGCACTGAGATCGATTGCAATCATTGCTATAACTTCTTGTTTCTCCATACCCTCCAACAAGTCATTTACTAGTCTAACAAGAGCAGTTTCGCATGAATGGAAACGCCTATATGCAGACTGGTTTGTAGGTAGAAGATATCCACAAGTGTTGTAAACCAAATTCATTCGGTGCTAATTTTATTTGATATGCCCAGTTTTTACCATTATACATCATTCATCCGCATTTGGAAGATGTTTACTATTAATTTATAGTGAAGTTTCAATGTAAAACGCTGAGGCAAAGGTCTAACGAAAGTGGGGTTCATGTAAATCATCATTTTGTACATAACATTATTATACAAAATTAATAAGCTGTCAAGAAAAAGATTATAAAATCTCTAGACAACTGCAAAAATACGATAAAACATTAAATAGTATGAACATATTTTTTTAGATACATAAGTGATTAAGGAATCCTAAATTTTACTATTTAACCTTTG
>CM037783.1:34642872-34692872 GCA_021229015.1 Solen grandis | reverse complement strand
CTTGGGTGCATGATATGTATTATGAATAGCCTGGGTACATGATATGTATTATTAATAGCCTGGGTGCATGATATGTATTATGAATAACCTGGGTGCGTGATATGTATTATTAATAGCCTGGGTGCATGATATGTATTATGAATAGCCTGGGTGCATGATATGTATTATTAATAGCCTTGGTACATGGTTTGTATTATTAATAGCCTATGTACATAATATGTATTATGAATAGCCTAGGTACATGATATGTATTATGAATAGCCTGGGTTCAATTATTAATTTATAAATGTACATGGTATATATTATGTATTATAATGAGTCCATGTTAATGTATTATGAATAGCCTGGGTACACAATATGTATTATGAATAGCCTGGGTACATGATATGTATTATGAATAGACTGATTGCATAATATGTATTATGAATAGCCTGGGTACATGGTATGTATTATTAATAGCCTGGGTACATGATATGTATTATGAATAGCCTGGGTACATGATATGTATTATGAATAGCCTGGGTACATGTTATGTATTATGAATAGCCTGAGTACATGGTATGTATTATTAATAGCCTGGGTGCATGGTATGTATTATGAACAGCCTGGGTGCATGATATGTATTATTTATAGCCTGGGTACATGGTATGTATTATTAATAGCCTGGGTGTATGATATGAATTATTAATAGCCTGGGTGCATGATATGTATTATGAATAGCCTGGGTACATGATATGTATTATGAATAGCCTGTGTACATGATATGTATTATGAATAGCCTGGGTATACATGTATTATGAAAAGCCTGGGTACATGATACATTTTATGAATAACCTGTGTACATGATATGTATTATGAATAGCCTGGGTATACATGTATTATGAATAGCCTGGGTACATGATACATTTTAGGAATTGCCTTGGTAGGATTGCGATATCATGGCATCTAAACGTCATGCGCTGGTAAATTGTCATTTCTTTCCTTTTGACATTCACATTAATTATTTTCATTTCTTGTCTTTTTTTTTTTAATAAGAGGACATTAAGGATAATTGTTCGTTTTGGTGTAAGATCAATTAATAATTTCACCGAGTGAACATAAAAAGTGATATTTTCACGAGTGGCCAAGCCACGAATGAAAATGCATCTTTTTATGTTCACTAATGAAATTATACATCGATCTTTCACCAAAAAAAACAATTTTTCTATTTATTTGATGCTTTAATTAAAGGCCAGAAATTAGCTGTGTTATAAACAAAAGGCGCCAAAATTGTCGGGATTACGTCGCGTGCATGACGTTATTTATGACGTCATTTCTTGCGTAAAACCCTGCACACTTGACGCTCCGATCAGTTTATAACGTAGCGGGTCGGGTTCAAGTTCTTAATCTGTTCAAAATAGTGAAATTATCAAGATATAATCCACTGTCATTTCTAAATAATCCATCGAAAAGCATAAAATAAAACAAGTTATTACTTTGGCGAATAAGAAATAAGATTTGCACGTAATTCCCATGGTATGATACCTTTCGCGAATGAATTCCAGTAAACCGTGCGGAAAGTATCATGAATCGAGAGCGAAGATAAATGTTTTCTGTACAGTCCTGTGATCGGACAATACCATATTATTACTGTTAATAATATAAATAAAATCATAAACGTATTCAGTTTAACATTGGAATGCCCCATTAGGGACCCCTCGAGGCAATCATACATATGCATGAGTTATAAAAAAAGTTGTAGTGTTCGTGTGTACATGTGATATGAGGACTTTTGCGGAAAGAGGGAATGGATTTACCTGTTTTGCAGTTATGCCAAAGGTAAGTAAATTTGCGTTTTATTCCATCTAAATATATTCAAGAGTTTCACCACGTAGCTACATTAAATAGATAATTTAAATCTTTGATTTCATTAAAAAGCTTCGTGCGGTAAATACCGGAAATATAGCTTTATTCCGTTTTATGCCTATGAGTTAACGGGCAGATCGGGAACCAGGAAGTTGTTTGTTTACCTCTACAACCAATCGCATTCAGCGTAGCATTACTGGTCACGTAATTTGCATAAAGGCTAAAATGGTAGTGATAGTAGGCCAGCGGTTGAAATTTGCGATTTCTGCTGAATTTCCTTTGTACCGAGGGAAGTTTGTGCATGCCGATGTAAGTAATCAATATGTTTTATGGAATAATTGCATCGGTTTATATTGTCTTGTCGCAGAAACGCTTGTTTACACTGGTAGACCGAGTGAGCGACCCTGTACGAACGCGTGTCGAGATTTTGGAAAACAGGGGTTAGTTTCGCATTGCGGGTTTCGTTGTTGAATACTTGAGTTCGCATGGGTGAAAAAGTGGTGATTTTTGGTTACATAAATGTATACGCTTGCGATAGGTGCAAAGTTTTCAAAGATACCTTCATAAATGGCTGAGTTGTTGGCTTTTTCCCCGATGAAGGTATGGGTTTAGATCAATCGGAAGTTGTATCCCTTGTATTATATATAGTGATTTTATGCCCCCCGCCCCCCCCCCCTTTTGTGCCAAACCCCTGTGGATAGATTATAAACGGAAGGCACTGTAAACTTGGCAACGATATTTCTGAAAAGGGACCTCGCCCATTTCTATAGGGAACCTCGCTCTTACGGGTCTTGACTTTCTGAATAAACTTTACTTACCGGCGTTATAGGGACGATAACAAATCTGATTGAGATCGCTACACACAGTGGTTAATACATTCAGGGGGCGTGACCACAGAAAGTGGGCGGAGCATATTCAGCTAACAAAGTGCTAAAACAACAGAAATGCATCACCGCGGCTTGTGTTTACGTTTGTCATTTGTAAAGCACAAAACGTAAAATTTAGCCGTAGCGGACTATCAATCTCAAGTCCGCAACATTTCCGTAAATATTGAATAATATCCCCGTAAAACAGCAAAATTATTCATATTTATAAATAGCAGCTTTTGTATCCTACGTTTACGTTAGGGGATGCAAGTGCATGATTTGGATTGATTAGATCTTTTGTATTTTTATGCGACATTCATAAAGTAAATCTAAAAGAATCATACAGCCATAACGATTCTGATAAATTCTGATAAGACTGGTGGCGACTTAAAAAATGTCATGGAATATGACCCGAAAAGAATACCATATAATCTGACCCTAACATGTACCATTTGTAACCAGACCCTGAACATTTCTATATAACATACCGGCGCAGGTCGGCTCAGGGTTCGTATCCCAGCCGGGGCACTTTCCTCTGGTAACCGTGTCAAACCAAACATGTATAAAAATGGTATCACATATGCGCTGTTGCCTTGTGTCTGTCACAATTAAGTAGACATAGTCTTCAAATGACTGAAATGCTGTGGGCGGGACGATTAATCAACAAATATAACATATCTAGAAAAACAGTCAACGCTATTGAAAGAGCGCAAGCGCTCTAATATCCTTAGAATACTTTTTTAGAAGTTATCGTACTAAGAAGTAAACGCTCCAGGGCTTTATTGAGACCTTAACGTGAATTTAATTTGAACTTAATGCTCATTTTTCAGGTTCAAGTTTTGAGACAGCATTGAACACACACATCAGAAAAAGAGAAGTAAGGTGAAAGGTTAATTAAGACTCCATGCAAGAAAGATATATATGAGAAATATCTTGCTCTTGCAATGGATGGCACAAGACCAGTCGCAAACCTTCAACTGCCAGTGTCACAGTTCGAACCATTAGACAGTATCTTGCAGCGGATTGCGGATGGTGATTGCAATGATCCGAGAATTACAATGCAATATGAGTTGCTGCGGTTGAACACATTTAGGAACTATCCTAGGCACAACAAACCATTCCTGATACGCTTAGCAGGTGCCGGGTTCTACTATGCAGGGGTTGAGGACGAGGTGATCTGCTACTGCTGCGGTGTCCGGAGGCAAGGGTGGGTCGCAGATGACAGACCTGCTGATATCCATAGAGGAATATCAGGCAACTGTGACTTCTTCCAGAGGAACGCAGAGGTGAATGTACCTGTACCAATCTGTGCAGATTCCAGTCCTGGCAAATTTGATGTCCTAGACCGAATACCTGAAGTGATGAATCCAGGAAGGAATGGTGCCATTGGTGGTTTCAATCCACGTTACCAGGCGATCCCTTGCGGGTCAGGGGTAAACCAGACCAGTGGCGCAACCGCAGCAAGACCAATTAACGTTAACAATCCAGGTATATAGACATTTATTTCATTGTACTTCTTCTTCAACAACAAAAAAACAAAACAAAAAAAAACACCTTTGGAGTACGAGTTATCTGTTTGTTTGTGACGCACTTTATGAAACCTGTTAGACATTGTCACCATGAAATGTTTTGTTGGATGTTTGGTTTTATTCATCCCCTTTCAAGAAAGCTTGCACATTTCCATCTGTCATTAGAGTGATAACTTAAATCGCTTGCAAAAATAAAATACGCAAATTTATTTCATGTGCATTTGATATTTTAAAATTTAACTAATTTCAAGTTTTGTTAAGATGTTGCACATATTTGATTGTAACATATGACCCCTTTTAAATATTTTCGAAGTATCATTTTATTTATTTGTAATTGGAAGTACTATCAAAAAGTGCTTCGTTTTTAAACGATAATCAACGCCATACCGTGTCTCCTAGAATAAAAATGACCCTCTGTATGTTGTTTATATAGTATGCATAATTTATACCAAAACGAAGTGGGTGGGTAAAACGACCAATAGCAAAATATTTGCCTACTTACTTTTGAAACAGTAATATTTTGAACTAGAGTAGGTGTCCAAGGGCGACATGTGGAGCTCGCGGCCTAGGATGTTCCTTTCACCCCCAAGTGTGACCTTTGCCATGGAGCTAGGGTCCCAAAACAAATCATTTGAGAATCCTTTGATCCAGAGTTGATTTACAGCCCAGACAAGAAAATCCAAGGCAATGAGCTTCCCTCTAAGTGTGACCTTGACCTTGGAACTATGGGCCCTACTCTTGTGCGCAGCACTTCGTCTCATTTAGGCAATCATTATTGCCAACTTATTTGAAAATGCTGCGATCCATATCTAAGTTACAGCCTGGACATGCAAATGACCTTTGATCTCTAAGTGTGACCTTTACCTTGATGCTGCGGGCCCAATTATTGCGAAAAAGGTATTTGAAAAATCTTGCGATCCCTGTCTGAGTTACAGCCCAGACAAGCAAACCCAGTTCCATAAACTTTGGCCTCTGAGTTTAACCTTGACCTTTGAACTGGAGACCCAACTACTATTGCGCATAACGCTCCGTCTCATTGAAGTAAACGTAACCGCCAAGTTATTTGAAAATCCTGCGGCCCATGTCTAATTTGCAGCTCGGACAATGAAATACGGTCGACCTGACGCACATACATCGTAATGACATTGTGGCGACTAAATCGAGCTCCCGTTAGCCGTAAGTTATTGCCCGGACAAGCAAGTCCAGCTCTTTGACCTTTGATCACTAAGTGTGACCTTGACCAAGGAGTTACGGACCTAATTCTTGCGCATGACACTCTCATAGAGGTAAACGTAACTGCAAAGTTATTTGTAAATCCTGCGACCCATGTCTAATTTACAGCTCGGACAAGGAAACACGGACGACCTGACGCACATACATCGTAATGACATTGTGGCGACTAAATCGAGCTCCCGTTAGCCGGCTTGACAAAATTCAAATTAATACTGAAAGAATTTATGTAATAAATTAAAGTCTGTTGGGTAAGAGGGACAAGATCTAAGTTTGGTGTAGTCAGTATGACACAGGTCAGGCCAGTATTGCAGACACCAAGGCAATGTATTGCCGAAATATATTTAAATTATGTTCATTTTTTCATGGTCCTATCACTGTACAGTAATCTAAAAATTCGCAATACTGCTGTAGGCTTCCCTTTGATGTCATTCAGCACAAGACTGATTAATGCTTCATACAAAGACTCACTAAATCCCGTAAATTATGCCTAGTATGGAATATAAAATATTCCATTCACAATTGAATTCTAACAACATATCAAGGAAATAACCTGTCGTTTAAAAAATAAATAGGAATTTAAGTACACTTAGCAATGTGGCTCCTCACACATCAGCACATTCACTGCCATAAAGTGCTACTACGTCCCATGTTTGTCTTAAGGACATTTGCTACAGTTTTCTACATTTTCTATATAGACAAAGAAGGAAAATTTAAACTCTTCATAGAATTTTTTTTTTTAAATTTTGCATGATTATAGGGAATCATAAAAGAAACATTTTATGGAAAAAATGGGGGTCAGCGACCTAATTTTTGAGTAAACTGTCCCTGAATGTGATATTTTAGCACTTTGAGGCCATATTCAAGGGCAGGTTACTCAAATAACAATTAGCACCTAATAAGGTTTCAAAATCAATGTTCAGTATTTCATTCCCTGTCTCTGTACAAAATTATAATTATAATTTTTCTTCAAGTTATCTCTCTTTTTCAATAACAAGAGGGCCATGATGGCACTGGATCGCTCACCTGAGTATAGGGTTACCCAAGGAACATCTGTACTAAAACATTTTGAAATCTTGCCAGTAGTTTTGAAGGAGATGATTTTTTAAGTGTTCATATTTTTTCTTTCCGTTGCCATGGCAACCAGAGTTTTACATGGATCAAGTTTATTTTAGCAACTTTTGTGAAGGTTCACCGAAGGATCACCCCTGCTAAGTTTAATCAAATTCTGCCCAGCAGGTTGATCCGTATAGCTCACCATGAGCACAAATGCAATATAATTACAATTTTAAACAAATCACAACTCCTATGCGATCAATTAGTTTCAAATTTTGCATAATGACTTTAAATAAAATAACAAACATTGATAAGAAATAATATAAGGTATCAGTAAAATTTATTTCGAGTTATCTGCCCTTGAACATGGCATAAAGGTGCCAAAATTTCACATTCAGGGGCAGATAACTTAAAAATTAGGTCGCCGACCCCCCAATTTCTTTTCCATAAAAATGTTTCTTTTATGATTCTCTATAACCATGCAAATTTTAAAAAAGAAATCCATGAAAGAGTTTAATTTTTTCTTGTCTATATAGAAATGTTGGAAACGGACTTAATCATTTCATCAATACATGACAAGTGGTCTGATCTGATCTCCTATGCAATCATAAATTATCCCAATTTCTCTGAGTCTTCCACCACGTAGGGAAAGTATCAGTATAACAGATATTCGACATTAATTTTCTTTTTTATTAGTATATTAAGATTTTATTCACTTTAAGAAGCAAGCTATTCAAAACAAAATATGGAGTGGAGTTTATTTATCAACGTTTTCTACGTCATTTGACCGTTTTGCAGGCATGGGAGGAAACCTGACAAGACAGTCTGCTTTTAGGTCAGTGCATACAATCGTGGCTGAGGAAACTGACAAGTATGCATCAAGTCAGGTGATTGTTTCTGCATATATTATCTTAGAAATTGGGAAGAACTGACTGATTTTCAAGTAACTTCCACATTGTCCCTTTTATGGCAGCGCGTAGCGTTGAATTGTTAAGTCCATAGCATCAAATTTATTATTATTAAAATATATTTTTTCTCGAAGGACTAACAACCTTGCCAGTTGATGAGATTACTCATTAGTTTTCACGAATATACATCTTAATGGCGATTTCTGTATGTTAGTTAATAAGAAACTTCAGTCGCATGGTTTCCGGTGTTATTGTTCAGAAATGATTGTCTATACACATTGTGTACTCATGTCTATTACTACACTCAATGTTCATACTATTCATCCCCAAAAAGCGATTTTATTTGATGACTTTTACAATTAACTTCACATATTACCAGTTTGTGTTTATATTGTCTCGCCAAAAAATTGAATCATTTCAAGGTGTAGCTTCTAAATAACAATATATAGTATTTACTCAGATATTGTCAGGACTACCGAAAACTAATTGTCATCCAAATGAATTTTCAGGAAAATTTTAAACATCATTAGATGTTTGTTAGTTACAATAGTTTTTTCACCAAACCAAAGTACGTATGTATGTGTTGATGTTAATGTGCGTTCAGAAAGATGTCATTTATTTGAATATTCTGAAAATTGAGACAAATCCGTGTGATATCCAGGCACATCATTCCAGCATTTTTTAGGTTGAGGTCTTTGCTCCTAAAAGTGAAATTTCCAGTTTGTCCTAAACTTTTGTTGCCTTAAAGATACCTGAATTAATGGTTTAATTATTCTCATGTACTTCATTTTTGGAGAAATGGATAAAACCCCATAGCATTTTGGAAGGGTGTGGGGATGGGGAGAAATAGCTTCAGTTCATGTCAAACATTTTTTGAATTTATATAGAAAATTTAATATATTTTTTTCATATTTTAGTTCATATTCTTTAATGGTTGCTTGCTCAATGCAATGTTAAAAAAATATAGGTCACCCAGTTTTCGAGCCACTGAGTTGTCTCTAGGGTAAATGCCTAATGCTAAACAAAAAGAGCATAGTTTATCTATTAAACATACTAAGTTCATTTAGAATAAATAAACTATTTGAAAAGGAAATATTATAAACACAAATATACTTTTTTTTTTGTAAAACAACCATTTTGGCGTAGTTGTGCTGACATTGAGACAGCTTATATCCAAACATTTGGAGTATCCGAAATATGTTACACTTTACATGTCCGAAACATTGCGACAGTAAACTGTAACGAACTGGTCCGCAGGTCGGGTAAAGAGAAATGTACTACCTGTATTAGACAATTAAAAGAAGCAACACAAAATTCCTAGGATGTATTTTTGTTCCAGTAACCAGTGATGTAACTTTACCACTTTTTCATATTTATATGATAGCTCTCGGCGGAATTAGGTATCTTCTATCAATGAATAAAACGTGGTGTTTTGAAAGTAGATGTAATACGCCTGCAGAAGGGTTAGAAACAACAATATACTAGTGACCTTAATAGTTTATTCATATTCATAGCAATGTAAAAGCATTTGTTTATTACAATATAATTATTTATAAGGAAAACTTTTTTTCTTGTCTTTTTCAGCTGTGTCCATCAACGTTCAGTTCGTTTTAGCTAAAAAGCGGTTATCACCATGAACATGACATGTGACATTGATAGTTTTATACTAATTAGTGTGACCCTATGCAATTCTATTTTCATAGACATTTAAGCACTGGACATAACACTCGCATATGTGATAGGAAGCGTAAATCCGGGAAGTCCTTTTTCAACCTTACGTAAGGGTTGAATAGCACAGCTGTTTTCGTTGATGTAATTAATTGGGCCTAATTAATTTTCGTGCAAATGGACAGTGTTTTCATAGAAACTGAACAAATATAAAGATTTAAAAATGGCACCTAAAATACTTCGAACCAGTTTTTTGCAGGAAAACTGTACTTCTTGGCTTATTGTTCAGGATTATTTTCCAACTATGACTATGTCAATGTTTTAAATCATGGTTTCCTAGTTTAATCTAATTTATAATATCTGTAATTTTTAAAAGGTCCATAGTGCCTCCATTAATTTGTATCTCTATATATCTTATACAACATTCCAAAAATCATCAGTCCGTCTACAACTTATATGTAACGTAACTTTACTCTGTATATAGTGTGCTTCATCAATGTGTAATTTTCTTTTTTCTCAGTATTTATCCTTCATTATATTTTTCTTTCTATTACACATTTTCATTTTTCTCTAACAGAGTGAGTTCATTTACTATATAACTAACATATGGTTGGAGCTTTTGTATCTGTATATTTATGGTGTATACAGATATTACTAACCCTTGACTGATTAACCCAATGTCAGGATAATGGTACTAGGAGTATCATCCCAATGTCAGGTTAATGGTACTAGGAGTCTCATCCACTTGTTCATGATTTGATCATATTGATGCATCAGTATATCTGTCTATAGACAATGCATATCAGGATGTTATTGTTAGAGTTACTTTTTATTTTATGCAATATTTGTTTTGATTTTTGTGTCTGTGAAAATATATGTTTTTCTATGTACGAGTACTTTATTCTGTTCATTCTTTATATGTACTTTACTCTAATTGTGAAATGATATAATTTTTATGTTCTTTATTCTGACTGTGAATGTTAATCTTAATATGTACTTTACTCTAATTGTGAAATGATATAATTTTTATGTTCTTTATTCTGTGATAGTTCATTCTTTATATGTACTTTACTCTCATGTTCTTTATTCTGACTGTGAATGTTAATCTTAATATGTACTTTACTCTTATTGTGAAATGATATCATTTTCATGTTCTTTATTCTGACTGTGATTGTTAATCTGTATATGTACTTTACTCTAATTGTGAAATGATATAATTATGTCTCCCTCAGTGTTAATATGGGGGAGACATATTGTTTTTGTCAGACTTGTCTGTCTGATACACTTTTTGTCTGGAGCATAACTCAGAATGCATCGAATAGATAGATCTCATAGAAGAAAAGTTTATGCACAAGAACTGTAACTATGCACCTAATATTTTTGGAGTTATGCCCTTTGTTAAATTTCATACTTATTTTTGTCCGGAGCATAACTAAAAAAGTGTCAAAGCTTTTGACTTGAAACTTCACAAGTAGATAGATCTTACAAAGGAAAAGTTTTATGCACAAGAACTGTAACTATGCACATAATATTTTTAGAGTTATTGTCCTTTGTTAAATTTCAGACTTATTTTTTGTCAAGAGCATTATCCTGGCATTATGAGACATATATCTTTAAAACTTCATAAGTGGATAGATTATACATGCAGGAGAAGTGCAGTACACAAGAACTGTTACTATGCACAGAATATTTTTGGAGTTACTGCCCCTTTGTTAAATTTCATACTTATTTTTTGTATAGAGCATTACTCATGCACTTTGAGACATATAACCTTGAAACTTCATAGGTTGGTAGCCATTATTGACGAGAATTGCAGTACACAAGAGCATAATCCATTTCCAAGGTATTTCCCATTTTATACAATTGTGTGTCCTTAAGATAACTCCAGTTCAACTCATGCTATTGAAATTAAATTTCATTTATGTCATCCTAATTATTTTTTTACATGTGAAAAATAATAATGTATTCCTATTTGCGTAAGTGAGCTAATGTTTTGGTAACTGAAATAATTTTAGATCTACTTTTTCAAAGCAAATAAAACATATGTTACTGTAAGCCTCAGTGTATGTATGGGGGACATCAGTTTTCTACAAAAAACTCTACTCTGTGATATGTTATTCTTTATATGAACTTTAATCTGACTGGAAAATGTTATAATTTTTATGTATTTTACTCAGTCTGTGATATGTATGAACTTTACTCTACAAAATGTAATAATTAATGTGTGCTCCCCTCACACACTAAATTTCCTGTTTTCTGTAATTTGTCTTTTTTTTGGTTAGGAATCATAATTATATCTTGATGAATTTACACCTATTCACATCGTCAAATATTTAGCTTTTATATTGAGTAGCATTTTCTTAAAAGTGTGAATTTTTTTTTCCTTTTTTTTCATATCAATAAGATTATTTTGTTATGAAAATAAGTATTACTTAATTAAAGTTATGTAAATAGTTTGAAATTGTGTGTAAGTTTTGTGTAAGTAACTCCTATGAATATGTGAACGGCATTGTGCATGTTGTTATTGTTACATAATGTGTTCATTCATTACATTATACACACATGTGGTTAGAACCTTTGTATCTGTATTTACTAAGGGTGGATGCAGAAGTAGTCCCCAAGCTGATCAACCCAGTGTCAGGATAATGTGACTGGGGATAATCATCCATTACTCCATGATTTCTTAATATTGTAATGCCCTGGCATTACTTACCGTGATTCCAACTACTTTATATGGTCTTATTCAGCATGTGTTTATTCGTTGTATTTTTGCAGCAAACACTGGTTACCCACACAAAATCTGACAGTTGTACTGCTTGTTTTAATGGAACAACATGTCATAGTAATGCGTGTACCAGGGAATTCTCCCTACCTTACGGTTCCACAAAAGCGCCCCACATTCCATTAAAATTAAACCTTTTACCATGCTTGAGATTTATGTCCGGTTGGGGATAGTTCAAAGCTTTAATTCCTATATTCCCATCAGCTGACATTGTTCAATTCCATGTAAAAAACTCAATTTGTTTTTTAAGTGTGGCCCTCCCTGTTGTATTATTGGAGGCGGCCATATTGGATTATGTTATTTCCGGTGGTTGCCATGGACAACCAGTTATATATAAATAACTGTCAACTTTAAAGCTGGTTTTGAGACACCTTTTCTTTAACATGGCAAATGTTATGAACTGCAGAAAACGCTCCTGTCAGGTGTATATCATGAAATTTTAGACACATGCTATTATATTTATGTAAATTTATAAGATACTACTGTTTAACAGTATTTGTGCAGTTGCACACAATTCTTGTGGTTAAACCACAATTGTGGAGCGTCTTGTGGGTCCGCATTTATTGTGGGCTGTGTGTGTTTTTTGTAGTGTCCACATCTGTGGCACCGCATTTAGTATAAATACCTGTGCACTCGTGGTGTCATGGACTGCAGCATTTCCTTTCACCGGTTAGGTTCATGTCACGCATTTTTCTCATTTTTTTTAAAGGTTAACTTAAAAGTAAAGATTCATTCCTTAATGGTTAAGCGCCTATAGTAGACAGTATAAATATCTTCTTTTTTTTCAAGTAGTATCGCTGCTAAATTTAAATATTTAGTTATTTTTATAGTGTTTCTTAAGTAAATTATTCACTAGCGGTCTAGATTTAAGTCTATAGGAACTGTATATTTTAAGTTAAAGGCTTGTATTTAAACCTTGGGGATTTTAAATACTACACTTATTGATTCATCTGTAGTTTACACTTGCATTCAAGGGTTGTGACAGAGATACTAACTACTGTTGTTGTTGTTGAATGGAATAGTAACATTCCTCATTAATTAAATTTATTAACTTTAAAAGGCTTTATTGTTTTATTTTGTCTTATATCGTCGTCCTTAGTCAAATTTAATAGTCCTTAGTTTGTCTGAAGTCGGAAATTTAACCCCTACCCTGCTATCCTGAAGTGATACGGAGGCTGCATTAACCTGGAGGAGAACCTCTCTAAGCATTAGATCCATTTGGGACCAGCTGACTCGAGGTTATAGGAAACTGGCGAGGAGAATTACGTAGGCCTGACTGACAAAACCCGTAACATCGGAATGCAAAAATACTGTCACACATTTACACGTATACACGTCTACGCCCCTTACCCCCGGCACGTAACAAAGTTTTGGTGTCAGAAGTGGGATCCTGTCTACTAAAGGGATCCAGTGAGACGTACCCACCCCTGCCCTCGTTGATTAATATATACAGACATCATGGATAGCCATGTACAAGCAGATAACGAGGGGGAGATATTTTTTCGGCAAGATCCTGTCGTTATAGGTCGTAACACTGGTCTTTCGAGGGCTAGCAGTTTTCAGTCATTGTCCAGTGGCAATACAGATTTAATCACTGCACAGCAACAGGATAGGCATTCTAGTATTGCCCCAAATGACCTGTCCCAACACTGACGCGGGAACAGGTAGCTAGGGTGTGAGTGCACCGGATCTCGTCGGGTCAGAAAAAGTTTTGAGTGACATATCATGTGTACTCAAGGATGTAGTGGCAGAGCTAAAGGTACTAAAGCAAGCTGTGCCACAGGGGAGGGACTGGTATGAGCCTCGACCGTGCATAAACCCAGGGCGCGCGAGTAGTAGCAGAATGCATGGTTACTATGGATACCAGGATGTTGGCGTAATGTCGGAGCAAGAACCCCAGTATGGAGGGAGATCCAATAACCAGGGTCATAACTACAACTTGAATACGGCTGAAGGAGGGGTTTACCCGGGATGCGATAGACGACATGATAGGGGAGACGTGTATCCGGGGCGCAGCGGTGACGCAGGTAGAGGACGGGCCCTAGAGGGAGTTATTACCGGCGTTTACTGGAAAGGAGGACTGGTTGGTATGGATTAGAAGATTTGAGGCCATAGCCGACAGGTATGGGTGGAATGATGACAACAAGCTTGATCAATTGCTTCCTCGAATGGAAGGTCAAGCTGCCCAGTTCTTGTTTGGGCAATTACCAGAGCGAATTTTGGGCACCATCGCTTTCGGGTAGTGGAAACGTCAAGGTCGTTTGCAGCTAAATTCAGCCGGCGCAACCAGAGGCCTGGTGAGACCGCTGAGGAGTATGCGGCTGATCTGAAGCAGTTATATGACAAGGCCCATGGGTACAGGGACAGGAGGACCAGGGAAGATTTAGTTAGAACGTTCCTGGATGGACTCAGGGATGAGGAGGTACATTTCGGGGTGGAATTCCACAAGGAACCTGAAACGATAGACGAGGCGGTCTATCATGTGGTTAATTATGTGCAAACCAGGAATAACTTGGGAACCGCTGATAGAAAATACAGGTCAGCTAGGCGGATGTGGGGAAAAATATAGTACTGAGAGAAGGGGACCTGAGGGATTTCAGAGGCATAGTGGTTCAGGCCAAGCAGGCATCACTCACATTCAGGGAGAAGAAACAGGGACAAAACAAGAGGATGTCTTAATGAAAATTTTAGAGAGGCTGGAGAAGCTTGAGGCAGGTGAAAGACCGTTGCGACCGAGGAGTGAACTCGGTCAACGAAATGGCGATGCAGCTGATTGTTTTTATTGTCATGAAAAGGGACACTATGCCAGGAACTGTCCTCAAAAGAGACGCCAGGGGAATGACAGGATACCCAGGGATAGGAAAGTTAATGAGGGACAGTTGCAAAAGAAGATGGAAAACAAAGGGGATTTAAACTTCAGGGGACCAGCTCCAGTGGCCGGGAGACGGTCCAATTAGGTGTTAAGGGCCACACAGATCATTATGGCAGTAATCAGGAAATCAAAGGGCAAAGTGAAACGGCTGATAGATGCTTTAGCGATGGCATGTATGTAAGGGGCTGTGTCGCAGGGGTTGACCTGTTGTTTACGGCAGACATGGGCGCTGCCAGAACGGTGCTTTCGTCCAGGGTGTACGAAGCAATTGATGTAAACAAGAGGCCATAATTAGTGAAGGCAGGAAGTCTTGGTGGGGCGAATGGTTTGCTGATAAAGGAGCTTGGAAGAGCAGAGTTCAGTTTGAAGCTTGGGCCATATGAATTGGTTCATTATGTTGTTGTAGCAGACATCGAAGGTGAGGCACTCTTAGGGTTTGACCTTCTGATTGGTGGGGAGAAAGGGCCTAGACCTTCTCCTGAGCAAGGGCCTAGACCTTCTCCTGAGCAAGGGCGTGATCGACCTTGATGGTGTTGAGATACCCTGTGAGAGGATAGGCCATGAGGGAGGTTCTAGAAGAGTGATGGTGGCTGACGATGTGCTGATACCTGGCAGAGCAGAGAGTTTGGTGAATTTGTACATAGAAAGGCGAGAGATAGATGACTTGGCTGGAAGTCCCGGATATATTGTTGAGCCGAATGAGATTTTCAAAGAAAAATATAAATTAGCCATGGCTTCGACACTCGTTGATATTAATTGTGGTCCTACGTGCAAGGTTCGGATACTGAATCCATTTCCGGATGACGTGTCACTCAAGCAAGATGCATGTAACGGGGTGGCAGAGAAGGTAGAGAAGATTGTCAGCGTCTTAGCCGAGAGAGAGCACCCTACATACCTTGTTCTCCAGTTTCTTCACTTCCTCAGAACGCACCTGTAACAGAGTTGTTGAAAGTATAGCTATGTAATCTATTATCACCTATGAAGTAAAAGAATATCATGTCTACCATGTAGGAAATGTATCAAAGTATTTCTATACGGGCTTTTTTGAGAACTATATAAAAGTCTTTTACTCTTCTTTTTAATGTTTAAATGGAAATATATTTCTTGTAGAAAAAATTATTTTAACCATTTCATGATGAAATGGTCATCAGAACTTGCCTGGATAATGTATGCAAGGCAACTGCATGTAGATTTGCTATGGCAAAGGGAGAATATTTAAAACATCTTCACTAACTCCCCACAGTAGTTACTTCCCTTGGTATGTCAACATGAGTTTATCTGGTCTAGGACAGATTAATTTTTTACTTGAATTTCAATTCAATTATTTCCTATCAGTTTTATTTCATTAATGCAACATAAATCATAATGAAAAAGGTAATTAAAAAAAATATATAAGGATATTTCATAAAAATAATGAGAGTATATTTAACTACCACACAGGTACTTCCTATCGTCATGCAAGTGACTTTAGGACAGTTTAAAGTGGCCTAGTACTGTATGACGTAACCAATGCAAGGAATATACATGTTAACAGATAGGCATTAATATATAATTCAACATGCCCACTAAAATAATAAGTAGATCTACCTTAGATAACAGTTGAAGAGTTCATTCAAACAATTGCCTACTTCGGACAGTGCTAAGTTATCAATGATTTAATCTGGTGAATAACGATGATGTCATGATAAATGATAGCCATTGATAGTCAATATATATCTCTATATGTAATATAATTTTATCAGAAATTTCTAACCTATATACCATTTCACTCCGAAAATGAGACGTAAACCCATGTTAATCAATAAGCACTCCCTGAACACCTAATCTACATGCTGGTGTATAATTTCACATATTTTTCAATAGGAAATAAACATACATTTGAGATTTATCCCCAGTCACTGATTGGTCAGTTCAAATCAGTGAATAATACCGAGTATTGCCAAACCCCTGGTAAAATGGTCTATGTAGCTAGCACATGGTGTCATGATCCGAAAAGAGAACGGAAGTTGTGGAAATGATAGAGACGAGACCCGCATCATCAACAGTATTTCAGTCATACATCCAGTACATCACAGTTGGAAGACACTGAGTGTACAGTCTCAGGTACCTAAGCCAGACCACTGACCTACCTTAAGCCAACTGGAAAGCTCAGTGCCAAGGCAAGGACTCAAGCCCACAGCCATGAGGGGCCAAGTTATATTAAGTAAGCAACAATAACCATTCAGCCACAGAGCCCCAAATATATCTTTGGAACAATCCCTTCATGTACAAATGCATAACACAGTAAACAAGTTTCCAGAAAGACTAGTCCCTCCCTCCATTAACCCCTAACCTCATGAATAATCATGCAGAAGTTTATGACTTGCTAATTTACTGAACTGGTATATGAAACAATGAATATTTCTTCACCCTGAAGACTGTGGAGAAATGCATGAGCAAACAAAGGAGACCCTGATCAGACAGCTCCTAAAGAAGTAAGTCAAAAGGAGTCTATATAAGTTAAAGGGTTATGGTGCATTCACAAACAATAATAATGCAGTCCATTATACTGTGATATTCACTTACTCCTTCTTCTGAGTCCTGCACTCCCAATTTTAAGGGAAAAAACTCCTGAGCACTATTTGTATGACTATACCGGAGAACTCCAACTTTCATGTAAATTTTTGTCAAGGACTCGAGTTTCCGGAAACATAGTGAGAACACTGGTATCTAAACTCAGACACCAAAATAAAGCATTATGCACCTATCACTGTTTTGCCCCAGGATGGGGGCAGTGGGCATACACAAGGCTGTTGACAGGAGACTGTTCCTGAAAGGTGGACATTTGAGACAGAATGGTACTAGAATCTGACAAATAGCCAATGCCCAAGAGTGGGGATTTAGACTGGAAAAATATCAAATTCTCCTATGTTAGCCTGCCTCTCCCCCCTCCCCTGGAGTAAAACATTTATAGGAGCATTATAATGGAGCTGTACTGTCTATACAAATACATCATTTATCTGACTACTTACAGTAATTTTACCTTCACCTGCAGGAGATCCATTCTTCTTCACAAGTGGCTTATGAAATGGATTGGCAGCAACGATCTGAAAAGATTGCCATCAAAGTTGGCATCCAATTTGACTAGACACAAATAAGTGAAGATACAAACATATGACCTGCCAAAATAATTTCCTTATACTTCAGAGATATATGTCACCTTTAAATTAATATAAGCTTCCACTTTTGAGGAAGAAAAACTTGGTGTATCAAAAGTTTTTTGGCATTTTTTTGTGTGCCATAGAGCTCCTCAAAACAATGTCTTATTTTCTAAATGAAACCAGCTATTTTTAATCCAATTGAGACACTAACATTACATAACAGAACACCAACATAATTATATCAAATGTGAGAAATTATAAAGATTGTCCTATCCCACTCTTAAATTTTAAATGTGCCATGGTCTAGTGGAAATTTTCTTTGGCACTAGATCCTTAAATTTTATCTCCACTGGAATTTGAAAATCATAAAAGGTAGAAACTTGTTTCCAAATTCACATATAAATTTGCTGATGTAGATTTTTTCCCCCCATTTATCAAAAAGTAATTTAATTCACCATGGATAACCGCAGACTACCGGTAGGTTTGATCATTTTATTTGTAGTCTGGATAGTCTGCACAGCAAAACACAAAGTCATTTAGTTAAAAACAGTTTATAATTCTTCTATGAATGGAACATTATGGTGGTCTTTATTTAATTATTCATGTCTGTATCTTCTATGTCATTGCATCCATGGCAAAAACGCAGCTTTTGAGCTAGCAATCTGGTTCTTGCACGAGACACTCCATCTTAATATGGAAAACATTTGTACCAAACTATTTGTAAATCCGGCTATCCTAATATGGTAAACATTTGTGCCAAACCATCTGGAAATGCTTTTAGGCATTGTTTAGTTAGAGCTTAGACAAAAATGTTTGGCACATGTGCTCAAGTGAGGAAAAAATTAGATATATTCCAGAATATTAATTTAATAATACCAGTACTATATTATTATCAAAAGCTAATGATTTGAAACAATGTCATATAATAAGACTAATTCTTTAAATCTTTATTCTTCCAAATTCTAAATCTAACAAGAAACTGGTGTTGCACGCAACATATGAGTCCCCTACCAGTATAGTACATAATAATTCCATTACCATAGCAACCAGAATTTTGGTCCGAGAAAAAAACAAGGTGACATGCAGACTCTCCATACTGTCATCTATTGATATACCAAGTTTCATAATATTATATTAAAAGGTTATCGCGGGAACCAGATTTCCGGACATCTGGACGGAAAGACAGATGGAAGTCAAACCTATAGATAGTCCCCTCTGATGTAAACACCAGTAGGGAACTAATAAAGCTTTTAAACTAGTAGAAAGATATTCTTTGTCCAACTGGCCAGTGGACGAGAAAAAGAAGGGAAAAATCTGCTTATCAAACCAGTAACTCCCAATTTACAATTTAAAACAATAAAAGCATGTTTGTTATCTCTATTATTTAAATGGACATGATTAATGGACAAAGGGAGGTAATCCAAACAATAGAAAATGACTCAATTTTCACCCTTGTTAATAATTTTGCAGTTGAAAAAGATCTGCTCAGAATGAAATATCAGAAAAAAAAGTTGTGATATTTTAGTTGAAAACAATGAATTTTCAGTTTGTCTTACAGTGATGACTTACACATCAATTATTAAAAAACAATTTAAATTAAATAAAATTTAACAAAAGACTTAAGATTTAGACAATATAAAACCTAATCTGATAGACACATATTAAGACAATTTTATCTTGTCAACAGTAAAGAAAAAAATGATGGCCATGAATATGAACCATCTACTGTAATAAACTTTATATGATGTATTGACAAAGCACTGAAATACCAGGTTCAGATTATTCAAGAATCTGATATCAATTACTTCAAATGACAAATGCTTTAAATGCATAAAAAAGTCCCTTAACCCCTTACCTCATGAATATTTATGTACAAATCTATGATAATTTAAATGGAATATGAAACAACAGACTTCCTAAGGTGCAAATTTGAGCTATAATATAAGAAACCCTGCTTGGACAAAACACATATTGTTGTATACTATTATGCCTTGCTATCATCATAGAAAGAAACATTTAAAGCTTTATGCACAGTTACAAGTTGAAGAACTTTCCTGCTGAGATTTGAACTCAGATCTCTTTCCACAAGGTGGAAAGTGTTTTTCATTAAACTACAAGAATTCCGTATTTTACTGATTAACTGTACACAAGCCTCATTAACCCTTAAAATGCTGTGGTCACTTGTGACTGCCTTTGCGACTGTTGCAGACCAAGATCAGCCTGCACATCTGTGCAGTCTGATCATGGTCTTCACGGTTTACTATTCAGTCAATAAATTTTCAGCAAGCATCTCCATAAACAACTGGTGCCAGTCCAGTACAGAAAGGGTTAATATAAAATTGAATGAATGTCCATGATGAGAAAAACTAAATTTGAAAATGCCCTACAAATGTTTTCTTGACGTTTCTGAATACAAAAAGTGTTCCTCGAAACACATGTGTCTCCTGCTGAAAGAAGAAAGATGGAGGGATTGATAGCCCCAACTGACATTATGCAGATATCTGGACACACAAAAATGTTCAGTCAATTTGTAACTGCCCATATCTGTGATAGGAGAAGTACAAACATCTTCAGCGACACAAGTTCCAGTGCAAAGCGCGTCTAATCTTCCCACTTATCAAAGTAAGTAAATCCAAACACAACAATATATGTTTGTTCATGCGGCTTCCACAATGAAAACACTGTCCTAAATGCAAGAGTCAATATCCACAATTTTAGCGTATATATATATATATATGTGTGTGTGTGTGTGTGTGTGTGTGTGTAGTAGTAACTATCAGATCATTCTGACACACAAAATCTGTCAGTGACTCATTCAATGATGAAACAGAAATATGTTTTGTGTAATAACTTTAAACTGTTAACTTTTGGTAAGATTTTTTCACTAAAACAAGCATTCTGAAGTATTGCTTAGGCAATACTAAGTCCCCTACCGACAAATAGAAAAATAAGAACCCCCGTCCCTCTTCAAGCTGCAAACAAGTCAATTATTTGATCAATACTTTTGATGAAAGTCAAAACGACAATAAATATCCTTAAGTCTGGAAAACTTTTATTTTAAAGCAATTTTCTAAGTCCAAGACCTATAATTTCATCAAAAATCAGTGGACTGGAACAAAACTAAAACTTGATCTGTAACTCCTGGTGGTAGACTAACATACCAAATATTAGATTAATATCTGCAAGTGTTTAGAAAAAAAAGCTCCCGAAAACATATGTGTGACTGATGGACTGAGTCCCCTTAGGTGATGCCGGTAGGGGACTAATTAAAATGCACAAATTGTTTTACCAAATTATAGTCGGGTAAGTGATCACAGCTATTTTAGTGAATTTCAGAAACTTTTACATCAGGTACAGCAGTAATGCCATTTTAATTAGTACTTAATTAAAATGCGGCTTCTTGAAAGCTTGTCAACTGAATACATGGTGGGTGTCGAGATTGAGAAGGTTTATTGGGAGGGTTTATTCGGTTTGCAGCATAAGCAATGAATATAAATAAATCTTGTCTAACTAAAGTTTGCCAGTATACGCTTTCTCACTCAGGTTAAACTTCCATCTCGGCACCATGTATCCTCTGTACATTTGTTTATCCAAGACGGACAGACAGACCAAACGACTAAGTAATTCCAGTATACCCCATCAAACATTTGTTTGAACAGTGCATGACAACAAATAGTCACAACAAATGAAGAGGTTGTGATGGCATGAAGAATACCAGTTGTGTCGGTGATGGCATCAGTTCTTTTCTCAGATTCTAGTATAGAGTTCAGAGCTTCAATGATCGCTGGGTAGAAGTCCACGAATACCTCAAATGCTGGACCCAATGAGTGCGGCAAAGGGATTTTAGTTTCGCACGCTTCTCTCCCTCAGTGTTGTTCAGCTCAGATTCCAGGTTTGTCTGTCTTTTTGTTGAATCATTGAAGAAGCGAACACACTGCGACAATTTATAAACAATGAGCATCTCTCACAAAACATATAATGCTGAGTCTTAATTAGTTGGCAAACTTTAATGCATGGTTGCCAATACCACTGTTCTGCTATTCATTCAATCAACTTGATTTTGTTATATTATTATAAAAAAACTTATTATTTCTGTGATTAATTCAAATTGAATAAAGTTTGCGACCACATAACAAACTTCTGTTGCATAATAAAATATTTTCCTCACATTATCCTGACTCCAGACCAACCAGTCTTGGAACTACCCATATATAAATTCTGAGAGCTCTACCAGTACCCTCTTTACTACTTTGGTATAGATTTATCATGATACTGTCCTCACAATAAAATGGTAAAATATTCTATTCTTTTGAAGAATACTTTTGAAATGTTTACAATAATACCTTGTCTGCTATACCCATCATGTTGCTAACCTCCTTAATATCGCATACAGTGATGATACATTCATTGAGCAGATCAATGAACACCAAAATGGGAGCGCCTTCAGATACTACTGTTGGATGCATGGGCCGACACCTTTTATATTTCCCATCCTGTTTCCTGAGGAAAAAGGAAAGATCTGAAACAGATTAGCATATTAGCAAAGCCCATACATAACAGTTGGGATTTTAATGTTGTAATTTGTATACTAGTAATTTAATTTATACTTATTATGACAAACATAATATGCTTATCAGCACTCAATGCTATTTATAATGTGTGATGTTTTATTGCATTCCTTAAGTTGAAGTAAATGTTAACACAAGCAAAGTGTTTAGAGATAGAGAGAGAACAGGTTAATAAAATGTCAATTTTAACTAACAGGCAGAATATTTGCTGCGTTGACAAATGTCTTATATATTGTACCTGCACCATCATAACACTGGCTCCTCATCTTGTATAGGTCCAGTTGATGAACAACCTGCATTAGTTAAGCTGCCAACGCTTCTCCAGTTGTGTCACCACTCACATCTTGGACACTAGTCAGTCTTGAATTTCTCCTTTAAAAAGTTGCCAAGTTTACGTGTAGCTTTGGAATTATCATCATTATTTAACAGTTGCATAGCTAGGACAAATTACATCAAATTCATTACCAAATTGTTAAGCCTTAATGCTTTATGTGGAGAGAATGAAAATTAAACATAAAACTAAGCATTAAACTACGCATTAAACTATGCATTAAACTATGCATAAAACTAGCATTAACTAGCATTAACTACAACATGTTTTTTATACATTGCACCATATTATTGGTAAGAAAACTGAATGTCAGCTCTAATTGCATCTGTATCCCTTTAATAAAATATATTTCAATCATTGAGACAAAACAACTCACCATTTGCGAAACGTACACAGACAGCTAAGTGCTCTTGGCTGGAGATGTCTTGAACTTCATCAGCTGATTGACGGAACCAACCTCCTGCTTGTTGGATGTCTTCCGACAAAGCACCATTGTATATGACACCGAATAATTTCGATGATTTCATTCTGTATTGTTTTTGACCCGTAAGTTGCATCCACAAGTGCATGAACATTGCCAGTGTTTCCCTCAGGGTGGAAGTATCTTGCATCATTTCTGTCACCTCTCAGTGCAAGATTCTGTCACCCACACAACAAAACAGTTTTCACAATTGACTCCAACACTTTGATGTTTGAATCTGTCTGTTCACATAGTTTCTGGTTCCTAAACACACACTTGTGTTGGATTTCATCCTTTGAACGAACTCCTCACTCTATTTACGAAGTCAACATGTGCTCCATATCCTTTCCCTCCATTCTTTTTGGACTGCACTACTGGAACTTGCCCACAGAAATGTGCATTGAACTTCTGCTTTGCATTCTTCCAGTTCCTATAAGGAATGTTTACAAGAGTATCGCGATTGTCAAATGCAAAACTGAATTTTCTTTTTTTAATTCATATTGCGTCAATGAAAAAGAGTCTGGGATATGCGATTCTTGTGCCTTGTATGTCTGGGAGAGTCAACAACTCGCCAAAGTGACATAGGTCATCAAATGAACCTAGAGTTTTGGCATCAGACGTAGACTTTGTAACTACACTGAAAAAAAAGTTTAAGATAAGAAAAATGTACATCTATATGTCCAAAACTGGACAGTAAATTTGTCAGGTGTTTTCTTTTGGCATACAACACAACCATACTGATTATTTTTCAATACTCCATAGTGAAAATTACTGCCCCAATACCCTGAACAGCTGTGAACTAATATTTTCTGAAGTATGAGAAGCCTATCATAGCAAATCCTAGCTGGAGGAGCAGTCTAATAGCAATGGCTTTTTTGGAAGTTGCTGAGGTGTCTTCCCTGTTGGACACCTCTCTTCCTTTTTTCATGTTTTGGGGTTTGGGGCTCTTTTTTTAGCATAACTATGCTCAGATGCTGACCTCCTGGCCTGGAACCCAGGTACTCTATCTGCTGGCTTGAACTTGAAGCATGAATGATCCATCTGATAAATAAAATACAAAATATTTATGTAGTGGGTGTAATTACGACCAACACCAGCGGTAGTTCGATATTTATTTGGTACTAAACCAGAAATGGTACTAAACCAAAAAGACCAGGCACGTCTAAATAAAGCTACATTTTAATATAGAAAATGCTCAAAGGTAAGAGCGACAGAATATATAATATTATGTATCTAACAATCAACTTGCGTCGACGGTGATCGATCGGTGAATGATTAGTAAGAAAGACGGAGGCTTATGAGCGGGAAAAATGGACAAAGGGGCAAGGCCAACCAATCAGGGTATTTCTTTTAAATAGAACACTCACTCAACCAGTTTACATAAGGACTCACTCAAGACATGCTCACTCTCTTGGACAATTACAGACATGTACAAACATAGAGTAAACAAGGACATGGGTACTAACAAGACACTACAATACAGAGGGACAAAACTGCATCTTGCTACACACTCCCCCTCTTGGTTGGAATGTCTCCGACATTCGTGACCTGTAATTATTAAAAATATCTACTATAAGGAAATATTAAAATACAATACTGTCACTATCAATGTACATTTGAGAAAATATAAATTTATCTCAAACACTAAACTTTGGGTACGGCTAAACACATCTTGCGACGAGATTGCCTAAATCATGGGTAAAGAAAAATATTAATATTCATTGTTAGGTACACGAAGCTAAAAATTATGTGCATACATTATATGCATACATTAAAATCAAACAAATCTAAAAATCACTTAACCATTCTTACCAGTAGCTTCACTACTTAATATAATGACTACACAAAATATTCTGCAATCTGCTGATAAGCCCACTCACCGTACCTGTCAGGCGGGCGCACAGTGCGTCGTGGCCTGGGGCGAGGCACAGGAGCGGCGGGACTGGGCACAGTAATAGCACTGGGTCGAGATACAGTGACAGGACTGGGTTGAAACACAGTGACAGGACTGGGTCGAGACACGGTGACAGGACTGGGCCGAGGCACAGTGACTGGACTGGGCCGAGGCACAGAGACAGAACGGGGCCGAGACACAGTGATTGGACTGGGCCGAGGAACGAGAACAGGACTGGGCTGAGCCACAGTGACAGGTGGTCTTGGCTGAGACATGGGAATTGGACAGGACTGAAAATTGACTGGTCTACTGGGATACACACTTGGTACAGAAGGAGAAAACAGAGCGTGAGGAGTGACACGTGTGGATGAGTCATGGCCAATACGGTGAAGACCTCGAAGCTGGGGAATGATGTATGCAGAGGAAGAACTTGACTCGGAAGAACTTGAGTCGGCATCATACTCCTTGTTCACAGGGACTGCTCTGGTCCTAGGTTTTGCATTAGGAACAGGTTAAGCAGCCGGCGCTTCGTCATCTGTTGGAATTGACTGGAAAGGTAGAAGCATGTTCCGGTGTAACGTTCTAATGGGACTGTTGCCAGACTCCAGGCGAACTTTGAACACCAGTTGTCCATCATAAGGAACGTCTACAATAACGTAGGGATTACGTTCCCATTGGAAAGCGAGCTTCTGCTTACCCCGAAGATTGACGTTTCTGACCAGAACAATGTCACCAATGACCAGCTTGTTCTCATGAACAGTGCGATCATTATTGGTCTTGTTCTGGCCTGCCCTCTTCTGCGCTGCCTCCCTGGCGACCTTGTATGCATAATGCATACGCTTTTGCAGCTTTGCAGTATAACTGCCATGCTGAGTGTCTCCAAAATTGCCCGGACTGGTATCCAGAAAAGCGTCAACTGACAAGCCGAACATGAGGAAATGGGGAGAAAACCCAGTAGCAGAGCTCTTGGTAGCATTGTATGCTTGCACAAGGGCTGGAACGAAGTTGGCCTTGTGGTCATCGCATAATGTACTGAGCATGCGCAGAAGAGTGCGATTGAAACGCTCCGCCGAAGGGTTGCCCATTGGGTGAAAAGGGGTGGAACGGGTTTTGCGAACATTCGCAATTTTACACAGTTCCCTTATAACGCGAGTCTCGAAGTTGCGACCCTGATCAGAATGTAACTGTTCAGGAAAGCTATAGTGAACGATGAAGTTCTCATAGAGAGCCTTGGCTGTAGTAAAAGCCTTCTGATTGCGGCATGGGATGGCCTTGGCATAACGAGTGAAATGGTCTGTTATGACAAGAACATCCTCGTACCCACCCTTAGACTTCTCAAGCTTCAAGAAGTCAATGCAGACAAGTTGCATTGGCCTAGAAGTATTGATGGGCACAAGTCCTGCACGCAGAACCACAGGCTCCTTCCTACAGACACAGGAAAGACATGAGGAAACGCGGTCTTTGATATAAGACTCCATGCCAGGCCAAAAGAAACGCTGGCGCGCAAGCCAAAGAGTCTTATCGTGACCGGGATGGCCAGCATCATGGTGAACACCACGAAATGCGACAGAACGGAAAGCAGAGGGAATGACCAACTGGTTGACCTGCTCACCATCCAAGGATGCGGTTCGAAATAAAACGCCATTGTCGAGATAGAGAAGACAGATCACGAAGTAAACATTTTACTTCACAAGACAGCTCCTCCCCCCTCGGCCGAGAACCGGACTGTAGGATGGAGATGACTTTTGAAATATCAGGGTCTTTGGCCTGCTCCTGTACCCAATTAACAGGATTAACCGGGACAGTGTCTGCAGCAATGTCATCACCGAGAAGAACGTCACTGTCACAAGTCAGGCTCTCAATAGCAGCAACTGAAGAAGTTACTGCAGAACAAACAGCTTTAACTGCTTCAGAGAACATCTGTGGCATACGACTCAAACCGTCGCAATCAGTGTTCGATCTACCTGTCTTATAGACAATATCAAAGTTATATGCTGACAGGGCTGCTACCCAGCGGTGACCTGTCGCATCAAGTTTGGCAGAAGAAAGAACGTAAGTCAATGGATTGTTATCCGTGAAGACAGTGAATGTGTTGCTATACAAATAGTCATGGAATTTATCGGTGACCGCCCATTTGAGTGCAAGGAACTCGAGCTTGTGAGCAGGGTAGTTCCTCTCACTTTGTCACAGTCCACGGCTCGCATAAGCGATCACCTTCTCCTCACCATCTTGCTCTTGCAGAAGAACTGCGCCTAATCCAGTCCCACGTGCGTCAGTATGGACTATGAAGGGTTTGCGGAAGTCAGCAAAAGCCAAAACTGGAGAAGAAGTGAGTTTTTCTTTAAGTAGGTCAAAAGATTGTTGCTGGGCATCAAGCCTGGACCATGGGACAGGGGAGATTTTCTTAGATTTTTTGGACTTTTTAGAAGACTTGGTGGTGCCATGGCCCTCAAGGAGCTTGTTAAGGGGATTGGCAATTTTAGAATAGTCCTTAATGAATCTCCAGTAGAAACCAGTAGTTCCAAGAAAACTGCGTAACTCAGAGACATTCTTGGGGGTAGGCCAATTGGAAATAGCTGAGATTTTGTCAGGATCAGTAGAAATACCGTGTTCAGAGATGACATGACCAAGATAGGTGACAGAGGACTTGAAAAACTCGCATTTTGATCCTTTCAATTTAAGACCATGTGTTTGAAGACGCTGAAAGACAGATTGAAGATGGGCAATGTGCTCTTCAAAAGTCTCAGAAAATATAAGAATATCGTCAATGAAAACGAGACATTCTTTGAGATTGAGGTCACCCATGCACTTCTCCATGAGGCGCTGAAAAGTAGCACCACTATTGGTTAAACCGAATGGCATCCGGTTACACTTGTAGAAACCGAGATTTCCAACAGAGAAAGCGGTTTTGGCCTTGTCTTTTTCTTCCATCTCAACTTGCCGTACATCACGGAGGAAAGAATCATAGTCCAGTGCTGTGTCCAGCTTATGGCGGGTATTGGTGCGCAACACCTCTGTGCGTAACCCTGACCACAGCCTTTCACAAAGCAATTCGCTACGATTAGAGCCCGGAATTTGACTACCCTCAAAAGCCTGGTCAAGAGCAGACTCAAGTCTACAACCGAAAGAAGTCACAGATTCATCAGGACGCTGGGCTAAGTTGAAGAATTCTTTCATGGAGATAGACTTATGGGATGGTTCAACATAGCTGACCTCAAGTTTCCTAAGAATTGAATCAATTGAGACATTGTCACCAAGTGAGACCAGCAAACGGCGGGCAGTACCACGAAGGGAAGACCTAATTGCCTGTAGCACCAATGAAGAGGACAATGAAGAGTCTTTCCTCAGACATCGAACCTCGTGGCGCCATTCATAAAAGTTTATCTCCGACTTATGTGTAGGATCGTCACCTGAGAATGGTGGGATCTTGGGCACCTTAGTCGTTACAGGGACAGTGGGTGAGAAGTTAAAGTGTGAGGAGGACTGTTTGGCTAAAAGAGATGTTAAGGGCTGAAGATGTGGTCTAATACCAGGAAGTGGCTGACTAGGAGGGGTTGGTGGGGCACTTTTTGGGATAATATTATATTTACTTGAAAGCAAATTTAACATCTCTGCTTCAGAGGGGAAATGAGCATGGCCTCCGACAGCACCTTGCTTTTCATCTGTGGCAGTCACAGAGACTTCTCCTTTATCTTGACTCATGATCAATGGGTCAAACAGGAAAATAAACAACAATCCAGATTGAAATGGGTATTACAATATGACAAAGTAAAATAACAAAGCAATAACTTACATATAAAGTCAAATGTAAATATCACAGTCAAATAGCAAATCTTAAATTCAAAACTGTAAATTTATTTTAAGTTTATAACTGTGTATGGGGATTTTTCAAGTATAAAGAAATGAATGAGATTTGAACTGTGATGAACTACACTATGTGTATGAGTTCAAGGTCACAATGGGTAAAAAGAGGTCAAATTACATGGCTGGGTATGATGCTATTTGAACTCACTGTACAATGGCAGATCAAATTCAAAGACAAGTTGGACTGTGATGTACCAATAAGGGACAAAGTACTATACCACTAAAATAAATCAGCAGTAGCACTTCTCTGCAAAAGAAAGTAAAAATAAAATATCACAGTAATATCAAAATACAAAAAGGTATACAGGATGGTACTGAAATAAACTAAGTGTTTTCAAGAAATCTGTAAAAGTGATATGCAAATCAACAAATAAATTCAAGATGCATATGGCAACTCAACTTCTTTGAAAGTAACCGGTCAACCTGAAATAAACAAATAAACAAATCTAAAGTGAAATCACAAATAATTTAGGATGCTGTATACAGGATGTTAAATCACAGTTCTGTAAATATATAAATCTATAAATAAACTGGGAAATTCCTTTCAAAGATGTGAAAATAAAGTCAGATTACTGGATGGCTCATACACTGAAATAAAAAGTATCACATAGAAAACATGTAAATATTTGGATAACTTTTTGAAAATGCCAAAATTATTTCAATTCACAATTCAGGTCACTATCTGCACAAATAAAAATAGAAACAAAACACACACAGGAAAGATGACATACACACACAAACAAATTTGGGACCACAAACAAACTTTCTAAACACAATTATTTATAGTTGCAAAGGGGTATATGATGGGGTGGGAGTGGGAAAAATGAGTGCAAAGAATTTGGCTTGTTAGTGCTGTGAAAATGTGTTACATATACTCATTTAGGGATGGAAAACACAATAAAATAACACACTTAAGATTTCTAACCTAAATTGTACAACTAAAGCTAATTTATGCCTTAATAGCAAAAAGCACTATATGCAACCAAAATACACTTTAAGCAGTACAGATCAAACAGGCAACTGAATATTCAATACACAAAAAACAAAATGGGAAAAGCAGAATTAAATTAACAACAAACAAACAGAAATCAAGACGGGGAAACACAAAAATAAAATACAATTACTACATAATGCACATGGAACCGCAAATCAAACTTAAAGAAACTTAGGAATTCAAACTGGGCTAAATATGACAACAATTTAGGGTCGCGAAAATATGTTGCAAAAAATAAGGAAAACAATAATTTACGCCTAAACAAACAGTGACAACTAAAGTTTTGGATATGACGGTCAAAATAATTGCTGAATGAAACAAAAATTACAAGCAATTTATAGAAACTTACCAAAAATAAGGAAATTTAGCCAGAATAAGCGAGGCACACAAATCTACATGTGCATAAATGAAAACAAACAGAATTACACTAAAGAAAATAGTGCCAAGCAAAACACAAAAAAATTAAAGGAAAAAATGATAATAAATGTGTACTTACGGTTCCAAAACAATAAAATATCCTCAAATAATATTTTTCACAACACACATATTACAAATCACAGTCCTTGATTCCTACGCGTTGCTCCTTGGTCGATGAGTACACTGAAGGGGGTATTCCCAAAAGTCACGTGATCCTGAATCTGCTGATATCTGTCAAAATGGAATGACAGAAAGGGAAAACACAACACACAAACGTCTCTCGCGAGATGAGTCCGTATGGTTAGGGTAGAGAATAATTATATGGGGGAATGGTACCAAATGAAGAGGTCCGCGGCGGATCTGCTGGGTTCGTCGGCCTCGTCTTGGGCGTCCTTACTCAGGCGGGATCCCCTCAACGTCCAGTACACGACAGCCTGGCCGGGTACTTCGCCAAATCCTCGTCCGGGGAGCCAATTTGTAGTGGGTGTAATTACGACCAACACCAGCGGTAGTTCGATATTTATTTGGTACTAAACCAGAAATGGTACTAAACCAAAAAGACCAGGCACGTCTAAATAAAGATACATTTTAATATAGAAAATGCTCAAAGGTAAGACCCAGATAGCAAGGGTATATGGGACCCATATGGGCTGTATCTGGGTATGCCTATATGGGCTAAACTGTGTGGGACCCATGTGGGTCCCATATGTAGAGTTTTTTACCCATATAGGACCCATATGGGCTGTATCTGGGTATGCCTATATGGGTTCGACTATGTGGGACCCATGTGGGTCCCATATATAGAGTTTTTCATCCCATACTGGACCCATATGGGCTGTATCTGGGTATGCCTATATGGGTTCGACTATGTGGGACCCATGTGGGTCCAATATATAGAGTTTTTTTTTATCCCATACTGGACCCATATGGGCTGTATCTTGGTATGCCTATATGGGTTCGACGATGTGGGACCCATGTGGGTCCCACATATATAGGTTTTTCCCATACTGGATCCATATGGGCTGTATCTGGGTATGCCTATATGGGTTCATGTGGGACCCATTGGGTCCCATATACTTTCCCATACTGGACCCACATGGGCTGTATCTGGGTATGCCTATATGGGTTCGACTATGTGGGACCCATATGGGTCCCATATATATATAGTTTTTCCCCATAAGGGGTTTATATGGGCTGTATCTGGGTATGCCTATATGGGTTCGACAGTGTGGGACCCATATGGTCCCATATAGAGAGATTTACTGGACCCACATGGGCTGTATCTGGATATGCCTATATGGGTTGGGACCCATATGGGTCCCAGATATACTATTTTAAACATGCGCACTCTACATTTCCGGTTAACCGCAATATTCAAACCAACGGTCAACAACACAACGCGATGTTAACCTACTTAGCTTTTCTTCAGAGTGACGGCCAGACGAACATTATTAGCCTAATCAAAACGTGAAATACGTATGTATAACATTGATTAAGATGCCTTTCTAATAATTAAGTCTTGCTTTTTTTGAAAATAATTCTGATTATGAATAAGGAATTGGTTTGTAACGTATTTTCGCGAGTTGAGTTCGACTTGTTTATCGTATATTGTATGTACCGGTAGTTCAAATTCAAGGTGTCTAAGTCTAGAATTTACTTTTATCTGCTATAAATTTTAGTTTGAGGACCAAAGGATCAATAATTTCGATCAAAAGTTAGATAAATTTTATTGTTACTTTTTGCATTATTTACTGTATTGTTGAATAATAATGATAACGTTACGTACTGTCATTGGCAATTTTCTGGTATACATTCCATATGGTATTCCTACAAGATAACAAATCCTGCAACAAATCTGTGTTTACTATTATCATGTTTTATTTATTTCTGTATCATAAAGCATGTTATAAACCTTGCTATTTAAATTTACAATATACATAAGCTACATTAAGGTATTCACATCTCTGGCATATAGAACTAGATGATTCATAATGTATACGCTTTGTGTAATTGTAGATAGAATACCAGAATACCTGTCAACCTGTTTAATTCAAATCTCTGGGACGTTGTGAGGAGTTTTCTGAATGGAAATGAGCTGGATGTAAACTACAACTTCCATGGACTGAAGGGGATGCTGCCATTTACCAAACTGCATATCATGGATGAATTTTACAGTAAGATTTGCTGCAATAAACTCTAGCCAAGTCTTAAATGTAATGAAGTCATAGTCAATGCCTTGGAATTATTCAATTTTTATATCATTTACAAATTACAAGAAAGCTATGTTAAGACTAAATGGAACCCAGAGGCTTGAGCTGATAACACACATCACCTACATTATGATTTATTTATAAAATGCATTATTCAGTGGAACACATATGAAAAAAATGATACTTTATTCTCATCAGTTATATTTTTTAGTTTCAATGCCAAGTTTAACAGTCCCAACATTGTTTGGTTTGCTTCCTTAAGATATATTTTATACCTTTTGAACTTTCAGAACCACACCACTGAGGACGCTGAGTAAGAGGTCTATAAATGACTGGCAGGTGGTACTGAACAGGGAAGGGGGAAGAAAACAGTGCAGCAAAAGTCAGACAAGTCTTCAATGTAGGAATTCCAACAGGAGACACTCTCAATAAGTGGAGGGACAGATTCATAGTGAATAGTTTAGAATATAGTTTTGAATAGTTGAATATCAGTCCATTATTTTTCAGACACGCCAAACTTTGAATTAAGTATACTATACTATTTTTTTCTTTTATTAAGATTTAAAAGAATCTGTTCTGTAACTAACAGTTTTGTGGAGATTGGACTACTAGTATGTGCATGAGAATTGTTGATAAGATTAATTCAGATTATTTTTTCACATTGTTAAACATGCTATGCCAACAATTATATGTTTTACATATCCATGTATCACTTGGCTGAACAAGATAGTCTGCTTAGTCTGTATAATTATATTTTCACCATCCAGTTTGATATGGTTGATTTAAGTATTTTAATAGTACTGCTGAAGTAATCCATCATTACAGTTAGCCTTTTTATTTTGAATTTTAATGTCATTTCATATTTCAAGTACTTTAAGGTTAAGAACTTAAGACGAAATAATAGTTGTTATGTGTGTGATTGTATCATTTTTTTTTTAATTTTGAGTTTTAAAGATATGCAATCTTTAAGTGTTTGTTTTTGTTGCATAAGAAATTGCCTTATGGCTAGGAAATAAATTTTAAACTTTAAATAGCACATTGAAAATGAAATATATCCATTTGTATTAAAATTGTATTTGAATGAATTATGACTTTTCGAATTGTATTTTCTCAGCATGTGATTAAATTGAAGTTTTAATTAAATTAAGAAGAAAAATAAAACTGTATGTTGTATTTGAGGGACCAATTTTCTGATTTTCAGAAATATTTTTTTGGAGCGACAGATTTTCAGAGGCTGTTGGTACCAGTTTTCCACATTTGACTGCACATTCAGACAGTGCAGTGGTATGGAGCCATATTACATGCAAATGGGGTGCAAGTATGGGACCTTTAAGGGGCCCATATTGGATCTTGGTGGACTGCCCATATGGGACCCAGGCCAAAACAGGTTGCACTTTCGACATGGGTCCCATGTGGGTAGCCCATATGGGGCCTATGTAGAATCTAGGCGGCTGCCCATATGGGACCCTTAGGGCCAATGTAGAATCTAGGTGGGCTGCCCATATGGGACCCTTGAGGGGCCCATATTGGATCTTGGTGGGCTGCCCATATGGGACCCAGGCCAATACAGGTTGCACTTTCGACATGGGTCCCATGTGGGTAGCCCATATGGGGCCCATGTGGGAAACCATATGGGACCCATATGGGTCCCTTATATATTGCTATCTGGGGAGCGACAGAATATATAATATTATGTATCTAACAATCAACTTGCGTCGACGGTGATCGATCGGTGAATGATTAGTAAGAAAGACGGAGGCTTATGAGCGGGAAAAATGGACAAAGGGGCAAGGCCAACCAATCAGGGTATTTCTTTTAAATAGAACACTCACTCAACCAGTTTACATAAGGACTCACTCAAGACATGCTCACTCTCTTGGACAATTACAGACATGTAAAAACATAGAGTAAACAAGGACATGGGTACTAAAAAGACATTACAATACAGAGGGACAAAACTGCACCTTGCTACTGTCTACATTTATTATACATTAAATTTATATGAAAAGTATGAGTAATTCCACATTTGCATTTTAATGGTTTATTGTAATGTTATGTTATCAGGGCTCATCCTAGGCTCCGAAAAAAGGGAGAAGTGACTTCTCCCTCAGCTCAGAGAAGGGAGAATTGGGGTAACATCAGGGAGAAGTGAGGGATTTTAATAAAAAAAAAGAAAAAGAAATTAAAAAATAAAAGAATGAATAAAAAAAAAAAGAAAGAAATGAATTTATAAATAGAATGAAAGAAAGAAAAAAATATTGCTTGATTTTTAAATAAGAAAGAAAGGATTTTAATATGTAAAAAAAAAGAAGAAAAAAATATCGAAGGAAAAACAAAAAAAAAAGTTTTTTTTCCCCCATTTTTTCCCATAAGTTTTAAGCATTTCGTAATGCTTACATGATGCATGTCGATCATGGTTTGTGGTTTTTGCTGGAGCATCATGTCCACGCGCATAAGCATTATAAAATTGAGCAGATCTACACAGAGAGCAGTGCCAAATATCCTTACTGTCCTGTTCATACCAATCATATGACTTTTGAGAGTTTGTTTTTTTTTGTTGAAATTTTCTTGACGGAGATGCAGAGAGAGTTTCAAGTTTACTGCCGGGCTTGGGCGCATCGCCCTTTAACCATGAAAAAAGCGACATGAGTTTGCTCAGATTACTAATGATGTAAACAACATTAAATTTTGAGACAGATTGCCAAATACAAACAAAACACGGTTTATAAAGATGCATATTCGAGTAATTGTCATTTCTTATTTGCAATTTACTCAAAAAAGTCGGGGATGACTTTCGGTTCTACTCGCTAACTTTTCGGGGGAAGATCAACCTTTTACACGACGAGGAAGACCAGCATACAATAAACAAATGTCCCTCTGTCGGTTTGTGTACCCGTTACTTACCTGTCAACTAGTGTCAGTTTCTGATATACACGGCATCACACCCCATTTCTTATCTATCGCTTATCGATTGTTTACACTTCCCTCCATGTTTTTGCACTTATGCATAAGTGAATTTGAAATCGAGGCTGACAGGTAAAACCAATGCGCTGATTGGTTGTTTTCTGAATTGGTAACGCCTACGTCGCTCTGCCGAATGCGAAATAGACCGATAATCTTTTGGTAACATCAAAGCGAGAACAAATCGCTGCCGAAAATCGGCGGCGAAGTGAATTTCGCTTTGATGTTTGTAGAGAGCGAAGTTTATAAGCCGAGAGCGACTTCTTCGCCCGAATCGCCCTCTAGGATGAGCCCTGGTTATACTAACAATCCAATGATTAAACAAAAGGAAAATAATAAACAAGGTAAATAACAGGATATTGCCATTATTGGAACCAGAAAAAGGTTATTGGTCTGTCTATCTATATACTTGCTGTATGAAAAATAGCTCAAGATTCATGTCTAGTTTATTAGAAAAATAAATTACAACATATATATAGAGTTTCTCATAAATCCGTAAATGTCAATATAAAATACAGAAGATATAAGGATTTACATTAATGCACGGCTATATGAAGTATCCGAAATTTTGTTATCCGAAAAACAATCAATTTCTGAAGTTAGTCAAGTTTTTTTCCCTATTGAAAGCTACTATCGCCAGAAAATACAAATTTATCATTTGATTATGTTCATTACTAAATTATGAAAACGTGTTTTTCAAGATGAACAGCTTATTCATCGAATTACCTTCAAGTTCTCTCTGGGAGAGGGCCGCCATTTTTACGGTTGTGCCAGAACCAGACTACATTGAGAGACGCGATAGTGAGGACGGGAACCAAAACTGTTGGTGGGACACTTTAAGTGACGTCACAGTCTCTATTTATAGATTGGGACACTTTTGGCGGGACGGGATCTTAATGCTGCATAGGATAGGTAAGAAGTTATTTTGCATTCCACTGTTGTATTCAATTCAATACAATTGTTGATATCAACAAATGATTTGGAGATATCAATAATTATTTATTGAGATCAGCAAATGATTTGTTGATATCATTAATTGATTTGAAGATCTCTCCAAATCATTTGTTGATTAAGTCAAACCGCCCCTCAGTCAATTCGTACCCCATTTTTGGTCAAATCGTCAACCAAGCCACAAAAAAAAGTCAGATCGCCCCCCTATTTAATTGAAAAATAAAATTCAACACTTATATAATTGTGAGTTATGTTAATATTTTTATTAAAATTTAGTGTATTAAGTAGAGCTTATTGAAGGTAAGTTAATATTGAAACAAATTGCATATCATTAAAATCACTTACATCTCATAATCTTGCTTCTCGCTTGTTTGTATTTAGTATGTTTCAAATAATTTTTATTTAATAAAAAAAACAACAATTTGTGGTAGTTGTTTATTATATGTCGTTTGAGTTGATAATTTAAAAGCATATTAACCAATAAGCAAATGTTTTAAGAAGATGTTTTTACCAGATCTTAAACCTAACATATTCACCTTTTTTTCAGAAAATTTTCTCACCCTAACAAAATTTTTATTTTAACAGTTTTATCCTTGCACAGACGCGCACCTGCCAGTAATACCCGAAAGGGGAGTTTGTGCAGTATATATAGATAGATAGATAGATAGATGGTCAGTCAAAAAAGGGGTGAAAACAGAAGCAGTTAAAGTGATTTAACTGCTTATCACAGCCTGATTAAAGGATCTTGTATATATTTTCAATTACCGTCATGATGAAAGAGAAAAGCAAACTGGCAATTCAGAGTGTTGTAATGTGTAATTTAAGAATATAACTGTCGGTACCGCTAATATTGCCGATAAAATAAAATAAAGCTGGTAAGAGCGATACAACTGTTTCTTTTTAACATTGTTTTATTTTATCAATCAAAGAAAACATTACATATCGGTTTCCTTTAATCTTAAAAAGAAAATTGCTAAATGTGTTAAAAAACTCCAAGAATATGGTATATAAAGTGGGTGATTTTTAGCTCACCAGAGCACGAAGTGCTCAGGGTGAGCTATTGGGATCACCCTTCGTCCGTCGTCCGTCGTCAACAATTTGCTTTAAAAGACATCTCCTCTGAAACCGCTGGACAGAATTTGATAAAACTTGGCATGTATGATCCTTGGGTGGGCCTCTACAAAAATTGCTCAAATAAAGTTGATCCATGAAGAACTCTGGTTGCCATGGCAACAAATAGAAAAACTAATTGAAAACTTTGAAATCATCTCCTCTGAAACCGCTGGACAGAATTTGATAAAACTTGGCATGTGTGATCCTTGGGTGGGCCTCTACAAAAATTGCTCAAATAAAGTTGATCCATAAAGAACTCTGGTTGCCATGGCAACAAATAGAAAAACTAATTGAAAACTTTGAAAATCATCTCCTCTGAAAGCGCTGGACAGAATTTGATAAAACTTAGCATGTATGATCCTTAGGTGGGCCTCTACAAAAATTCCTCAAATAAAGTTGATCCATGAAGAACTCTGGTTGCCATGGCAACAAATAGAAAAACTAATTGAAAACTTTGAAAATCATCTCCTCTGAAAGCGCTGGACAGAATTTGATAAAACTTGGCATGTATGATCCTTAGGTGGGCCTCTACAAAAATTGCTCAAATAAAGTTGATCCATGAAGAACTCTGGTTGCCATGGCAACAAATAGAAAAACTAATTGAAAACTTTGAAAATCATCTCCTCTGAAACCGCTGGACAGAATTTGATAAAACTTGGCATGTATGATCCTTGGGTGGGCCTCTACAAAAATTGCTCAAATAAAGTTGATCCATGAAGAACTCTGGTTGCCATGGCAACAAATAGAAAAAATAATTGAAAACTCTGGTTTGTCATTTGATTTCCTTATAGAAAAAATCATCTTGAATATGCTGATTTACACTGGTGAGCGTTTATGGCCCTTGGGCCTCTTGTTTTGTATTTCCACAATTTGTTAAATCCTTTATGGTACTGGACTGATATTGGATTTGCGCTCACTATATTAGGGTAGTTCCAGGACTGGTTGGCCCAGTGTCAGGATAATGTGGCCAGGTGACTTGGTATCCAGGGGTTTCCTTCAGGATTTGACTTTCACTTGCCCAGGGGGCAAGTTACTTTGAACATCTACTTGCCCCCAATGAAAACAGCTTGTCATATCTTTAAGTTAGTAAGTGTTTGTTAATGTTTAAATCTAAATATGTGTAGTATTAAGATGAATTATAGTTAACATGTACCAAACACAGTTTGCAAGCAACTCACCCCCTATATAATGTAGAAAATAAAATATAAAAAAAACCCCGAAAAAATTCATTTACGAAAATAAACTTGTCCGACGGGCTATCTCCTTGGAAAAATCACTTGCCCATGGTGATTTTAACCCGACACGGGCAAGCGGGCGTCCACAAGAAAAACCCTGGTATCATGCCAGATGTCTACGGCGTGATACTGCAGTGTGGCAGCACTATATCTGTCTCAAGTAGACATCATCTCCAAATGACTGAAATACTGTCGGTGGGACGTTAAACCCATCAAACAAACCAACAGTATAAGGGCAAGTTGACAGTAGAATAATGTCTATTTTCAGGCAATTTCCCATTCATAGGTAAAGTGCCATGTATCTAGGTGGATTTTAAAACATGGATAGACTGGGAATACCCATGCAATTGTAACAGCAAGTCAATGTTTATGTATACATGTTATCATGTTTACAAAATCCTACTATACTAAGTACCTACTTTTTTGATATAGACTAATGTCTTTACATCGGCGGTATGTTTAGGGACATAGCATTGTCCTCCGTTAGCTAGTAAATATGGACTTGTGCTTAGGTCTTTTGAAAGATGTTATTTATGAAAATAATCACACAGTCCCCTTTATGTATGCAAAGATGGGAAGTCCACGGCTGGTTTGCTTAGTTTGACATAATTTCATGACTAGATTTTGGAGAACATGATGGCATAACAAAAAATATTGATATTGAAGTATCAACGCCATAAACCTGTTATTTCTTTTAACAGCGCAGAAGTAGGTCAATATCCTCTGAACGTTTGCAAGCATGTGTATTTCATATTGTGTGTTAAATATCAAGACTTATGACTTTCATACCTTATCAGTTTAGTTTAATCATTATTTGGTTCTTGTCATAAGGCATGCCGCTACCCACAGCTCCTGTATTTATCACTTTCATGTCTCAATCATAAACACACAGGCCCAGTTGACACGTGTATGTCATACACAATTAGTTTTACCATTGGTATTTTAGATTTATTTTATTTGGCGAATCTGTTTTAATAAGAAAACATTATTTTCTGAAATTTAATCTAGATAATGTACTTAGAACTAACACAAACTTTTATATAGCACCAGCTGATTTATTTCATTTATTACATATACAAATTATGATTTTTTTTATCCAAAATGAATGGTTTCATTTTATCTCTCCTCATTGTACCCACTTAACATTTTTTCCTCAAGGTTATTTTCATTTTTTTTTTTTTTTTAAATATAGTAAAAACAAGTCTGAAAAAAATAACTTGTAAAATATAATGAGACATAAAACTGAAATAAAGAGACAGTTAATGATAATACATATTATAGATACCTGGGGTTTTGGCTGTTTTTGCTTTTGTTACAAAGGCTTAAAGTGGGAGAATCTTAAGTCATATGGTTGAAACCTAACACGAATGTGTGGACAGTAGAAAGTTGCATGTACACTGACTTTACATTCTCTGATCTACGATAATGAGGTTAGACAAGACCGTATTAATATAAAACAATTTTTTATCCGTAGATATTCTAAACATACGGAAAAAAGTTACACAACATTGTTGAGATTACCAGGACCTTTATACTAGAATATCTCCTGAGCTGACATATATCAAATATATGTTCGGTAATTACGAAATTTTAGTAAAGTATCCCGACTAAATTACAGTTTCTTTGATAAACATATTAAGTTGTTTTATCAAAACATATCTCTAGATGCACATTGATATCTGTTGTTGTTTTGTCGTGTTTAATTCGGGTCTGTCTGCTTATATGGTTTGCATAACGGTCAGACCCCGGAGTGTGACCCGCACCCCTTAAAAGTAAAGTTCTGAAGCCGAAAGTGGTTGAAATTTTGAAAAAACAAAAAAAAAGACCCAGGCTTTTTATTTTCTTTTTTATTGTCGAAAGAAATTTTGAAACCTGTTTCAGGCGGAACGTTTCATACATATATAGTATAGTCCACTTCATCGTCTCTGTAAATACGGTTATAGTGTGCTTTATTACAATAATGTAAACTTCGTCGATAATATTTCGTACTACATACAATCGTTCTACATTCACCATAGCTTTAATCCCTTTTAACGCAATATGTTTTTTTTTTCAATATATCATATAATTATATTCTTTAAGTTGCAGACAAGTAGTGACATGGAGAATGAAGAAAACTCAACTCAGCTCACCAGAGGAGCACCAAACCCACATGCGAATGCCACAGACGTTTCACGTGCCCGTGAAAATAATGGGGCAACAAGAAACAGTCGTCAGAAAACAGATGGCTCAAGAACTGCTGCTGTGACAGATGGGCAACTGATGCAGAATTACGGCAATGAAGACACGCCAGGTATTAAACCGCACCGTTTAGTTTCTATCAACATAAACATTAAAAAGAAATGTTTTGGCGGCCACACCATCGTCAACCGTACATATTTTAGACTCTGAGAAAAACAAGAACTGCCCTGACTATAGGGTTTGTCTTGGTTCGCCTTGTCCTATTTGTTTTCCTAAACTCTAACCCAAACATTGGCAGATCTTCATGAAACTTTGGAAATGTAATTACCAGTATGTGGGAATTGCTTAGTACGATTTTCATCGAATACCAGGAAATCAGCTAGATTTTTAGCTCACCTGAGCACAAAGTGCTCAAGGTGAGCTTTTGTGATTGCCCTTCGTCCGGCGTTCGGCGTCGTGCGTCGTCCGTCGTCAACAATTTGCTTTAAACGACATCTCCTCTGAAACCGCTGGACAGAATTTAATGAAACTTGGCAGGAATGTTCCTTGGGTGAGGCTCTACAAAAGTTGCTAAAATAAAGTTGATCCATGAAGAACTCTGGTTGCCATGGCAACAAAAAGAAAAATAATTTGAAAATTTTAAAAATCATCTCCTTCAAAACTACTGGACAGATTTCAAAATAATTTGAAACAGATGTTCCTTGGGTCAACCTCTACCAAAGTTGCTAAAATTATTCCGATCCGTAAAAAAACATGGCCGCCAGGGGCGGGGCTTATTTGCCTTATATGTATATAGAGAAACCTTTAAACAACATCTCCTCTGAAACCACTGGACAGAATTTGATTAAACTTGGCAGGGATGATCCTTGGGTCAACCTTCACAAAAGTTGCTAAAATAAACTTGATCCATGTAGAACTCTGGTTGCCATGGCAACAAAAAGGGGAAAAAAATGAAAACTTTAAAAATCATCTTCTTCAAAACTACTGGCCAGATTTTAAAATAAATTGGTACAGATGTTCCTTGGGTCAACCTCTACCAAAGTTGCTAAAATTATTCCGATCCGTAAAAAAACATGGCTGCCAGGGGCGGGGCTTATTTGCCTTATATGTATATAGAGAAACCTTTAAACAACATCTCCTCTGAAACCACTGGACAGAATTTGATTAAAATTGGCAGGGATGATCCTTGGGTCAACCTTAACAAAAGTTGCTAAAATAAACTTGATCCATGTAGAACTCTGGTTGCCATGGCAACAAAAAAAAAAGAAAAAATATGAAAACTTTAAAAATCATCTTCTTCAAAACTACTGGCCAGATTTTAAAATAAATTGGTACAGATATTCCTTGGGCCAACCTCTACCAAAGTTGCTAAAATTATTCTGATCCGTAGAAAAACATGGCCGCCAGGGGCGGGGCTTACAGTGGGGCTTGCGTTCATGTTGGCATATTTTTCGTGTATCGTGTGTGTATCGTGCGTTCCGTTTCCGTGTATCGTTCGTGTATGGTGCGTGCGTTTATCGTGCGTTTATCGTGCATGATTCTAACGTGTTTCGTGTATCGTGTAACGTGTATCGTGTAACGTGTTTCGTTTATCGCATCGTTCCTTCCGTGTGAATCGTTCCGCACGATATATTTTGAGTTCAGCGCTTCCTTAAAAGCCAGCATTAGAATTTCAGCTTTTCAAAATCAGTTAAGTGGTTACTCACCGCATGGCAACATTTAACTGTAGATTACTTACGTTGTCTGTTACAATTTAAGTCTTATATCGTTTAATAAAAATAATGAGTTAACTACGTAGAGTGGTCTCCCCTGTATTGTGTACAAAGGGAGATCACTTCACCTGCTGTAAGATAGCCAATTAAATCGTATTATGTGGTTACCAATGACGCTTGGCGCGAATAAATAATTGTTCAAAGCATAGGATCGTTATAGATCTAATAAATTTTCAAGACTTTCCGGCGAACGAGTCATATTGTTTAAAGTGGGTTATGGATGCCTTTATCTTTTGAAATGTAGTTGTTGAGTAATGGGTGAAGGAAATAGATTAGAGTCTACATAGATAAGTTGTGTAGATTGAGTTGAAAAATTATGGGTTAAACTTTTAGAGTTTCATCTTTTGTTCGACGATTTCTGTCCGCGTCACCTAGCCTGTGATATTATCCTCAAATTGCAATTAAATTTTTAAATAGATAAATAAATTATATTTTAAATAAATTTAACAAATACATACATATTTAATGGATAATTTATTCAAGAACTAAATATAAGATACGTTGTACCAGCTAGACCCAATTAGCCAAATCCTCCAAAAAGCACTCATATTTTTTTCCAGTTTACGTTTAACGTTACATATGCTACATTTTCAGTATTTTTCAAAAATTACTAAGGTTGTTGAAAAATACACCAACGGCCATCGCAGGAACAAAAATGTCCTGAAAATTGTAATCTACAGCAAAATGGCCGCAAACTGTTACTGTTTTCACACACATGTTAATTTCGTTTAATCATGGACAGGTAATTTAGACTTGTTTTTATTTCTATTTGAAATATCCAAATCTAACTAGAAAAGAAAGAAAAAATTCTATAGAACAAAAGAAGCAATTTCCAGGTTTCCGTCAACAAAGGATTATCCTTAGCCGTTTATATTGTTCACCAATTAGTGGCACGTGTGAAAATGAAGCCTGTCCCTTTAAAATTAATGCCATTTTCTGTATTGTTATATCCTTTAATAAAGCTGACTCCTGGTAAAATAAAGCTAATTACCCACTCTTTGCGCCTTTTTCGGTGATCTTTTGTAGACCTACTTTATTTCCCATCGATGTACTTCCAGTATCAAATACTTAAAAATTTAACAAAGTCTTATTCTGTATTAAAAAAATCATCTTATCCCAGTCACCCCATATCCTCAATTTGCTTTGATTTACGTATGACTTGAATTTGATATATCTCGATCTTTTTCTAATATAGGCTACCGTAAATAGCTGGTTCTCCTATTGAATTTAATTGAATCTGTCTGCTCTGCTTGTTTTAAATTAAATCGACTACCGTCATATAAATCATATATTTGTTTTGATGATAGTAAATTAGATCAAAACCACCTTTTTAAGTATTTAAAACATTTACTTCCTCAGATATTGTTACCATTTTATTATTCAACAGGTCTCTTAATTGGGGATACTGATTCCATTCTAGCTAAGAGATCTATGTAAAAAAAAAATGTGAGAGAAAAAATAACTGTTGGATACTGTTGTTAAGGTTATATAGAGTTTTGTATGTGAGATTAAGAAAATTGCTTGACTTATAAAAGTTGGGTTACCATCATGATACAGCATTTTAATAATTCTAATAATAATTATTGTAACAAGGCTGTAAATTACAATACATGTTTAAACAAAACAAAAAAAAGACAAAAAAACAAAAAAAAACAAGGAAGAAGACAAACTTTCCTATTTCCAGGTGTTCCAGATAGATCCAAGAATATCCACAAATATTTCCCTGAATATAACACAAGTCGAACGAGCACAATGAGAAGCAATTCGGCATGGTATTAAGATCGCAATGTAAATGTGGCGGTTGACAAACTTTATCGCAATATATACCTTTTTTTTATTGTTGTTGTTTGTTATTTCTAGCACAACATAATTGGGTCGCAGGTGATGCCCCTCACATGTTTGACAAGAACTTCCTGTGTATACAATGTACCATACCGGGTGTTCCAGCTTGACACCCCACAAGACACATCGTTTTGACACTTCCTTACTGGATGTACCTTTGAATATACCAACTAACTGTCCGTTTGACATTCAAATAAACAAATAAGTAAATTTAACAAAAGAAAAAGAGAACTTATTAAGGTTACTAAAAACACAATAAAATAGATCAAATAGGTGGTTAAAATAAATTCGCTGTAAAAGAGAGAAAAGAAAAGAAATGATCAATTGACACACACGTTATTGAGTTCTTTTATTTATTCATATAAATACATGTCTATGTAAAAATTAAAGCATATGTTACATGATCTTTATATACATCGACCATCTATAATTGTGCACGATGAAAAATCTACCTCCCTGAAGAGGGTAGTTATATATATCAACTAAATAAATAATGAAAAAAAAAACCCCACAAAAACACCTGAAACAAATTAAAAAGAATATTCCAGATAATAGCAACACCGACACAATTAAATGAGGTTTGGGTACATGCGATTTATTTTGGATGAATATTATATCATTTTTTTTTTTTTGGTCAACAAAGATCCATTAAGAAATCCTACAAGACCGATGGGAAAATAAATACTTTTATAATGTTACACATTTGAAACACTTATGACTTGATTTTTAAAATTGTGTAACTACATATATATCTGATATGTTAATAAACTCGATCCAGCCTGACCAGGTCTACCTTGGTCGGTATAATGATCAGGAGTGGTCGGGATGGTCTACCTTGGTCGGCATAATGATCAGGAGTGGTCGGGATGGTCTACCTTGGTCGGCATAATGATCAGGAGTGGTCGGGATGGTCTACCTTGGTCGGCAGAATGATCAGGAGTGGTCGGGATGGTCTACCTTGGTCGGAATCGGTCGGGTTTCATACCCGATTTTTTTTTTAATCGAGTAGCTAAGCGGTCGAGAAATAATGGTGCAGCGATCGTATAATGATCGAGTTTAAAGTACAATATGTAATAAAAAAAAAAAAAGATGAAACCAGGTGTTTAAAAATTGGAAGAGAATCACTCACAGATATAAAGAAGATTGCCAGGTAAATATTCAAGTGTCGCCAGATATTAACATAATAAACTGAAAAAAGTTACCTAATTTAACACTACTTTAGAAGCTCCAAACGGAGAGCAGTGCAAATATCACTATATACACTATTTACAATATTGTTTTGGATAACTTTTGCAAAACAATTACATAGTGCTTGTGTTTTAATCGTTATTTTTTATAAAACCGTTAAGCAAAAATTCATAACAGAGTGTTTATTTAGTGATACCTAATTTAAGATTTTCATTTTCATTTATAATTTATAAAATACAAATATATTTGGCATACGGCCTGCTAATATATGTATTAAATAATGTAAAAATCTAGAGCTTGCAGCATTAAAGAAAATATAGTTAGCAAAAAAGCGAATTTCATCTCCGGCTTTGCGGCAGCTCAGTCATAATATAACAAAGTACCATAACCAGTTACCACCCTTCAGTCTGAAGTTCAAAGGGACGTTACAGGACGTTATGTATAGTGCCAAGATACTGGAGGATTGAAAAAGACTTGCATGTTTCTGTTGACTATCAATATCGGGTGCTGGCTCCAAAATAGGTCTTTTATGTGAATAGTATATGAATTATTTTATATGTCTGTATTGTTATTATGTATCTCTTCATGTTTAAAATGTAATGTGCCTGGAATTCATACATGTAACGTAACTTACTAATACAAAAGTGGAAAAAAAAGATATTCGTATATATATAGAGGGGGGGGGGGATGAAACAAACATTTTGGACATGTTGGATATGTGTTAAAATAATTTGATATCGTTTTCTTGTTATAATTAAATTTATATATATATATATTTTTTTTTATAATGTTAATGTTATATATAAGAATATGTTGTACACAATAAGAAACAAATCTGGTGATGTAAATATATGATCTATAATATATATTTGCATAAAGTTAAAGATTAGTTTCAGTATTTAGTATTACTTTTCTTAAATCTTCTTTCCCGTCCTTCCCTGTTTTAATTTAAACACAGAATTCATTAATGCTTATGAAATTTGATGCAGGGCTTCAGTGTTGTCATAGAAACCACAATATAAACACATACGTGTACAGCAATTCCCTGCGCCGAAAATGGGAAATTCAATGTGTAACGACAATTATTTGTAATTTCGACACGATTTAGAACATGTGACTTCCTATTATAGAACATTCGTTGTTTTTTTTCGTGTGTGTGTGTGTATGTGTTAGTTTTAATGATGGTTTTATTTATAAATTGATTAATTGCCTTGTTCACTTGGGCGAAAAAAACCGAGTAAATCGATTAACCTCGCTACCGTGCCTATCTGCAATCGTTCGTTTCGTGCGGTCCGTGTATCGTGCATCGTGCATCAAACGTGTATATGCATCGTTCGTTTATCGTTCGTTCATCGTGTAACGTGCGTGTATCGTGCGGTTCGTTTGCGTTTATCGTGCGGTTCGTTTGCCAACATGAACGAAAGCCCCACTGTATTTGCCTTATATGTATATAGAGAAACCTTTAAACAACATCTCCTCTGAAACCACTGGACAGAATTTGATTAAACTTGGTAGGGATGATCCTTGGGTCAACCTTCACAAAAGTTGCTAAAATAAACTTGATCCATGTAGAACTCTGGTTGCCATGGCAACAAAAAGAAAAAAAAAGAAGAAAACTTTAAAAATCATCTTCTTCAAAACAACTGTCCAGATTTTAAAATAAATTGGTACAGATGTTCCTTGGGTCAACCTCTACCAAAGTTGCTAAAATTATTCCGATCCGTAAATAAACATGGCCGCCAGGGGCGGGGCTTATTTGCCTTATATGTATATAGAGAAACCTTTAAACAACATCTCCTCTGAAACCACTGGACAGATTTAGATTAAACTTGGCAGGGATGATCCTTGGGTCAACCTTCACAAAAGCTGCTAAAATAAACTTGATCCATGTAGAACTCTGGTAGCCATGGCAACAAAAAGAAAAAAAATATGAAAACTTTAAAAATCATCTTCTTCAAAACTACTGGCCAGATTTTAAAATAAATTGGTACAGATGTTCCTTGTGTCAACCTATTTATCTCAGGTGAGCGATTTAGGGCCATCATGGGCCTCTTGTTTTATCCTTTTGCTTTTACAAACAATAAAAATACCCTTTCTGAATTAAGATTAATGACAAACAATCAGATTGTTATAAAACCTTAACAATGTTTAAGAGACAGTATCTGTGAGCTGTGTTGAGTTATTGCCCTTTCATTTACATAAAGATCAAATTTGTCAACGCTTCAATCCGTTTTAAAGAATGTATCAATCTTCCTGCGGTTTATGGTTTTTCTTCATAAAACTTTGCCCATGTTGAGGATACGTGCTTCTCGGCATTGTGATCAAATTATTCTGCTCAAGAGTTGTTTAACTTCATTTTCAGAATAATATGAACTTATCATGGATTTCACAAGTTCAAACACTCTGTAGGTCGGTGGTTCTTCCCGGATGCCTCCGTGCTTTCAGGGTCTTCCTCCAACTGTAATTAGCTGGACGTCGCTATATGACTGAAATACTGTCGAAGCGATGGTAAACTCAAATAGTCAAGTCAAGTCAAACACTCTGTATGTGATTATAAATGTGTGTATGTTGTAACTGGTTCTCAGATATTTAGAGTTTGAATGTTTCAGTCATTATAGATAAATATATAGGTCACGTTCTTTGATACACAATTCAATATATTTAAACATATGGGACTTCTTCACATTATTTGCACATATGATAACTGAAATGTTTTAATAATGGGTGTTCGACTTAATCTAAACCCCTTAAAATTAGCTTCCACACTTTGTTAATAATCAGGTTACTGATATGACCCGCAATGCATTATTTCCCTCGTTTCTTTTGAAACAAAAACATGGGGTAAAAGAATTAAGGAATAAAGCATCTACCAAATTACTCTGTAGGTAACCAGCCACAAAATCTTCCCGATACGAGACCACCTGAAGGGATGGCAGTGGTAGATATCCCAGTAGCAGACATTGAGGAGAACATTCCAATACAGCCACTGTCCGCCTTTACAGATGTGGCTCAGGAAACCAACCCGTATGTTCCCAGTGAGGTAAATGTATGGGTAATTTAAACTAAAACAAGGCTGTGTCACAGACACGAAATCCCCCGCCGAATATATTTAGTTCATGAATGGGAGCTGTTTTTACAGAACATACATCAGGGGCCGTAACTCCATTGTAAAAGATCAAACTTGGTCATGCTGTCAATATGATTATAATTCCTTATTGCCTCTTGATATAACAGAACAGAACAAGAAGAGACTTTATTACTTCCAAGTATACAACATGGAGAAAAGTTAATATATACACACAACTAAAATATAAACACCATAAGCTTTTTTGGGTATTAATTAAGAAGATAAATTAACATATTCAAAGCAGATTGAGATATACAAACTTATATGGGATAAGAAGGGGAGGCAGATTCACATAAAACTATTAATTATGTTACATTTTAGTCTGCAATTATAGAATAATGAGAAATTATGACAGTAGTTATGTTCATTTATAAAAATAATCTAGCATATAAATAGCAAAAAAATCCAAGTAAAAAGTGTTTGGCATACCAGTCTGTACTTAAAATCAGAGAGAGAGAGAGAGAGAGAGAGACTCTCTGAGAGGGGGCATAGAGAGGAGGGGAGAGGCAGGGATGGAGGGAGGGGGAGAGGCAGGGAGGGAGAGAGGGAAGATGCAGGGAGGGGGAGAGGCAGGGAGGGTGTGAGGGGAGAGGCAGGGAGGCAGAGAGGGTGAGAGTATGAAAAATAACAAAGGGCAATAACTCCAAAATTAGGCTAAAAAGAGTTATGGTTCTTGTGCACTGCACTTCTCTTCAATGAGATCTGTCCACCTGTGAAGTTTCAAAGCAATAGCTTGAATACTTTTGGAGTTATGCTCCGGACAAAAATCAAGTATGAAAATTAACAAAGGGCAATAACTCCAAAACTCGGCTAAGGAGAGTTATGGTTCTTGTGCACTGCACTTCTCCTCAATGAGATCTGTCCACCTGTGAAGTTTCAAAGCAGTAGCTTGAATACTTTTGGAGATATGCTCCGGACAAAAATCAAGTATGAAAAATAACAAAGGGCAATAACTCCAAAATTCGGATAAGGAGAGTTATGGTTCTTGTGCACTGC
>CM037783.1:34631894-34642772 GCA_021229015.1 Solen grandis | reverse complement strand
TCGATTTTTTAGCTGTTATGTTGAAATATACCTTGGATCATTGGCTGACGTTTGCATTTGGTGTTCGGTGGAAAAAAACAACATTTGACATCGAATTCATGGATGGATTCGGACAATTTCAAGAAAAAATATTATTTAACAATGAGCTTTCTTTATGTCCCTGTCTAACATAAATCCAGAAACCCCCGATAAATTTATTTCAAAATGGCGCCCTGGTCGTATATCATAAGACGCAATGTACATACTTATAGGTACGAATTATTAATGGTACGCATTGCATCCGGAAGTATTAATTTACCTTATTCCCAAATATTCTTTTACCAAAATCCGAAGCATTCGGCATTTGGATGGATGGTTTCACCTATGTTATGCTTAGTAAATGTTGAAATGGGAACCAGCAACTATATTTAGAATTTAGTTGCACATGGTGCAGTCATGCGTGGTCAAAACAAATTGGTTTCAGGTGAGCACTTATGATCGGGATAATTGTTTGTTTGTTCGGATGTGTTAAAGATGTATATACACATGCTCCAGCGTACACGATAATTAGCAACGGAATCAAACACGGTCGCTCAAAAAAGTTGATTTTGTGCATAATCGTACGTGCTGGGACTTGGTTTATGTGGTCGCTGGTCGCATAATAAAAAAGTCGCTTAATGGGATAAATTGATGTAGTAAAAACGTTCGGGCGGGATTTATAACGGTCGTTTAATAAAAAAGTCGTTTAATACAGGTGGTCGCATGTACGATGTTGACTGTAATTTAAAATACTTCATCAATTCTTTAGGTTACTCAGTGGGGTGGAAGAGGATATGACTTCTTTATTGAAGTAAGTAGCTCCTTCAGATATATGAATTTGAAATGAAAGAGGCTTGAATACCTCAAAATACTGAAAAAAAACGTGTTTTCTTTGAACATATAACGGAAGTCTTTCAAAATGTTATAACAATGAGAAAAGCAGCCCATGAGACTGAGACAATATACAAATGCACCAAACTAAAACTACCTCATCTAGAGCAAGAAAGAATGTTCATGTACGTCGAGTTTAAACATTATTTGTCTAAGGACTTTGTGATAAGTGAAGAAAACTCTTTGTCCATAACGTGTCCCATTGCAACTGGCACTACAGTCAATGATATATCTCTTTGAAAAACAGTGAAATGTCTACATAATAAATCATATATCAATGTTTTATATGTGGATGCTAAGGATAAATGGAAAAGAGACAGACCTTAGTAAGCTTCATTGGTCCAACACATATCTCATCTTAAAGGAGAGCATTGCATTGGTGTGTGAGATTGTTATAAAACTAAAATTGTGTATTGGTGTGCAGGCGAATTAGTCGATTATTATAACAAGATTTAACAATATTGAGCGTGTTAAGGAAGACTTCAGGCTCAAGTGTTGTATTGTACGGTCCGTGCACTGTGACAGATTTGTTACACTGAACAGTATAACTGCAGTTTGCAGAATGTGTCAAAAATAACTAAAGGCACCTGACTCAAATAAAGAAAATAAATAAAAATCATTTAAATATCAGAGTGAGACAAAAACAGAGCCTTCTACCAAAAGAAAAATAACAATTGAAGACCTAAAAACTCTGATCCCTGACATAACTGATGATATCGCAGAGCTTATTTTACGTCAAGCTGAAAAACATAAGCCGGGATCCCCGAGAAAGACGATGGTCGCAGAAAATGATATCTGGTTTTAAGTATGCTTCTCTTAATTACTCTTTATTGTTACGTACGACATGAAGCCAGCTGTGTGTGCTTCAAAGGCAAATGCGCATGCGTCCATAGATCCAACCCACCCTCTGAAAATAATGACGTCATAATTTCCTCCGCCCATTTAATCTATCCACGCATCCATATTAGCTGTTGTAAGATCAACCGAGTATAAACACTTAGTATGTTAGTGTCTGTAAGTGAGGCACTTCATAATTAGAAGCGCCGTTCGCTCGCTACATTCGCTCACTCTGCGCTTGTTAATCCTAAAGTGTCCCACTTAATAAACACTTACATATACTTTAACTTAAATAATAACACATTACAAACTGTTTTTAAAACTTATTGAGATACGTATAGATGGTCAGTAATAATAAGCATCTTTTTTAACAAATTACGGGTACCGAGACTTGTAATGCAGTTCCCGATTTATTTTCCAATTTTCTTCTAACTGTCCATTTAGAATTGCAATGATCGGCGTTACTGAAAGTCCCGTCTTTGTAGAAACTATTGGCGCTGTCGAAATTCTCGGCGACATTGAAATTGAAAGAGTTACTTTAATTCTGATTGTTAGTAACCTGCTTTAAGAATCCAGATGTAATATTTGGTTTCCATTTAGCGGCACCCGTGGCGAGACAGCCACGTGCTTGGAATCCTCTGAAAAGACACTACAGGTGGAACCTCATGGTAAACGTGACGTAGTGCACCTGTAATCTGGCAAAGAAAGTCATTATCAGTTATTGCTTGGTGGAGACGAATGTCCTTTCATCTTATTGTCTAATGAAGGATATAAATTTTGCACATACTATAATTGAGATATCCGCACATTTTAGGTTATGTTATGACGTCGTCACCGATTTCGGGAAATGTTTCTATGTATTAAATGTTTTACCTGAAACCATTGATAAAGTAAATTGACCGTAGTTTAGTCGATGTATGTATGTACGTACTTACGTACGTATCCATCCATCCATCCATCCATCCATCCATCCATGTCACTTATCACTATTATTCATGGCTATAACACAATCATACCACCGACAAACGGCCTTGATCATCTTTATGTCTCCAAAGGTCGTGATATATGCAACAATCCTCACACAAAAAAAAACTGAAAAAAAAATTAAAAAAAGAAAACACCAACAGAAAAAAAACAAAAAAAACTTTCACATCATGTGCAACACAATTTCTTAACATGAATTGTGTTTCACAAGCATACCTACAAATCTCTCATGCGTTCACGTGTCCATGCTCACCTTGATTAAATGAGGAATATAAAGTAAAGAAGCATGCATGAATGAAATGCATGATGCATGATATGATGCACGAAAAACGATAAGTGTATATGCCCAACCCTGTTTACACACTTCCCACTGGGCAATAGATGTGTTTCTTGATATGTAGGAAATATTATGACACGATCCTAATCATTTAACTACGATTGAATTCACGAAGGCGTGTTATTTTATAATAGGATTTCTTTTACACTTCAAAACAGAAATTATTTGGCCTCTGTGGATTGTATATGCTATTTTGCGATCTAGACATTTTGGTTTAACTTCATTTACTTAACCAATATGGATGCGGGAGGGAGACCACTTGCCAGTGCAAGTACAGTGCCAATGTTGGTGCTTATTTTACAGTCGGGATTGCTGCAACTGATTGGAATAGGCACCCCAGGCTGGATCATTGTCATCAAGTCAAGATTTTCAGGATATATGGGACTATTCTACGCTAGATTATGTGTCAGGGATGTCTGCCAAATAAAGATGTACGAGGAATTTGGAAAACTCACCGGAAATGAAGTTATGCGTATGTTTGTTTTCCATTCACGACTGATTTAATGTCAAAAAATTTCCCTTCCTTTTCAACTTATTTATAATCTTCAGGTGAAAACATTGATACCTTCAGCAATAGTGAAATAGTTTAGAGAAGACCATATATTCGATTTATATCATCTTAAATGAAATTTGATAATAAAACTGGTTCAACTTTGTCCATTTCACCATGTTTCTCCTTTTTATATATACGTCGTACACCTTAGCACCATGCAGTCTCTCAGTATATAGGTCAAACGTCTTCCTCGACGCCGTCCTCTGTAAATAGCTCCTGGACATTCATTTTATAATCATGGCACCAAGTTTTATAGATCATCTAAGCGTTGTGTTTAATATACGTATAGGTATAAGCAATGCCAACGACCCAGTCAAATGACTAGATATTTAAAATTCTGGACAGTTTACTTTTCAATCCACATACAATGGTTCGATAATATATTGATATTTTCTCAACTAGAATAATTACATATACCTAGGTCATACTGATTTTCAACATCTCCATTACTGTATTAATTACAAATATCGAGGGTTAAACGGAAAACTGTCGTAAGTCATATTTATAAAATTTTACAGGAGGAGCAAAAAACTAAATAATTTGTGACACAATTATTTTCCCATACTTATTGTTTTACAAATAGGCAAATAATATCTATATTCTACAATATCAGAATTGATATACTGAAAAAACAGGTTATTTAAGAAATTATTGAAGAATTGTTGACTTACGACAGTTTTCCGTTCAAAACAGTAAATATTTGTATACTGATATTGCTGGAAAACTGTCGTAACTCAAGATAGATACAGTTTTCAATTAATCATAACTTGACTTACCAACAGATGGTAACATTTTTTATATTTAAACATTACAACTCTTGTCACATTCTTTGTATTTTACTCAGATTTATTATCTGGGTGCTTTTCAAAGAGAAAAAAAGTCAAGATATTGTCATTAATTTGGTGTTGTCATCATTGTTGGCAGCATATGTATCAAATGTAAAATACAGTGAAAAACTTAAACCTTGGCCATAACTACTAAACAAGTTAACCTTCTTCATCAAACTCACTCACTTCACTCACTGCTCACATACATGTTCACTATCACAATGGCTTTATTCTCATCAAGGGCCATAACTCCGCTTAGGTCAATTTTGTCCAAAACTATTTTCTTTTTATACTTATACGTCTGTTAAATGACATAATTTACAAAAGATCATATTCTTTGACAACTGCAACAACAACAGAACTGCTTCATTATAGTAAAAACATTACTTTGTACTATGATACCCTCATATTTTCCTTCGGGCGTTTAATGCCACGCCTCAGCCGCGCTCTTGTTTTAAAAAATACAGTAAAAAACAGACAAGCGTTCGCATCAACATGCGGTACTCTTTTTTAAAATAGGTTTGTAATCTTGACAGAATTATGAAAAAGAAGATGATTAGGCAATGGCAGTGACAATTCAAGTGCATGTAAATATGGCAGTATATTGGTTTGTTGTTTGTTTGGGTTTTACATCCCACTGATATTCATTCTGAGCAAGAATTCTTATCTGAGATACAGATTTCAAAAGAATTTTTTAAATAATCAGTCATATTGATTTGCCCAGGAATTGATATTTACTAAATGTGCTATATTTTCTAGGTTATTGACATCAGTTAAAAGTGTCAGTCATAACAATTGATTTAAATCATTCATAATGTCACCTTAAATAGAACTACGAGAAACTGTGCACCTTCTAGTTTTCGTACCTCTGCTTAGAGAAATAGATAAGCTGTGTATTTGTATAATTACTTGCTTAAATATGAAAAAAATACCAGATTACTTTCAGACTGATATGAAAAATAATTCAATAGAAATCTAGGAGACTAAATAAATTTAATGTAAGTTTTGTTTAAATACCTATGTCCTGTCACATTACCAATACTACTGCTGCTAGAATTTGATGTTAGCCACTTAATTATGAGGATTTAAAATTTCTTACTAAGATTTATTAAAATTAAATTTTTTATACTCAATTAAGTATGAAACAGTTAAGCTTCAATGTGCTTAATTAATAGTAATTTGAAATTTAAAGACAGAGTGGTTGAGCTGATACGAAATATTATTATTTTATTCTATTCAATTTTAAATACAAATTTACTGGCAAAATAAGATCTTTAACACTAAACAGACTTATCAACAATTGTATATTAATTAGTAAAACAACTCTTTTAGGTTCTCAGTAGAAAGTTAAGCCTTAGAGACAAAATAATTGTTAAAGAATTAGACTTTGCAAGAGGAACAAATTAATTATGCTATTTATATCTAAAGAGGGAATCATATTTCCTGTTTTCTTAAAGTTAAATATTGACTACCAGAGGATTCATTACTCGTTCCTTATTAAACGGGTTCCTTCTCCATCTAAAAGTTGCTATTTTGGTACTCTGCACAATTTTTCTTTTCAGGGCTGTAAAGTTATCTATTTGGTTGATAAATAAAAAAATAACTTAAAATGAAACATTTACTGATACTTAAGATTGAAATGGCAAAACAATTCATCCATATAATTATAAATGTTATGATCATTTAGACTATCTGAATCAAAAAAGTACATTCCTTAAATAAAGCATTATAATTTCCTTTTTTTAAAAATTATATTATGTTAAGTGAAATGATTGGATTTAATTATACATAAGGTGAAGTGAAAATGAAGCTTTATATTACTAAAATGATGGACAATAGCTTGAACTTAATGTCAGATCAGCTTATTCCTAAGAACAAAGTCACATTTTCCAATGTGGCTTTGGGAACTAAAATTTCTATTGCCAATAGCAATTCTAGGGCCAGTGCAAAATTCCCAGTCACATCCTTTATCATTCACATATGTTAGGGTCGCCACATAGTGTATTTTGAATTAGTAGTGACAAAAAAATCTGCATACTGCTGTGGGAGGCCATACGGGTGGTGTTTGGTGTGTGTAAGGAAGTGGACCATGTGTTGCACCAATGCCCTAGGGTATCTATGGAGGTTTTTGGAGTCAAAAAATCATAGGGCAGCCACAAGGCAAATGCAAGGAAACTGTATGCTAGACTTGTGGTTGCTGTAAACTCTATAGCAGGGCTGCAGCATGTCAAATTGATATGGCAACCGTAGAAATAAAATAATGTTATAATTCTTGATTCTTATTTTAAGCGACCCTTACAGCCTGTAAAATAAGGGATAATTACCTTGGGGAAACCTTTCAGTCATTTGTGACCATACATTTTCAGCATATAAAAAATTCCTCTCGGTTCACTTTGAAGCAGAAAAGTATGATAAAAGAATAAGTTAATTTTTAGTTCTGGATGTATACAACAGCTTTACAGTAAATATTTCAGTAAAGTATTAAATGCTTTAGTGCTTAACAAAGCCATGACTCACTTGATGCTGAGAGTTACAGTTCATGAAGATCTCAAATTAATTCAAATATTGTTTTAGGTAGATTATTGTCAATAAATACTTTAATAGCACAACTTGGCCAAAGATTTCACAAAAGTCAATGATAAAATATTTTTCAAAATTAGTACCAGGGTCAAATTCCATCAACAATTCTTAGCGCTAAGTAATACTTTAAAACTTAGGGCAAATTTCTCTATTAAAAATACCCAAATATTCATTACTTAACAATTATTTTTGGTTAATTAGATAATAATTCATTTCAGCTTGGCCGTGTACTTGAATAGTTCATTAAATAGTAATTGTGGAATGTGTATCTATCTAGTTTAAGAATTTAAGTATTACTTAGCACTAAGTATTGTTGGTGGAATTCGAGCCAGAATAGTTTCACATATATGATGGTTCCCGTCATTTCCAAGCAGTTTCAGTATGGTATGGCCGTAAAATGGTGAACTGTTTTCTGCAAAACTATTTTCTTTAAGATGAACATTGATACAGCTGTGGGACTACATTGTAAGATAGGTGAAGAGTGCCTTCTTAAGCAGAACAAATGAAATCTTTGACCACATTGATGTGACTTGTATTTGAGGGTGTTTTGGCTGTTGCTCTCAGTCTAGTCATAAAAAATAAATTTAATGAATTCTCAATATCATCAGATTGAAATAGTTTCAAAAATGCTAATCATTTTTTAAAAATATCAGCATAAATAATGGAAAACTGTATGTAACTCAAGTTACGACAGTTTTCCTGTTACAAAAGTATAAGTAAAGAGATACGACACTTTTACAACTAATGCGTTAAAGTCACTTAAAATGAGAATTTGATTCCAATATTTTCTATACTTATGTATTAATGATAGTTATTGTCAAAAATGCAAAAAAGTGATTTTTGATAAAAAAGTGACTTGCTACTGTAACAGTTTTCCGTTCAGCCCTCGATATCACTGTATGCTATTTTATTTGCTATTATGTCATCATTATTTATTTCAATATCTATTCCATTATTAATGTCGATTAACACAATGTCTGGTAAGATTATAATCATTGCCGATACAACACAGATGATTTAAATCACTGGCACTAGAACCGAAGAATTTGCAAATTTCATTGTAGTCTTCATTATCAAAAAATATACATGTACGATTTTTTTCTCCTGTACTGTATATTAAAACTTGGTAAGGAACGGATTCTGACATCACTTGATTACGAACGGCGTAACTTTGTAAACATGCATACTACTATCATATTCTATGTACGGTTCGATCAATCTGATATCCAATTTACACAATCATACTTTAACGAATCATTGTCAAAAGGAAACCCTAACGAAGTAATAACGTGAAATATCAACAACATGTACATTTTCATAAGTCTGCTCCACTATCAAAATCCGGTTTTGGGTGCGTATGTTGTTGTTGTAGTTGTAGATTTGAATCAAGCGATATGACTGAACGACGTGACATTGACATCGACAGATTGTGGGAAAATGCATGCGTAGATGTTTTAAATCATCCAATCAGAATCGCCGAAAAATTAAGCCGGAAGTTGACAGTGGAGCAGACTTATAAAATGTACAAATTGTTGACTTTTGGTGTCATTTCTTTGTTAGAGTTGTCTTTTGACAGTGATTCTGTGTTCCATGTGTTAATTGAATATCAGACTGATCGAAATGTGCATAAAATATAATGGTAGCATACATCAGTGCAAAGTTATGACCTCCGTAATCAAGTCATGCCAGTTTCCATTCCTTACCATGTTCAATATACAGAACAGAGGGACAAAAAATCGTTATCAACATTCCAATAAAATTGACATTTCTGCGGTTCTAGTGCCAGTGATTTAAATGGACATTACGATCTATTCCACATTTTACAGATTGTAACGCTAAGGATAAACTGAAACACAGTTTGATTTTCTAATATAATCGAATATATATCCTCACTATGTCCTACGGCAAGGGTATAATAACTATTTCAATAAAAGCATATATGGTTGAGCCGGAATGAAATGTGAATTTAAATACGATAATCGAATGAATCCACATCCTAGACAACTGCACGTATACACTTATTATACCCTCGCACAAAGAAGTTGTAAGGGGGGGGGTGTACTGAATTCTGTTTGTCTGGCTGCCGTCCGACCGTTTGTCGTTTTTTTTGTACGGACCATAACTCAAAAAGTATGAAAGGTATCAAGATGAAAATTCATATGTGAATAGTTCTCATTGGATGAAGTGCAGTGACCAGGAACCATATCTCTCTCTAACGTATTGTTTTAGTTATTACCCCTTTTTTTTCCGGGTCGTAACTCAAAAAGTATAAAAGGTATCAAGATGAAACTTCATATGTGGATTGATCTCATCGAGGGGGGGGGGGGGGGGGGGGCGTGTAATGACCAAGAATCATAACTCTTAATACTTTTTGTTTGGGTGTGTGTGGGGGGGGGGGGGGGGCATGACCAAGAACTATTACTCTCTGATCCGTATTTTTTTAGTTATGGCCCTTTGTAAATTTTCATACTAAATATTTGTCCGGGCCCTAACTTAAGTAGGACAAAGGGTTTTAGGATGAAAGTTTGTAAATGGATAGATGCGGGGATAATTGCGGGATGACAATGGCAGTTCTAGTTTGTCGTGGTTTATATTAAACGAGAAAAGTTTGCAACTGGTATCTCTTACGAACACGTTCGAAAGCACTCTCTTACACATCGGTTTACATTACATTCACCTCTGTGGTTGGCTCAGAAAGTAGTTTCAAATTTATGACGTCATCCAGACCGTTGTTCAGATATTTAATTTGAAGGACGACTAGATAGGCTCCTTAAACTGTGAAATATATATAATAGCACCACTGAACCTGATGGGAATTGTCATTAAATTACAAATTATGAAATAAAAAGCTGATCTGAAAGTACGATATCCGGCTGAATCTGTAAATATTTACATCTGCAAATGAGCGTTGCGGATTCTTCCCATCTGCGAAATAAGGCAGGAAAATAGTTCCCATACTAACAATAAAAACTGATATTTCCACACGTTTTATGATGATTCAAAACTATTTATTCAGTGTTTCTTTGCGTTTGATCTGTATAATACACTTCAATCCGCGTTAAATAATTGTTTTCCGTTTTGACAAAATTCTTGTCATTGAGCCCATTGCAGAGATGGTTTAGTGAGGAACGAACGACACTCTGTTTGGAGATTGGTTCGAAAGATCGCTAAACTGGAACTAGTTCAATTCAGTTTCAAATGTGCTGTCATTTGGAGACAGGGGCAGATATATTTTGTGCACGGGTAAACGTGACAGCAACTGCCAGTCATTAAGAATTGTTTGTATTGCATTAATTATCCTGGTGGACGAGTGGTTAGAACGTCCGAGGTCGTGGGTTCGATCCGCGGCCGCGACAAAGTCGTAAAAAATGTAATGTTATAGCTGCCTTGCTTGGTGCTCAGCATATAAGGGTTGTTGCAGGACTGGTTGACTCGGTTTCAGGATAATGTGACTGGGTGTGGTATCATGCCACATGTCTACGGCGTGATACTGCGTATGGCAGCACTTTATCTGTCTCAAGTAGATATCGTCTCCAAATGACTGAACTACTGTCGTAGGGCGTTTAATCCAACAAACAAACAAAAGAACAATAATTCAATTATAAAGCTCGTTTAGCGCTGAGATAACATGGCTCTAAATGTGATGGTGTCGCATTTCTTTTGTTTATCAAAGTACATTGGATAGTTCGAGCGATGCTAGGGCCTCCGTGGCAGAGAGGGTAAAGTCGCCGACTTAAACATTCACTCAGCCCCTCACCGCGTGAGTTCGAGTCCCGGCAGGGTCATTCGATTTTTTATGTGAGGAAGCCTTCCAGCTGGCTTGCGGTAGGTCGTGGGTTTTACCCGGATGC
>CM037783.1:34572611-34622611 GCA_021229015.1 Solen grandis | reverse complement strand
AAAAATAGGTAAAATAAAAAACAATAATTAATTTGTGACAATTTCCAATTCTGTCATATGTAGATTTGTGTACATATTTAATGATGTCTTAATTTGATAATGTGCAATTAATAATCTGTTGTCTTTATCAGTTACCCATCATCCCATCCAGAAAGGTTCAGGTGCCATTGTGCCAGTTTGCCTGTGTAAGTATTCTTCATTCAGTTTAGTAAGGCACAATAATACTTGTACTTTGTGAAATACCACATATCTGTCAGTTTTTTTTACACACAAGATTCTTTTTACTATGTTCTAAACAGAGCTGGGTCTATTTATAATTAGTCCCCTACTGGTGTTTACACCGGAGGGGACTATAGGTTTGCTCTCTGTCTGTCTGTCCGGAAATCTGGATCCCGCAATGACTTTAAAACAGTTTAAGGTAATATTTTGAAAAATGTTATATGAATAGATGACAGTATGGAGATTCTGCACCTCACTTGGCCACCAGAGGCGGGGCTAATTTGCCTTATATGTATATAATGAATGTAGTAATGTCTTTAAATGGCATCTCCTCTTAAATCACTTGTCAAAATTTGATTAAATTTGGCAGGGTGGATCATTTGGTTAAGCATCACAAAAGTTGCTAAAATAATTCTGATCCGTAAAAAAACATGGCCCCCATGGGCTGGATCTAATTTGTCTTATATGTGTATAGTGAAATCTTTAAATGACATGACATCTCCTCTGAAACCGCTAGATAGATTTTGATTTAATTTGGTAGGGATAATCCTTGGGTGAAGCTTCACAAAAGTTTCTAAAATTATTTTGATCCATAAAAAAATATGGCTGCAAGGGGCAGGACTAATTTGCCTTATATGTATATATTGAAAACTTAAAATGACCTCTCCTCTGAAACTGCTGGACAGAATTTGATAAAACTTTGCAGGGATCATCTTCTTCAAAACTACTGGCCAGATTTCAAAATGTTTTAATATAGACAGATGTTCCTTTTTTATGCTTACAGGTTTCTGAAAAAAAAGAGTGAAAGCTCATGTCATGAGAAGTAAGGGTTTCCATGTTCATGTTTATGTGTTATGCTCCTCAAAGAGGAATAGGTGGTATCTGGAACTTAAATAAATGAGGCTTTTCATGTAGGATCAAATCGGTTTTCATGTAATTTTGCTGAAAAGCATGTGCTTAACAGTATATAAATAGTATATTACTATTTTTTGTAGAACTTTATTTCAGACTCTTAAAATGTGTTTGTACCTACAGTTCAGTTTGGAAAAAACTTGTGTTTGTTTTTCCGGAGTAAGTCTATTGCCTCTATAAAAATTATATGAGTAATTGAAGTAATAGCTCAGTATTTACTTGTTATATATTTATTGAGTATATTTTGTCAGCTACCTTTGATTAAGCTTTACACTGCATTAATAATTAACGAGTAAAGTGGCCCATATATTTAGCATGTCATGACTGGCTTGATTTCAATTGAGTTTTTAAATGAGTTGTTATAATTAAATCTTGGATTTATTTTGTCTGCCTTATTTCTGAGTATCTATTGGTCAGATTTTGCTATATCATCAAAGCATTTACAAGTTCCACCCTGAATTATGCATATATGATAGTTCTTTGTCAATTTAATGATATTAACTAGGATATAATGAGTTATTGTGCTTAAATTTCCCAGATATAACAGCCCAGGCCACTTGTTAAAATTTTAAAAATTTATGTTTTGCATGATTTGCTTTATAATAAGCACTTTTATATTTCTATAATTTACCTTGCTGTTTTTTTCCATTCACATGAAATATTTATATTTTTTTATTTTCATAAACCTTAAAATCTCTATGATGTTTTAAAGAGAAATTTATCACTGTACAGGCAATATATAATGCTCTTCCCTATTCTTTATATACAGCGTATCATTATAGGCAAAACTATATAAACAGAATGTTTGTCCATGTGTGTGAACTTTTACTGATGCAAGCTATAGAAAAAACTGTACAGTGTTGGATTTGGTGCAGTTAAGATTAAGCACTGAGTATTAAGAGTATCATAGTTCTTTAGCAACCATTCAGTAGTTGTACTATTTGAATTTGAAATTAGATAAAATTGCATAGTTTGCGAGAATATATGGTGAATCCACCAATTTTTTTTTTTAAAAAGTAACATTTCTGGGGAGCACCGTATGGTGGGTTCTATATATTGTTAAAAATACCTCCTTATTTGGAAGGGAACCCGAAAGCCTTAGAAGGCACAGACTCTGAATTGTATCTCCATCCACTGTTATTTATCTTTTAAAGTTATTCATTTTTCGTGTTTATATTATGTGGTATTTATACAAACATTGTGACGAAGATGCTGTAATGGGTAGAAATTTGTACCTATGACATTTCACTTGCATAAGTGTTGGAAATATTGAGTGACATTGTTTTAAAAAAAAAAAAATTTACAATTATTTATGTCATTTACATTTAAGGCAAGCATCAACAAGCACAGAGGGGATGTGTCCAGTTTGTGAAAGACAGTTCCCACTTGAAGTACTACAAATGCACGCTGCATCATGTGGGGATACTAGGTAATTTATCAGATATGAATTGAATGAAATGAATAGTTTTCTTTACTTAGTTTTATGATGTCAGCCTTTGGTTCTTTTATGCTCAAATGTCTGTAATGTAAAACTTTTTTTTTTAAATGTGCAAAGGTGATATGCATCAGTCTTAATCTAAAGGTCTTGATTTATTTCTCCATTTATTTCCCCCAATAAACAAGTAATGGTGTCTATATGATTAATCTTGTTGGTTGCTTTTTAGCTGACCTGAGCTTTTGATAGCTTTTAGGATGGTATAAGGGTATATGTCCATCTGCCTCTCCAAATGAAAGAGATGTTCAGTGGCCAATATTGGCTCAGAAAAAAAGGAATTACGCCCTCGAATGATGAAAAAATAAAAGATGTCACTTGCTTTGCATTCTGGCATCACATTTTTAATAAATTTTGTTAAAACATATTATTATTGCATGTTCATATGGTTGGGGTGTGGGGGGAGTGAGTGAAACTCAGGCTAGCATCAAGGGACCATTATGGCCCTCTTGACTTTGGTGTCTCCAGTCTGTAACCTTGTAATAAATGGGTGGTAAATATTTTAAAAAACTAGCTCAAATGTATGCCATATTCAAACCAAGATTCTTTACATTTGGGAAGAAATAGAGTATTTACCCATTAAATTTCATTTAAAATTATGAAAGTTATTGTACTTATCATTTTTAGCTCATATGAGCACATAGTAAATTTTATGGTAAATTATGTCAGGAGTTACAGCCCTTTTAATATTAAGATTATACATGGTTTACTCGATCATCTTTATTTTAAGCTATCATCTTCAATTTCATGACATTATGGCCAGAATCTTGGCAAAGTTTACGGCTGATATTGGCCAATTAGGTCGGGAGTTATAGCCCCTGATTTATTAGAAAATACCAGATGTTAACTTTGTGTACACTATACAATTAGACAGCAATCCTCATTAAACTTGATGACAATATTAATTGCAACAATATCTCAATGTAGTTTTATCATGGCTGATATTGGAATGACATTTCTACAGTTTAGGTCCTTGAAATTTCAGAACATACCACTGATGCCACGTTTACTCTCTAGCACTTACTTTTCATAAGCATTGCAGGAAATGTGTCTTAGGTTAGTTATTTCAAGGCCATCTTAGCCTGCATCTTTTTTTGTATAAGGGCTGTGACTTTGTCATTATTGAGGGAGTTTTAAAATATTTTGGAATAATGTTTACCATATGGATATGATGTTTAGTTTGCAAGCCCAAAGGTACACTTTGACAAGTTTATCAATAGTTTTATAATACTTCTTTAGTAATAAAATGTGCAATGTGAGGAGTATATTGTAACCATACTGGGCAATTCCAAGAAAGAAAGTTGAAATAACATCTAAAACCAATTGTTTATGGTTTTGTAATTTCATTTCAGCAGGCCACTGAAGGAACCTTGGAAATATAAAATGGAGATTGATGTAAAAGTGAAACTCCATGGTCAATTAAGGTTGTGCGGCGACTTTTAAATACAGCTATAGAACAGCTTGAAGAATCAGAAGAGGAAGACTGGCAGAAAAACATGTCGATTCAGTTCATTGGTGAGGAGGGTGTTGACTCTGGGGGATTACTGAGAGAGTTTTTCACATTATTATTCAAAGGGTCAAACATATTTGAAGGGAATAATTTCAGTGTGAAACCAGATCTTTTGGAGAAAAGACATTATTACCTGATCGGTAGAGCAATGGCTGTTGCTCTGTTTAATGGACACCCGGGCCCAAGATGTCTGAATCGTTATGTGACACAGTACATCCTTAAAGGAACTCAACCAGACTTTAAATCTGTACCTACAGAGGAAGTTCATCGAGCTGATGTGGTAGCTGCTATTAAACAGATTGAAGGAGCAACGTCTGAAACAGTGGCAAGTGTCTATAATGAAATCATTCCATTATTAGCAGAAACTGGCTATACTGAAAGTTTAAGTTGTGAGAAAAGGGAGCAATCCATCAGTGCTTTAAAAGGTCATTTTCTTCTTTATCGTGTCATGGCATCCATTAACCAGTTCATGGAAGGGGAGATTACTTTCATTATTTATTTGCTTTCATTTATTTTTTTTTTTTTGGAATGTTTGCTTCTTATAACACAATCCTTTGTATTGCAGATTTGTCCAATATCTAGGTTAATTTAAGAGTAGTCATATGTATTTGTATTACCTTGTGATTTTATCTTTAGACTATGAGCTGAAGTTTCCATCATCAATGCAAGATATAAACCATTCTCATTGTCATTTCAAAATTAAAACAACTTCAGTATCTCACAATGCTGCAGCTGTCATAATATTTTTATAAACCTGATATTTATAGTTACCAAACTAAAGTATTCTTTATTGAAAATGTAAATGTTTTCATGTGTCAAAGAATCTTCACTATGACAAAAAAAAAAAACTTTTTAACACGGCTACATGTATTTCTTGAAGAAATTTGCCATATACATGTGTACTTTCAAAATAAATTAAGTTTGAAACTACACGGTGTGCTTCAAGTTCTACAACAGAATGCTTCTGAAGCTGAAGGATACTTCTGCAACAATAGCTATCCAACAGCAGATGAGGTTGAGGCATTTTTCAAACCATCCTATTCTTTGAAGCCTGAAGAAAAAGGCGTGGAAGAAATCCTCATGTACAACTGGAGCAAATTTCTGAAGAAAGTTGAACGTATGTATTGACAATTGTTATTTGTGAGGAACTGTATAATAGTGAAGTTAACCCTTTTTTGTGGGAGTTTCAAGAATTAAAAAAGCTGTTTCTTTTTGGGGTTTAAACACTTGCCATGTCAAAGCCAAATGTTAGGTCTAGTTTTTGGCATTCGGATTATTATAGTAGTAGTTTATACTGGTCTGTCAAGTGTAGGGATGTGACTTTAATTAGTATCGGGAACTGGTCTGTCTGGTGTAAATAAATGATGGAAAAGTTATTGGCTGGACATAAGATTTGTAGTTATATATCTTTTAAAGATATATTAAAACCTGTCTTAAGCGGCCAGTCAAGAGAACAATAGAATGTGACCGCTTAACAGAGGTGGTCGTTAAATGAAGGTTAAATATATAATACTGCAGTTTGGTCGCTAAATGCAGGTTGATCACTTACGATCACTTACTACAGGTGGCCGCTAATACAGATTCAACTGTATTTGATTAAAAACTAGAGCTATCACTAAAAGTGATGAATACCCCCACACAGCCTTTGTTTACAATCAAGTGCCCAGCTATAGGAGGGCCATAACTCAAAAGAAAATCAGTCAACCGTAACCATTTCATAATATGCACATCTGTGCTTGATATTGAAGCTTCCTATGACGTTTGTTTGAAATCTATCCAGTAGTTATTGAGAAATAGCGTGGACAAAGAAAACTCCAAAAAATCAGCAAAGGGCCATAACTAAAAAAAAAAACAATCAACCGTAACAATTTCATAATATGCACATCTATGCTCACCAGTGAAGCTTCCTATGATGTTTGATTGAAATCCATCCAGTAGTTATTGAGAAATAGCGTGGACAAAAAAACTACAGACGGACCGACGGACCAACCGACATGGTGACTCCTATATACCCCCCCAAACTACGTTTGTGGGGGGTATAAAAACTGCATTATTTCAATAAAATTCATGAAGGTTGATAATTGCATACATAAATATTTTTTATTTATTCCAGGAGGCAAGGTCACTTCTTCATGGGTTGATGTAGAGCTTGATGAGGAATCAGAAGTGACCCTGAACATGGGTCATTTATTACAAGCTCTACTTGGATGTACTCAGCTTCCAATGAACATGACGAGTGGTGCCATAGAGTTTGATCATTCTTCACATGATTTCCCAAAAGTCAACACATGTGCTCCTTCTATATTGTTCTCAAGAACTGAACATATACAAAATTATGACGTTTTCCAAGATGCTTTACTTAGCATCGTAATTGGTTCATATGGCTTTGGAATTGCCTAAAATTCTAAATTACCCGTAACAGTTACAAACATACTTGGAAAAAGCTATTTTCATGCCCCGACAATGCCATTGGGGGGCATATAGATTTTTAGCTCGACTATTCGTAAAATATGAGAGCTATTGTAGTCACCCTGGCGTCGGCGTTGGCGTTGCAGCTTTTGGTTAAAGTTTTGCGTGCAAGTTACTATCAACCTTATATCTCAATAACCATTTATGGTATTGACTTGAAAGTTTATAAATATGTTCAGGGGCATCAGACAACCAAGGTAGATAACTCTTGACTAAATTTAATATGAATTATGGCCCCTTTTTAACTTAGAAATTTTGGTTAAAGTTTTGCATGCAATAGAAAATTTGGTTAAAGTTTTGTGTGCAAGCTACTATCTAGTTTGTATCTCAATAACCATTCATGGTATTGACTTGAAAGTTTATGAATATGTTTAGGGGCATCATACAACCAAGGTAGATAACTCTTTATGCAATATATTACAAATTATGGCCCCTTTTTAACTTAGAAATTTTGGTTAAAGTTTTGCATGCAAGATACTCTCATGCTTATATCTCAGTATCAAGCATGCGATTAATTTGAAACATCTTTAATATGTTTAGGGGTATCATACTTTTATGGTAGACAACTTTTGATGGAATATATACAAGTTATGGCCCCTTTTTTAACTTAGAAATTTTGGTTAAAGTTTTGCATGCAAGATACTTTCATGCTTATATGGGATTGATTTGAAACATCTTTAATATTTAGGGGTATCATACTTTCAGGTAGATAACTTTATGGAATATTTACAATTATGCCCTTTTTAACTTAGAAATTTTGGTTAAAGTTTTGCATGCAAGTACTTTCATGCTTATATCTCAGATCCAGGCATGGATTGATTTGAAATATCTTTAATATGTTTAGGAGTATCATACTATCAAGGTAGATAACTTTTTATGGAATATATTACAAGTTATGGCCCCTTTTTTTAACTTAGAAATTTTGGTTAAAGTTTTGCATGCAAGATACTTTCATGCTTATATCTCAGAGTCCAGGCATGGAATTGATTTGAAACATCTTTAATATGTTTAGGGGTATCATACTATAAAGGAAGATAACACTTGATGGAATAAATTAAAAGTTATGAACCCCTTTCAACTTAGAATTATGGTTAAATTTTTGCATTCAAGCTACTATCCAGCTTATATCTCAGAAATTGCTTGTGGAATTTACTAGAAAGTTAAGGTGTGTCTTCAAGGGCATCAGAAAACAGGAGGATAACTTTTGGACTGATGTAAATTATGGCCCTTTTCTAACTTGGATTTTTGTTTTAAGTTTTGCATGCACAGTGTTATTGTGCTTATGTCTCAGTAACTAGGCATGGGATTGATTTTAGACATCATAAATATATTAAGGGGTATCAGACTATCAAGGTATATCATTTTTTACTATTACTATGAAGGGCAAGAATTTAAATAGATTTCATTTGATTTACCAACAAGCATTTTGAATAGTCGAGCGTGCTGTCCTCTGACAGCTCTTGTTTAGCTTGACTATTCGAAGAATATGAGAGCTATTGTAGTTTTTGGTTAAAGTTTTGCATGCAAGTTACTTTTAACCTTATATCTCAACATTATATCTCAATAACCATTTATGGTATTGACATGAATGTTTATAAATATGTTCAGGGGCATAGTGCGTCGTCCGTCGTCAAGAATTGCTTGTGAACACTCTAGAGGCCACAGTTTTGGCCCAATCTTCATGAAACTTGGTCAGGATGTTTGTCTTCATGATATCTCGGATGAGTTCGAAATTGGGTCATGTTGTGTCAAAAACTAGGTCACTAGGTCAAATCTTAGAAAAACCTAGTGAACACTCTAGAGGCCACAACTTTGGCCCAATCTTCATGAAACTTGGTCAGGATGTTTGTCCACATGATATCTCGGATGAGTTCGAAATTGGGTCATGTGGGGTCAAAACTAGGTCACTAGGTCAAATCCTTGAAAAACCTTGTGAACACTCTACAGGCCAGTTTTTGCCCAATCTTCATAAAATTTGGCCTGGATGTTTGTCCACATGATATCTCGGATGAGTTCGAAATTGGGTCATGTTGGGTCAAAAACTAGGTCACTAGGTCAAATCTTAGAAAAACCTTGTGAACACTTAGAGGCCACAGTTTTAGCCCAATCTTCAATAGATTTGGTCAGGATGTTTGTCTAATTGATATATTGGATGAGTTCGAAAATGAGTCACATGGGGTCAAAAACTAGGTCACCAGGTCAAATCTTAGAAAAATCTTGTGAACACTCTAGAGGCCTACATTTTTGTCCCAGTCTTCATTACACTTGATATGAATGATGACTGCATGAATTCCCAGTTGAGTGCAAATTCAGGTAGGATCAATATGTAGGTCACTTAGTCAACTGTTAGAAAAACACTTTAGATGCCAGATTTTTTGTTATTATGCCTAACACAGCCATCTTAATCAGGTGAGCGACACAGGGCCATCTTGGCCCTCTTGTATTAAATGAACTGTCAAGTCAAGTCAAACTTTCAGCCTATTTTCCCTTCACCTATTTTTATTTGTAGCATATTTACTGCTTGTATAATGATGACAAATACTCTTTCACTTGAAGATAAATGTCTGTTTCAAAAGAAGAATTTTCTGCGCAGTCTTTTATTTGATTGATAACTCCTATAACATCATTTGGGAAAGGAATTAAAGCAGGAACAACAATGTCTTCCTCTTCTGTGTCTATGCCTATGTATCCTTCAATATCTACCCCAAACATCACTGCGTCCTGAAAAAAAAAATATATACCCATGGAAGACAGCAGTATGTTGACAAATTTGCCATGAATAAACTGCTACCAGCCAGAGATTGCATCACTAGTAATACATGGATAGGTCTGTGTTTTCAAAAGCCAACAAAGGTAATATAGACATAAATTCAGTTAAATAACACATTTTGGACAGAACCATAAAGGCATGTGAAGAGTACAGCAACTTCAATCGTTAGCAATCGCACGTTCTCTTTTTTTCTGGCTTGCAAAATAACTATCAACAGCAGTAATTTGAAGTATGTCCAACTAACGCATACTTTCTTGTATCTAGATTTCTGAAAACTTGTATAGCCTATGCCTTTCTGGTCGACTAATACTTTGTTTATAAGGGTTGTACTAAGGGCTGTCTGGGTGTAATTGACATAAAGCAACAGCTTTGGACACACAGATTTTAACCTCTGGATGTCCATTTGACCTCCATTTTTCAGTCAGACACTTATTGTTCTTATTGAAAAACAAATAACACCAAAACAATATTAAGAGTAAGGCAATGTTACTGTTAGTTCACTGAAATGACTACAAATGCACATAAACAAACTTTTGGAGTAAAATCCTAAAATCTAATGCATCATTTATTATTATTGACTAGAAACAAAGAAATATGAATGATTAAGTCTATATGTACACAAAGTTACCCAAGTTTCATACAGTTAGTAAAACAATTTCAGTATCTGGACATCCTTGAATTTTGCCTGGGAGATTCTTTCCCCACCCCCACATGCACAAGACTGGTCTAACCCAGGAACCGTGCAAAGAACTAGTCCAAGTTAATAAAACATATTTCTTTGAATCAATATAATATACTGTAAAACAGTAAGATTTAAGTCTGCCTTACCTCTTCTGATAATTCAATTAATGGGTCATTTGCCTGTCCCATAATCCAAAGTTGCAAGGGGGTTTTATTGCCTTCTGTCCTTAATGGTCTCCTGGAAACTGCTGCACTGAACTTCTGTAAAGAATTCTGGATCCTTTCTAGATATACAACATGTAACGCATACATATCCAGTTCACTCTCCACATTCATATAACCAGTCTCTTCCATTTCTGTGAACAAGCGATGATACGCCCCAGTGCAGCCATACCACACTTCCCTCCAGAACCTTTCTATTCTGTAAAACAAAAAAAAAAGGTTTTTTTTTCAAATGTATGCAAAATTTTAAAGATAAGCATTTTATAGTTTCATACAAAACATACCTGCCCTGAAAACATTATTTGACCAAGTACACTCAACTTAGGTCTTTGGTTATAGGAATTTTTTCATATTTTCCCCCTTGTTGGCCTTTATAACAGGATTTTTTCTTCTTGAAGGGACCAGCAATTGTCCCGCAGACACAGACCAGAATTCATAACCCTTCAAATGCGTCTTTACCCGATTGGTGCATTTTGACGCACTCACAAAGAGCATACCCAAACCTGGTTGTTTGTATGATACTGTAGCTCAGAATTAAGTGAGAATTTAACCAAGGTCTGCCTGGCACAGAAAAATCCAGTTTTTCATATATATCATTTCTGAAAACTAATACAGAGACCCCTAGACAAAGTGATTCAGATTTATCCCTCCCCACCCCCAAAAAGGGAACTTTAGTGGGTGTATAATAGGCACTACATACCTTTGGTTATGTACACTACGTCCTGTAATATGACATTTGTTTTGAAGTCCTCGACATTGTAGCATGTATTCAGCAATTCGAATATTTTCTTTCCCCTTATCAGTCCTGACACGATGTGGCAAACCATATTCACTGACTCCCAACTTAAAGGCTTCCAGTGCAGTTTCGGCTTTATTATCAGAAGCTACTTTCAGATAAGTTGGTAATCTTGAGTAACCATCTATCCCACCGTGAATCGCAAAACGCCATCTATTTGAATATACAACAAAGGAACTGCATAAATTAATTTTTAAAACATTTTAAGTTATATAAATTTGATAATATGGAGGAAAAAGAGATATACACTAATGAATAACCTGAACAATCACTGAATGTGATGAATACCCTAGATGTTAAGTTGTGACAGGATGGGACAAAATAAGACCAATCATCTACATGGAATTAATTTTTTAACATTTTTGAAAGAGGACCACCAAAGGAACATAGCTGAAAAGTTTAATGACAAGAAGTCAGAATATGACAAAACTTTCAGAGCAGACCACTTTTCCAACAAGCTAAGAAGTCGATGAAATAAAAACAGCTAATACCCCTTTCATTTTCTTATTTTCCTAGAGTTGCAAAGATGATTTTCCAACTGAACTATTTCGTCTCGACTGTCAAATCATTCTGATTGTTAAACCACTTGTGTGTGTGTGTGTACATGTGCATATACAAACACAATTAAATCGATGAAACTGCCCAATTTTCGATCTCATACATTTTATTTTCACATTCACATCTACAGATATCCAAAGTCAAAGTCACAAAAGGTAAAAGAAAATTCCTGGAGCTAGCACAAACAAGGTGTTTTTTGGATTCCAAAGAAAAATTGACTAGATCCGTGTCAAAAATTTATAGGAACATGACCTTCATTTTATTATGATAAACATATGGACCAAAAACTACTTAAATACGTCAACCTGTTGGGAAGTTAACACATGAACCAGGAGGGGTTGTGTGTGTGTGTGTTTTGCAACATTTAGGTCGAAAAGTTTACAGATTTTGTTCAAGGTCAAATTTAACCTTCACTTTATTGAGATTAACATGTGTACCAAATATGTAGCAGGGTACAGGTATTTGGTGATAAATCAATAAGCAAGAAGACATGTGACTTGATAGCTCATTTGGTTGAGTGCAGGAACGGTATTCCCGAGGCCCTGGGTTCGTGTCCCGGTCAAATTTTTTCACCTCCTGTAACATTTGTTTGATATGGCTATTGCTTCGGCACCACAAGAATGTTTTCACAATGTTCTTCGTCTCTAAGAATTCAGGACAAATTCTTAATTTGGAGGGGGTATATGTAGTCGGGTACAGGTATTTGGTGATAAATCAATAGGCAAGAAGACATGTGACTTGATAGCTCAGTCGGTAGAGTGCAGGAACGGTATTACTGAGGCCCTGGGTTCAAGTCCCAGTCGAATCATTGATTTTTTCACCACCTGTTACAAAAATAAATTAGAAATATCAGACAAGTTGTATTCAGCAAATTCTTTGTCAAAAGGGACCATAAGTTTGTCTAAGGCCAAAAAAGAAAAAAAATAGTTCCATTTCTGGTCTCCAGCGAATAAAAAAAGAGAGTCGGTAAGTCAGGATTCTATTTTTTTTTTTTTTTACATGAAACAAAAGGTAAAAAAGGGAAATATCTTTTTTAAAGGTGGAAAGATAAAAAGAAAACACTTGGGGTCGTTCATTGAAGAATGAGGGTTGGTCAGGAGACCATAAATGGAACTTTTTTTTTGGGGGGGGGGGGGCCTAAGACTTACTGATTTTGCCCAAAATTGAACTTATCTTCATTGATTAAGAAAAAACGTGTACCAAAAAAATTAAATCTGTCAACCCATTCGCGAGTTGTCACATCATAGTAAAATTGAAACTGAAAAGGGGCTATATCTGTGTCAAACATTTACAGATTTTGCCCAAAATTGGCTTTCATTTTATTAAGATTAACATGTGTACCAAACAATTTTCAAATCTCTCCACCTGTTTAGGAGTTATCATGCATAAAAGGTGTGTTTTTTGCAAATTATAAGTTAAAAAGGGACCAGTACTGTGTCAAAACACTACAAGCCCATCTGCACACCAAACAACATACCCCAATGTAACAGTTCTCTCAGGACTTTGCCCTGGCAAGCTAAGAACTAGACCAGCAGATAGTAAACTATTCCCCACACACCCCACCCCAATCTTACACAAATCATTTTTGGAGCAATTTTTGTAATTACCATCACGCTAAAACAGAAGCTGTATTTTTTTTAAATATTGTTTCCATAACATTATTTTTTAACATTTGAATTTGTTTATAATTAATAATGTTTATAATTAATAACTAGCCTAGGTTGAGATTTGCTAAAAACTTTAATTTATTTCTCAAAGTAAGTTCTGTATATCTACGGTCAGCCACTTTTTCAAAGGAAAATTAAAATTGGTTATTTCATATTGAAGCACCAGAAGTTAATCCTTTTGCATTCATTGCTTTCATATTCATTTTCCACTACTGGTAGAGCACGCTTACAGTAAGCTCATTTACTGGATACCAAAACATCACCTTTTAGGGAAAAAATATCCAGTATATTGGCAAATAATTATTAATATTTTCTTTAGTAGTAAGTGCTAAATATTGTGTTTGCACAATATGATATGCTTAAAATTAAAATTATACTGCAATGGATGTTGTCCAGGCCAAAATTACAAATGCAAACCTTAAGGAGCTTCAATGGACATCATCAGCACAACAATCCTTACTATTTAAGGCTACCTACCTAATAAGCTTATGATTGGAATCAACATGCCAAAGTGCATTTGGAGCTGTAACACTGTATGTTCTCCTTTTTATTCTGTAATTCCTCATAAACATTTTTCTGACGAGGACTCCAAACGGGTCAACTCTACGCATGGCCTCTAAAACTCGGGTCTCTTGAATCCTAAAACCACCAGCTTTTAGATGTCCCAACACACTTTTATACCCAGAGTCAGGAAATTCTGTCACTTTCTTGGATACAATCTCATCCAGTTCTGCATCACTTATTTGAGTATAAGAGTCTCTTATTGACAAGCCAAATTCCTGCATCCTGTTTATGATAGTTCTTCTACTGACTGACATCAAGTCTGCCATTTCATTTATTTTAAATCCATTTCCTATATAGTAAGACATTGTCTCTTCGGGAATTAAAAATGATGGCCTTCCTCTCTCATTACAATGTTTTAATTTTGGTTTTTTACTTTGCATGACTTCATCTTTTTCAGTAAGATTATGCATAGCACTGATAATTAGATCATAAACTTCTTGGTAGTCAGTAAGTGTCATTGCCTCTAATTCCAGTAAAAATTGAACCATGTTTTCCAAATGAAACTCCAGATTTTCTGTTCTACAGTTTTCTACATCATCTGCAATCTTAAGTAACCTGTCAGCTATGACCTTCTTTACTTCTCTTGTCCTGGAAAAAATCAACAATAAAAGAATGTACTGAAACTGGATTCTAACCAGACAGAGGATATCTAAAATGTATGACACATGTTTTTTTTGTTGTTTTTTTTCCAAATTTTAAAAAACTTATTTCAAAATATATACACCTTTAAATTCAATTCCCTGAAAATATATAAAGAAACAAACAAATTATGGTACTTAATAAATTTTCATTACACTGATTGGGAAATTACTTTCCATCCATGTGTCCTCAAATAGGTTAAATAGATATAATATACAGCACTCCTTGTAGCAGTTCACATGATCAGCTGGCAATATTCAAAAAGAAATCAATCTTACTCATCATATTGATATTCATCCTCTGCCATATTTGTAGGGAACACCTAATCTGCAATTAATGAATATATATCAACATGAATATCATGTAATACGAGTATTGATTGTTGAAATTTCTGTTAAGTTTATGATGTTATTAATGTTGGATTTAACATCCTACAAACATTATTTTATTTAATTGGAAACTTTCTACTTAGACCTATATAGTGCTCCCACACTGCAGTATCAAGCCGCAGACATGTAGCATGATACAATCAGTTACATTATCCAAACACTTGTCCAACCAGTCCTGGAGCAACCCTCTAGATATTCTGAACCCTAAGCAAAGAGCTACCAGTGGCATTTTTAACAATTTTGGTATGTCCCATTCAGGGTTAAACCAGCAAGCTAACAAACCTGGGGCTAATTCTTTAACTTCTCAGCTTTTTAAATGTTTGTTTCCTTAGAAATTTCAACTTTTCTTTTCATCAATCAATCAACATTCGAAACTTGGTTTGGAGCAGTGGTAATATACATCGCAATGAATCCTAACACTGCAGATTCGTATCCCGTTTAGGATCAAGAATTCTTATGAACTTAACTAGCAGAAAATACTTGTCCAACCCAGGAAATATACATAGTTCCCACATAAGTTAATATTCACACTCTTGATATTACCCTATTCGTATAATTATGATATATGTATACCTTTTTATAACACACCTGCAAAACCTATTTTTCAAAAAAGTGTTATTTTTCAGGTAGCGATGAAACTAGAAAGTTCCACAGCTGACATTCCCTTTTACATTTTATCTCACAGGAACGCAAATTCAGTTTTTATTTACATGCTACAATGACAAAAAATAGAATCCATTAAGATGTGTTGATTCATAGTACCCTCAAGCCAGCCTCACTGAATTACATTAATGTGCACAATAGTGATATTTAAGTTGGAAAAAAACTGTCAACCACTAGTTTGAAAACAATGTAAGACGTCCATACATTATAATTAAGGACTTGACTATTTGAGTTTACCGTCGCTTTGGCAGTATTTAAGTTATATAGCGACATCCAGCTAATTACAGTTGGAGGAAGACCCCGGATGTCTCCATGTTGAAGAGTTATAGTCAAAACGGACCCACTATTAAAACGTACCCAACTCAAAACGTTACCCCAAATGTTGGTCAAAATGTAACCACCTATTAATTGGTCATAATGAGCACAAGTTAAATTATTTTTATGACTGTGCCTTTTAAAGTACAATTAATATGTTTAAATGTAATGTTTATCAGTTAAAGTTATATGTTTTTATATTATTTCATGAATGCCATCAAAAATATTCCATAAGTTTTAATGATAAACACATCAAAATAAAAATCAGAAAAATATTTCATTCTTTCAATCATATACCAGAATTAAATGCTGTGAATACAAGAATTCAATGTAAGTGTGAAGAGCATAATCACTTCGCAATTAAGGTTGCCATCTTTCACACCTTTATTTATGCTATCAGCTCTTAATAAAATGCTACGGGTGAACATGTTTTACTTGATTGGTATAATCTGACTCAATTAAAGTTGTTTATAATTCAATTAAGACAAAAAGCCGAAATACACAATTGTAGAGATCAAAGGTACCGGTAATCATGTATTAAATTGAAACTGAATTCAATTCAAATTAAGTTTTAAACATGAATTATAAAAGAATGTTTTATTCAAAAATTAAAAGTATAAACATTAAATTGTTTAAGAATATTGATATTAATAATTAGATATATCATAAATAAGAAAAAAATTCTAGGGTACGTTTTGACCTAAAAATTGGTTACGTTTTGATTCGCTCCATAGAACCCCCGACCTAACCCTAAGGACTTAGTTTTGCACTTCGATGATTTTTTTTAATTATTGAAGATCACGACTGTTTCTTGGGTCAGTTGGAACTGTGTAATATCAAAATTATACCTTATCTGGAGTATGTATGAACATGCTGTTAGATTAGACATATAAATATATCTGTCTATGTCGGTATGAACTAGTTTCCCAGCAAACGTAAAATTACTAAATTCTTCATCTGCATAAAGTTAATAAATAACTTACATCCAACTGGATTCTTCAGAAAAATCTGAAGTACACATTTGTGTACATGTAATCCGATATCATACTACTTTCGGTTTGGCGATATCTCCAATGCAAAAGCGTGACAACCTGTACAAAAAATAGCTTGTCGTGCCGAGTTGATGGGACTGAAAAAGCTGGTACTGTAAAATGTTCTTTTGGGACTTAAGTTATGATAATACTTACCAATGCTTTTCTGTGTGCAGGCCAAAAACCTCTCAATTCAGGTACTGCATATCACGAGCCGATGTAAATAACAAACACCACGCATGCGATCTGGATACTGTTCGTAGTTTCGTATCACAAAATATATTTGCTAAATAGAGTTTTATGTACTTCGTGATAAATATAAAAAAAAAATTCTCAAATTTTTACTTTTATATTATATTTCAACTCTTGTTACGCAAATAAATCTATATTTTTCATGGACACAATATATTACGGAGATGTACGATCATCCCGTAATTTTCCGGAGTTCTAGGCATTCAGTTGCCTCCCCTGAGTAAAAAGAATGCAGGATTTTGATTCTACGAATTTAATTTTCTTTAATTATTCTGCCTCAAATGGGACAGTAGGAACGACAATTTAACGAAACACATACGTCACACTGATGGTTGCTCCACAAAACTTTTAGATATTTTCAAATCAATTTATGACACATAACAGCCAAACCAAATTACTAAAGCAAGATACAAAACGGCATAAGTCAGTAGACGGCATTGATAAACGCACTTAACATAATGATGCATATCACTTGTCAGTATGGCAAAGACAGAACTTCACGAGTAAACATGGACTTGTAAGAAGGAAGGATGTAATATTTGCCCTAATTCTGTTCCATAAAATAAAAATTAAAATGGGCGAAATATTATAATTATATATTGTGCGCTTGGGAACGTGTACAAATAACTACAATTTTTTTTTATTTATTTATTTATTTATGTATGTATTTATGTATGTATGTATGTATGTATGTATGTATGTATTCTTTTCAATGTACACACGTGAACGTGCGCCCTTTAACGTGTATTTGGAAATGAAGAAGAGGGAAAAAAGCAGACATGGAAAGCACGTTTCATTTATTCATGATATGAATGTGCACTGGTGTGCGCTTTCATACACTTATCATTATGATTCAATTATTAGTATTATGTTAATACTTATATTTAATAATATAATATAGAATCACGTACACAGAGGAGCGCGTGCATACCTGATAAAATGTTTAAATGGTATTCAAATAAAAAATGCGCTCGCATACACATTTAATGTGTGTTTTCTTTCTTCCGCAGGGTAACCAGCGTTATCACGTGATCTTTTGAACATAGCCGTGACGTACGTACATCGAGGCAACGTCGCCACGCAACGCACGTCACGTCTATTTTCCTCAGTTCACGTTGGAGACCGTGTTGTGATTGCACACGGTCGTTTCGGGTGAGCGCGGAGAGGGTTTCTACCGGGATCAGCGTGCGCAGAGACGAACAGACACATTACCCAAAAAGACCTCGGCGCTGTGTAAAAAACGTTAGTCACGTTATTTTATATTTCTTCAATTAAAACATCAAACTAGGAGCGTCGTTTAAAATTCGTTCTGAGTCTAGAATCTGATCTGCTTTGATAAGTTGATATTACACACGGCGTCCGTGACTGGTCGGAAAGGGCGAATGGGATCGAACATGGAATTCTCGCTTAGAAAACGTTCCCCGTGAAGCAACGAACCGCCGTGCTACGTTAGACCAAGTACGTTTATACGGTGTTGATATACTTACCTGGTACAGAGAATAGCATGATCGACTTTAACGCTTACCAATGTTCCAAAACATAATACTGTAGAATTATTAATATTCATGGGGAACTAATTTTCGTTGTTTTCGCTGATGACTGATCCACAAATATTTATAACCACGAAAACTGTTTGTTTCATAAACCTCATTTTTCCTGGAACATATTTCCACGAATATATGTACCAACGAAATTAATTCAATCATAGATTCTACGAAATTTAATGTCAATGAAAATAAATAATTTAACAGTAAATACAGAAGGAAAAAAAAAAAAATAATATTTAATAATTTAAATAATAATAATAAAAAATAATTAATGAAGATCTATAAATGAAAAAATAAATGGGCGAAATATTATATTAATCGTGTGCTCTTGGGAACGTGTACAAATAACTACAATTTATTTATTTATTTATTTATTTATTTATTAATTTATGTATATATGTATGTATACTTTTCAATGTACACACGTGAACGTGCGCCCTTTAACGTGTATTTGGAAATGAAGATGAGGGAAAAAAGCAGACATGGAAAGCACGTTTCATTTATTCATGATATGAATGTGCACTGGTGTGCGCTTTCATACACTTATCATTATGATTCAATTATTAGTATTATGTTAAGGACGTTTTCTACAGTTTCATAAAAAAATAGTTTTTTCTAGATTTTTTTTGATTTTTTCATATATGATGTAAAATTTTATGATAAGTTTAAAATTGAAAAGAAAAGAGTATGTTATCGTGTTGGTTTTTTTGCAAAATGACCGTTTCCATGGCAACCGTCAGACCAAAAATGGTTAAAATATATATTATTAATAAAGGACTTGTAAAATTATCCTGAAGAGCATTGTTTACACAAAAAACATGAAAGTACTTGCCAATTGCATTTTATTTTACTGCTGTATGTTACATATAACAATATAATAATCTGCAATAAAGAAAACTAGCATTTGCATGTTCAAACATTGGCAAAAATGACAAAAATAATCATAGTTTCTTCAAATAAATGAAAATTCTGAAAAACTTCTTTCTACAATTGTTTTTATTTTTTGCAAGCTTAAATAGAATTCAATGTGGAATTGAATAAGAAAAAGAAAATTATGGGTCATCGTGCTGGTTTTTTCAAAAATTGGTCATTTCCATGGTAACGGCATGAGACAAAAATAGTCAAAAAATATATTTCTTTCTTGCTCTACGTTGATAACACCGGAAGATTCGGGTTTTCGTGATAAATCGAACCTCTTAAATCCTTCTTGTATTCTTTTAACCTTGTCGGCCTTAGATTTTCGCACGAATTTTCCGTTAAGACGACATTGACGACTCATTTCTAAAATTCGTATACGAGTACATGTAGTTATCCGAATACTGTGCAACTTTCTCCTTTTTAGAGAGTATTCTCGTAAGGTAGGCAATCAAGAGGCAGTCAACGATGCGCACGGAGGATGCGTCGTAAAAACTCGCGAAAACGTCTTTAATACTTATATTTAATAAATATAATATAGAATCACGTACACAGAGGAGCGCGTGCATACCTGATAAAATGTTTAAATGGTATTCAAATAAAAAATGCGCTCGCATACACATTTAATGTGTGTTTTCTTTCTTCCGCAGGGTAACCAGCGTTATCACGTGATCTTTTGAACATAGCCGTGACGTACGTACATCGAGGCAACGTCGCCACGCAACGCACGTCACATCTATTGTCCTCAGTTGGCGTTGAAAACCGTGTTGTGATTGCACACGGTCGTTTCGGGTGAGCGCGGAGAGGGTTTCCACCGCGATCAGCGTGCGCGGAGACGAACGGACACATCACCCGAAAAGACCTCGCCGCTGTACAAAGCGTTTGTCACGTTATTTCTTCAATTAAAGCAGCAAACTTAGAGCGTTTTAAATTCGTTCTGAGTCTAGAATCTGATCTGCTTTGATGAGTTGATATTACACACGGCGTCCGTGACTGGTCGGAAAGGGCGAATGGGATCGGACATGGAATTCTCGCTTAGAAAACGTTCCCCGTGAAGCAGCGAACCGCCGTGCTACGTTAGACCGAAACCGTTTATAAGGTGTTGACATACTTACCTGGTACAGAGAATAGCATGATCTACGTTAACGCTTACCAATGTTCGAACATAATACTGTAGAATCATTAATATTCATGGGGATCTAATTTTCGTTGCTTTCGTGGACGACTTTATCCACGAATGTTTATCCCCACGAAAACTGTTTATTTCATAGACCTCATGTTTCCTAGAACATAGTTCCACGAATATATGTACCAACGAAATTAATTCAATCACAGATTCCACGAAATTTAATGTCAATGAAAATAACTAATTTAACAGTAAATATAGATGGGAAAAGAAAGAAAGTATTATGATATCGAGATATCGGGCGTGTGTAAAAGTAATAGAAATAATATTTAATAATTTTAATATTAATAATAAATAAATACAAAATGTAGATCTATAAATAAAAATTAAAATGGGCAAAATATTATATTCATTCTGTTTTCTTGGGAGCGTGTACAAATGACTACAATTTATTTATTTATTTAAACTTTTTAATGTACACACGTGAACGTGCGCCCTTTAACGTGTATTTGGAAATGAAGATGAGGGAAAAAAGCAGACATGGAAAGCACGTTTCATTTATTCATGATATGAATTTGCACTGGTGGCGCTTTCATACACTTATCATTATGATTCAATTATTAGTGTTATGTTAATTCTTATATTTAATTAATATAATACAGAATCACGTACACAGAGGAGCGTGTGCATACCTGATAAAATGTTTTAATGGTATTCAAATTAAAATTGCGCGCGCATACACATTTAATGTGTGTTTTCTTTCTTCCGCAGGGTAACCAGCGTTATCACGTGATTTTTTGACAATAGCCGTGACGTACGTACATCGAGGCAACGTCGCCACGCAACGCACGTCACGTCTATTTTCCTCAGTTGGCGTTGAAAACCGTGTTGTGATTGCACACGGTCGTTTCGGGTGAGCGCGGAGAGGGTTTCCACCGCGATCATCGTGCGCGGAGACGAACGGACACATCACCCGAAAAGACCTCGCCGCTGTACAAAGCGTTTGTCACGTTATTTCTTCAATTAAAACAGCAAACTTAGAGCGTTTTAAATTCGTTCTGAGTCTAGAATCTGATCTGCTTTGATGAGTTGATATTACACACGGCGTCCGTGACTGGTCGGAAAGGGCGAATGGGATCGGACATGGAATTCTCGCTTAGAAAACGTTCCCCGTGAAGCAGCGAACCGCCGTGCTACGTTAGACCGAACCCGTTTATAAGGTGTTGACATACTTACCTGGTACAGAGAATAGCATGATCTACGTTAACGCTTACCAATGTTCGAACATAATACTGTAGAATCATTAATATTCATGGGGATCTAATTTTCGTTGCTTTCGTGGACGGCTTTATCCACGAATGTTTATCCCCACGAAAACTGTTTATTTCATAGACCTCATGTTTCCTAGAACATAGTTCCACGAATATATGTACCAACGAAATTAATTCAATCACAGATTCCACAAATTTAATGTCAATGAAAATAATAATTTAACAGTAAATATAGATGGGAAAAGAAAGAAATATCGGGCGTGTGTAAAAGTAATAGAAATAATATTTAATAATTTTAATATTAATAATAAATAAATACAAAATGTAGATCTATAAATAAAAATTAAAATGGGCAAAATATTATATTCATTCTGTTTTCTTGGGAGCGTGTACAAATGACTACAATTTATTTATTTATTTAAACTTTTTAATGTACACACGTGAACGTGCGCCCTTTAACGTGTATTTGGAAATGAAGATGAGGGAAAAAAGCAGACATGGAAAGCACGTTTCATTTATTCATGATATGAATTTGCACTGGTGGCGCTTTCATACACTTATCATTATGATTCAATTATTAGTGTTATGTTAATTCTTATATTTAATTAATATAATATAGAATCACGTACACAGAGGAGCGTGTGCATACCTGATAAAATGTTTTAATGGTATTCAAATTAAAATTGCGCATACACATTTAATGTGTGTTTTCTTTCTTCCGCAGGGTAACCAGCGTTATCACGTGATTTTTTGACAATAGCCGTGACGTACGTACATCGAGGCAACGTCGCCACGCAACGCACGTCACGTCTATTTTCCTCAGTTGGCGTTGAAAACCGTGTTGTGATTGCACACGGTCGTTTCGGGTGAGCGCGGAGAGGGTTTCCACCGCGATCATCGTGCGCGGAGACGAACGGACACATCACCCGAAAAGACCTCGCCGCTGTACAAACCGTTTGTCACGTTGTTTCTTCAATTAAAGCAGCAAACTTAGAGCGTTTTAAATTCGTTCTGAGTCTAGAATCTGATCTGCTTTGATGAGTTGATATTACACACGGCGTCCGTGACTGGTCGGAAAGGGCGAATGGGATCGGACATGGAATTCTCGCTTAGAAAACGTTCCCCGTGAAGCAGCGAACCGCCGTGCTACGTTAGACCGAAACCGTTTATAAGGTGTTGACATATTTACCTGGTACAGAGAATAGCATGATCTACGTTAACGCTTACAAATGTTCGAAAACATAATACTGTAGAATCATTTTTATTCATTGGAACTAATTTTCGTTGTTTTCGTGGATGACTTTATCCACGAATATTTATCCCCACGAAAACTGTTTATTTCATAGACCTCATTTTTCCTGGAACATAGTTCCACGAATATATGTACCAACGAAATTAATTCAATCACAGATTCCACGAAATTAAATGTCAATGAAAATAAATAATTTAACAGTAAATACAGAAGGAAAAAGAAAGAAAGAATTTTGATATCGAGATATCAGGCGTGTGCAAAAATAATAGCAATCCTGTTTAATAATATCAATAATAACCCGCGTCGCTGTATTTATGGAACGTCCGTTTTTTCCATAAACTTCAAGCGACACTAATGCCTATAAACAATTAACTTATATATATTCTGAAAGAACATAGTCTCCAGTTTCAAAAAATAGTATCTTCAAGAAAATCCATCCATAAATAAAAAAAGATACAGCGATTTAAAAATCAACGTCTCCGATCAGAATTCGCTCCGACAGGGAAAAGATCGATCGGTACCTGTCCGTTGTCGGAAATTTCCGATCGAATTTCAACAGTCCGACCGGAGAAAAACGATCGTTTTTTCTCGATACCTTCTTTATATTTCAGAAACTTTGGGTGGTTGTTTATTGTTATTACCTGAACTTAGAATGCAAAATAATTATTTATTTTGATGATGATGTTGATGATGATGACGTTATTTGCGTGAATTTATTCGTGTAATTAATTATAGTGGGTAAAAACAAAAACCGAGGTAGAGCGTCTACCATTACTGAAGAAACATACTGTTTTAAACGGAAAATAACTAAACATTTTCTTATTTTTGACTTAAAAAGAAACATATTTTTACTTTTTAATGTATCTCACTGCCTCTCCTCTTCTCTCTCCTCACTTTCTCTGTTTTGTTGCATATAAAATAATGTATCTATAAAGTAGGAAAATCGATTGTCTGTCCCCGATCGCTCTTCTCCGATCGGAGAAAATTAATTGATATTTTTTTCTAAATAGACCTTCAACTGACGTTATTATTCATAGCAAGACGTTACTTAATACATCTCTCTCTCTGTTTTGTTATGAAAATATTCGCATCTTTCTTTTTCTTTCTTTCTATCTCGTGAAATTCAGTCTTGTTTCACTCTCTCTCTCTCTCTCTCTCTCTCCCTCTCTTTCTGCAAGAGCATTTGCAGAATTTATCCATAAATACATCAGTTATTGTTTGTTTGATTCAAAACAGTAATGTTATTGTTTCTTTTGTAATTTAGTTGTCTAGATCTACATCTACTTATTTATTTTACTCTCCGTTTTTTTGGTCTACAAGTGTTACCAAATTCCGATTTAGATGACTCTCATGCTTTTGAGTCTATTTCTTATCTATGGATTTCTTTTGTTGATTGTTTACTAGAGCTTGTCAAGAATGAAACCTAATTGTCACAGGGTGAAAAAAGGGCAGCCTGGCTGAGACTCAAACACGGAGCCTTCATTTACCAACTGAGCTACCAGTGGTGGCAGCTTACACATGATTCTCATCTATTGTGAGTTATGGTACCATGACATACTTCCCCACCAAACTGGAATTTGTCCTTGAATTTCCAAATGGATCCAGAGAACCTCACAACACTTAAGCCATTGCCCAAATTGTGTTCCAAATGTCACAGGTTGAGAAAAATGTGCAGCTTGACGCTTTCCTGGGATCTTTCCCAGGCGACCCTTTTGGATGATTCTCTTCTACTGTGAGATATCACTAATGATTCAAATGAGATGTAAGAGACCACTCCAGGATTTGAACCTGAGATCCTTGATCAAAGGGATGGGTAAGCTACAGGGCCACATACAGAAATCTATCATAGATAAATGTTATGGTGAGAAAAATGTACCTCCTGCCTGGGAACTGAACACGGGGCCTTACCCTTAAAAGGTAATTACCTGAACTGACTGAACTACCTAGTAGTTTACACACACTGTAATGATTACTTCCCTTGTGTGAGTTATTGTGTACCATGTCATACTCCCTGCCAAAGTGAACAAGATGAATATGATCTCTGATCACATGCAGCCCGGTGATGTTGGGCTTTATATGTCACAAGTTAAGAAAAATGTGCAGTCTGACCAAGACATGAACCCAGGACCTTTGGTATCAGGAATGCTTTACCAACAGAGCTACCCAGCCACTTATGCATAGTTTTCTCCTATTATGAGTTATTTGTACCATGACAAAGAGTTACTTATATGAGTAGGCGATAGTTTCTCCCTGAATTCACAGGGCAATGCGGACATTAATATCCAATTCAAAATGATTACATGGAAAATTGAATGCTGGTTTTTCACATGCACAGATCTAGAGGGTAGAGGGAGGTGAAGCTTGGTGTCCAGACAGACCCCTCCTTAGAATTCGCTTTTATGCATAAAAGAATAAGAGACATGACCCTATTGGACATAGTAATTATTGCTGTTATACCCCCCCCCCCCCCCCCCAAAAAAAAAAAAAAAAAAATGAGACAAATTGCTGAATCCACACCTGGTCCAGGTAACACCTCAGTGGACATTACCAATCTCAGATCAACAGTATGTGCTATCACACTCCTGGGATATGATATTTATATAGTGTATCAGAGCAGGATTTGAACCCAAGATCCCTGGCTTATAAGGGGTTGAGCTAACAGCCTGTTCACACAAATCTCTTTCTAATAATGGTTACCAGTACTTAAATATTTAGGTCTTTATATATGCCTTTGCATATTTTGATTTTCCTCAGGCCAGAATTCATAGAACAGAACAAATTACTATGTTCTTGACAAACCCAAGGGCGATATATTTGAGAGAAATACTCTAACCACTTGGCCACTGCAGCCGGTTTCTCTTCTTTATTGCTCTGTATATATAAGGCAGTTCACCAATATCATGCCACTTATCTAATGGCATGACATCACAGACATGTTTGTATCATGTGATGTTGACAAATGAATGTGAATTTCAGACATGATGATATTTCCCAATCTCCTACGCAGTGATCTCCCCTTACAGGATTAGATCTCTGCCATCACAAGATTTTCGTCAAGATTTTTGACGATATGATTTTTTTTCAATTTTGATTTTTTTTTAAAAAGTAAACACGGTTTTGCTAATGTTTCAAGATTTAAATGTTTTAGATGTGAACTGAAATAAAAAATAGATTAGGAAACAAATATTATGAAATGAATATCGCACCGTTCATTTCCGGTTTATTTCAAAAACAATGGCCGCCTTTGAAAAAGAAATAATCCAAGCAATAATTTTGATTCTACACTTACCCCTAAGGCTAAACAGGTAGAGTGTTTAAGCTATGCATTGTCTGGGAAAGACGTAATCGTTAATCTGCCGGTGGGCTACGGAAAAAGCCTTATTTACCAGGTATTTCCAAATCTTGTTGCCAATGTTAAAAGCGTCGAACTACCGGTTGTATTAGTTATTGCGCCCTTGAATATCATTCAAATTGAACAGATTGATGTACTCAATCACTAGGGCATTAAGTCATGTAAACTGACATATACATGTAGAAATTTAGAAGATGAGTCGGAGATTGTGGAATCTGATGTTATTGAGGATGTGATTGAGGGAAGATATTCTGTTGTATTTGCACATCCAGAAGCACTTTTAAATACAACATCAGGAAATGTTCTACTCAGAAGCAGAGACTTTGCTCAGCATGTAATGATGATAGCAATTGATGAATGCCATATAGTCGAGGAATGGTAAGACTAATTCACTACGTTCTATCCTTTTTAACATTTCCATCTTTAAGATATCTAATTGTCAGTTGATATCATAGGCTTCAAGTCTAGGTAATTTGAGTCATTATGGCCCAAAGATGTCTTGGCACAAAACTACCCAAGACTTTTCTGCCCTTGACATATCAGCCCTTTACCAAATCTGCCTTACATTTAGTTCATAAAAATCATAAATTATAGCATTTCATTAAATGAATGAATAAATGAATGAGAGAATAAAATTATGATTTTGTAATACACCCTTTTGAAATGTTTTATCTTGATTGGATATGAAATTTGATTAATTACTTTATTTTTTATTGAAATGGGTTTTAAAAGGCATTGAATTTATTAGACAAACGCTGAAATCAAATCTAACTAGATGTTCTTTTGTTCTGACAAAAGATAGGACTTTCTGCGACACTGAGTCAAACTTGAGCGACTGAGTCACTTTGATCCTTTTACACATGCTATCTAAATATCAGTATCCTAGCTCATCTGGATAAGATGTTATGCTTGAATGGATTTTGACGTTGTCTTCTTCCAAATCTTGAAAAACGGACACAGGGATACACAATAAGAACCTAATATTCATATACTGTGAAAATTTGATGAAAATCGGCCCATAAATAATGGATCTGGACGGTGTACAAACTTTCAGAGTCAATTTCAATTGTGACGTCACATGACGTCAGAAATCAAAATATATGTAGAAATTCTGCAGAACTGCAAACTGTGTAAGTTTCAACTTTCTCATCCTGAAGCTCTTTAATCTTAAAATGAAATTTTCGGTCCTATGTTCGAATCTTATTTCAGCCACAGAAGTTCGGTCTTTCGGAATTTCGGTTAGCTGACAGGATATGCACACCTTAGTTTCAAGATGTACCATCTGTGAAAATTTGAAGAAAATCCGACTGTAAATGACGGCTGTAGAGCGCAAACACCATTTTTCACTATTTTTCATCATGTGACGTCATAGGCTGCTGACAATCATTGAAATTTTAAAATTTCCTCACGTGACTAATAACCCATAAAAATTTCATGGTCCTAGGACTATTGCAACATATTAAAATAAGCGTTTAGTTAGGAAGAAGAAAAGAATAATAATAATAAAAAATGACGTCACGTGACGTCATATGACGTTTATTTTCACATAATTGTTAGACACCCAGAGACCTACTCACTGACAAAATTTCAACTTTCTATCTCAAATAGGACAGTTTTTATAAGCATTTAAAAATTTTCGTCCTTGGTTCGAATCTTGGATCCGCCATAGATGCTTGGACTTTTCGAATTTTGAAAAACGGACACCGGTATACACAATAAGAACGTAATATACACATTCTGTGAAAATTTGATAAAAATCGGCCCATTAATAATGGCTCTGAACCGTGTACAATCTTTCGTAGTCAATTTCAAATGTGACGTCATATGACGTATAGGCTTCTGAAAATCATTGAAATCAAAATTTCAGCGTCTGAATCATTTGTCATTAAATTTTCATTGCCCTTCGACAATTTCAACATATAGAAATACTCTTATTAAAATTAGAAATACATTATCATATAATGACGTCAAGTGACGTCTTGTGACGTTTATTTTCACAAAATGTTTAAGACTCCCAGAGACCTATATACTGACCAAATATCACTTTTCTTTCTAAAATCAATCCGATTTTATAAGCATTTAAAAATTTACGACCTTGGTTCGAATCTTGAATTCGCTATAGAACCATGGACTTTTCGAATTTCGGAAAACGGACACCGAGATGCACAACTAGAACTTAATATACACATTCTGTGAAAATTTGATGAAAATCGGTTCATAAACAATGGCTGTAGACCGCGTACAAACTTTAGTTGCATATTTCAAGTGTGACGTCATATGACGTCATAGGCATATGAAAATCATAGAAATCAAAATTTCAGCCTTTGAAGCATGTGTCGTTAAATTTTCATTGCCCTTCGACAATTTTAACATATAGAAATATTATTGTTAATGTTAGAAATACATTATCATATAATGACGTCACGTGACGTCATATGTCATTTATTTTCACAAAATGTTTAAAACTTCTAAAGACCTATATACTGACTAAATATCAACTTTAAAAAGGACAGATTTTATAAGCATTTAAATATTTACGACCTTGGTTCGAATCTTGGATTCGCTATAGAACCATGGACTTTTCGAATTTTGAAAAACGGACACAGGGATGCACAACTAGAGCCTAACATACACCTTCTGTGAAAATTTGATGAAAATCGGTCCAGAAATAATGGCTGTAGACCGCGTACAAACTTTTTCACCTGACGTCAAATCTGACGTTATATGACGTCGTATGAATATAAAATTCATTGCATCCGAAAGCTCATGTTTTGAAATATATGCCATAAAATTTTCATTGTTCTGAGTCAATGGCAACACCTCGAAATTAACACAAATATAAGAGGAAGAAAAAAAGAATAATAACTAGACTTCTTTTGTTTTGAACAAAAGATAGGGCTTTCTGCACTGCAAACCATGACAAACCTGGTGTTTTTCGAATTTTGGCAAACCTATATAATCCTGCACAATGAAGTCGTAATGTATAACTTCTATGAAAATTCCATGCCAATCCGTCCATAAATGACGGCTGTGCAGCGCGGATGAACTTTGGTAACTTTTTTAAGTTTTGATGTCATGTGACGTCATATGAAAATTTTACTCATTAAATCTTAATGTTCATGATTACCTACATACATGTAGGACATTAAATTTTCATTGTTATGAACTTTTCATTATATGAAAATTACAAAATGCAAAGGAAACACAGAGACGTATTAGCTCGCTAAATATCAAATTTCTATCTCATTTGGAAACGATTTTATACGTATTTAAAATTTGACGTCCTTGGTTCGAATCTTGGATTCGTCAAAGAACCTTAGTTCTTTCGAATCTTGGCAAACCTATATAATCCTGCACAATGAGGTCGTCATATATAACTTCTGTGAAGATTCCATGCCAATCTATCAATAAATGACGGCTGTACAGAGCGGACAAACTTTGGTAGTTATTTATAGATCTGACGTCATGTGACGTCATATGAAAATTTTAAACATTAAATCTAAATATTCCTTATTATGTTCAAAGGACATTTAATTTGCATTGTCTATGAAGCTTTGCAACATGAGGAAAATTGACATCAAGAAATCGGAAATTCTATACAACTTGATGACGTCATATGACGTCATATGACGTTCATCTTTACAAAATGCAAAGGAAACACAGAGATATATAATCTCGCCAAATATCAACTTTCTATCTCATCTAGAAACGATTTTATACGTATTTGAAATTTGACGTCCTTGGTTCGAATCTTGGATTCGCCATAGAACCTTTGCTTTTTCGAATCTTGGCAAACCGATATAATCCTGCACAATGAGATCGTAATATATAACTTCTGTGAAAATTCCATGCCAATCCGTCCATAAATGACGGCTGTACAGAGCGTACAAACTTTGGTAGCTATTTTTAGTTCTGACGTCATGTGACGTCATATGAAAATTTTAAACATTGGATCAAAATGTTATTGATCACCTACAAAGGACTCTCAATTTCCATTGTTTATGAACCCTTGCAACATGAGTAAATTGACATCAAGAAATCGGAAATTCTATACAACTTGATGACGTCATATGACGTCATATGGCGTTCATCTTTACAAAATGCAAAGGAAACACAGAGACATATAAACTCGCCAAATATCAACTTTCTATCTCATCTAGAATCGATTTTATATGGATTTGAAATTTGACGTCCTTGGTTCGAATCTTGGATTCGCCATAGAACCTTAGTTCTTTCGAATCTTGGCAAACCTATATAATCCTGCACAATGAGGTCTTAATATATAACTTCTGTGAAAATTCCATGACAATCCGTCCATAAATGACGGCTGTACAGCGCGTACAAACTTTGGTAGCTATTTTTAGTTCTGACGTCATGTGACGTCATGTGAAGATAAAAATAATATATTCCAAAATGCCATTGCTTCAGGTGTCTGTTGATAGAATTTCTTTGTCCTAGATCTTCAGCAACTTAATGAAATAACAACATGAAAAGGTTGGAAAAAAAGAATAATAACTAGATTTCATTCGTTGATACGAATGATAGGACTTTCTGCTAAAATTGAAAAATATTAAGATTAATACCGTTAGAAAGAATATATATTAAATTCTCTACCCTTTACTTTTTTTCGTATGGACTTCTTTTAGCTTTGACGTCACATGACGTCATAAGTGCTGAAAATTCTTTTGTTAAAAAGCGCATACATTACTCTCATAACTCTGAAATGTTCATTATTCTGAACAACTGGCATCATGTCGAAATCATTGCCCTAAAATTAAAACAAGAAGTATGCTTATGACGTCACATGACGTCATATGACGCAACGCTCAAAATATATATAGAAATTCTGCAGAACTGCAAACTGTGTAAGTTTCAACTTTCTATCTCATCATGAAGCTCTTTAATCCTAAAATGAATTTTTCGGTCCTATGTTCGAATCTTATTTAAGCCACAGATCTTCGGTCTTTCGAAATTTCGGTTAGCTGACAGGATATGCACACCTTAATTTCAAGATGTACCATCTGTGAAAATTTGAAGAAAATCCGACCATAAATGACGGCTGTAGAGCGTGAACACCATTTTTCACTATTTTTAGCTCTGACGTCATATGACGTCATAGGGTGCTGAAGATGCTTTTGTTTAAAAGCGCATACTTTAATGTCATAACTCTGAAATATTCATTATTCTGAACAACTGGCATCATGTCGAAATCATTGCCCTAAAATAAAAATTAAAAAGTATGCTTATGACGTCACATAACGTCATATGACGTCACGACTCAAAATATTTGTAGAAATTCTGCAGAACTGCAAACTGTGTAAGTTTCAACTTTCTATCTCATCCTGAAGCTCTTTAATCCTAAAATGAATTTTTCGGTCCTATGTTCGAATCTTATTTCAGCCACAGAACTTCGGTCTTTCGGAATTTCGGTTAGCTGACAGGATATGCACACCTTAGTTTCAAGATGTACCATCTGTGAAAATTTGAAGACAATCCGACCATAAGTGACGGCTGTAGAGCGCGAACATCATTTTTCACCATTTTTAGCTGTGACGTCATGTGACGTCATAGGCTGCTGATAATCATTGAAATCAAAATTTCCTCACGTGACTAATAACCCGTAAAAATTTCATCGTCCTAGGACTATTGCAACATATTAAAATAAGCGTTTAGTTAGGAAGAAGAAAAGAATAATAATAATAATAAAATGACGTCACGTGACGTCATATGACGTTTATTTTCACATAATTGTTAGACACCCAGAGACCTACTAACTGACAAAATTTCAACTTTCTATCTCAAATAGGACAGTTTTTATAAGCATTTAAAAATTGACGTCCTTGGTTCGAATCTTGGATCCGCCATAGATGCTTGGACTTTTCGAATTTTGAAAAACAGACACCGGTATACACAATAAGAACGTAATATACACATTCTGTGAAAATTTGATAAAAATCGGCCAATAGATAATGGCTCTGGACCGTGTACAATCTTTCGTAGTCAATTTCAAATGTGACGTCATATGACGTCATAGGCTTCTGAAAATCATTGAAATCGAAATTCCAGTGTCTGAATCATGTGTCACTAAATTTTCATTGCCCTTCGACAATTTCAACATATAGAAATACTCTTGTTAATATTAGAAATACATTATCATATAATGACGTCACGTGACGTCATATGACGTTTATTTTCACAAAATGTTTAAGACTCCCAGAGACCTATATACTGACCAAATATCACTTTTCTATCTCAAATAGGACCGATTTTATAAGCATTTAAAAATTTACGACCTTGGTTCGAATCTTGAATTCGCTATAGAACCATGGACTTTTCGAATTTTGAAAAACGGACACCGCGATGCACAACTAGAACTTAATATACACATTCTGTGAAAATTTGATGAAAATCGGTTCATAAACAATGGCTGTAGACCGCGTACAAACTTTTGTTGCATATTTCAAGTGTGACGTCATATGACGTCATAGGCATATGAAAATCATAGAACTCAAAATTTCAGCCTTTGAAGCATATGTCCTAAAATTTTCATTGCCCTTCGACAATTTCAACATATAGAAATACCCTTGTTAATATTAGAAATACATTATCATATAATGACGTCACGTGACGTCATATGACATTTATTTTCACAAAATGTTTAAAACTTCTAGAGACCTATATACTGACTAAACATCAACTTTCTATCCTACATAGGACAGATTTTATAAGCATTTAAAAATTTACGACCTTGGTTCGAATCTTGGATTCGCTATAGAACCATGGACTTTTCGAATTTTGAAAAACGGACACCGGGAGGCACAACTAGAACCTAACATACACATTCTGTGAAATTTTGATGAAAATCGGTCCATAAATAATGGCTGTAGACCGCGAACAAACTTTTTCACCTGACGTCAAATCTGACGTTACGTGACGTCATATGAATATGAAATTCATTGCATTCAAAAGCTCATGGTTTGAAATATATGCCATAAAATTTTCATTGTTCTGGGCCATTGGCAACATACCGAAATTAACACAAATATAAGAGGAAGAAAAAAAGAATAAGACTAGATTTCATTCGTTGATACGAATGATAGGACTTTCTGCTACATTTGTTAAACACTTAAAAGCTAAAAAAAAGTAAAAGGATATGAAATTCCAGCCTTTAACTTGCTTTTGTATGGCCATAATTTAAATAAACTTTGAAAAATATAACCGTTTAACTTGGAGGATATGGCAAAAGTAACTGAAAATCATTTCTTTATATCGATTTATTTAACTTGGACTATTTTTATAATCTATGTTACAAATTAAATTTATTTAAAATACTTACAATTCGAATTTCATCCTGTAATAATTGCAGAAGACCGCGTAAAAGCTTGTGTAGCCAGCGTCAAGTTTGATGTCATGTGACGTCATAGGCATAAGAAAATCAATGAAATGAAATATTAGGTATCTTGAATATATCAAATAATTTTTTCATGCTCCTTACAACTTTGCAACATATAGAAATTAACGCGTAGATATATTAACATTCTTTTTGACCTTATGACGTCAAATGACGTTAATCCTCACAGAATATGAATAAGTCTCAAAGACTAATATTCAGTCCATACATCAACTTTCTAAATCATCTGGAAGCGATTTTATATGTATTTAAAATTTGACGTCAATGGTTCGAAACCTGGATTCGCCTTAGAACCATTTCTTTTTCGAATTTGTAAAAAGGGACCCGGGATACACATAAAGAGCGTTACATATACATTCTGTGAAATTTCGATGAAAATCGGTCCAAAAATAATGGCTGTAGACCGCGTAAAACCTTTTTGTCCTGACGTCAAATCTTACGTGATATAACGTCACATTAATATGAATTACATTGCATTCTAAAGCACATAGATTGATGTACATACCATTAGATTTCCATGGTCCTGGGAAGTAAACAACATATCTAAATTAACGCGTATATATCAGAAATTATTTTTGACCTTATGACGTCATATGACGTCATGTGACGTTCATCTTCATAGAATGTAAAGCACTCTTGGAGACTTATATACTATCCAAATAAAATATTATATTTCTAACTCATCTGGAAACGATTTTATACGTATTTGAAATTTGACGTCAATGGCTCGAATTTTGGATCCGCCATAAAACCTTTTTTTAATTTAAAAACGGACACCGGAAGGCACAACTAGAACCTAACATACGCATTCTGTGAAATTTTGATGAAAATCGGCCCAGAAATAATGGCTGTAGACCGCGTACAAACATTTTTAGACGACGTCAAGTTTGACGTCAAAACACGTCATAGTCAAATGAAAATTATTGAAATGGAAACAGTTCTATCTGAAGCATATGCTTTTAAATTTTCAAGGTGCTCGGACGTAAACAACATATAAAAATTAACACATAAAAATTAGAAATTATCTTTCACCTCATGACGTCATATAACGTCATGTGACGTTCATCTTCAGAGAATGTAAAGTAACTCTCGAGATTTATATTCGGTCCAAATATCATCTTTCTAGCTCATTTGTAAGCGATTTTATACGCATTTTAAATTTGACGTCAATGGTTCGAATCTTGGATTCGCCATAAAACCTTTGCATTTTCGAATTTTGAAAAGCGGACACCGGAAGGCACAACTAGAGCCTAACATACGCATTCTGTGAAATTTTGATGAAAATCGGCACAGAAATAATGGCTGTAGACCGCGTACAAACATTTTTAGACGACGTCAAGTTTGACGTCAAAACACGTCATAGTCAAATGAAAATTATTGAAATGAAAACAGTTCTATCTGAAGCATATGCTTTTAAATTTTCAAGGTGCTCGGACTTGTACAACATATAAAAATTAACACGTAAATATTAGAAATTACCTTTCACCTCATGACGTCATATGACGTCATATGACGTTCATCTTAAGAGAATGTAAAGTAACCCTTGAGACTTATATTCTGTCCAAATATCATCTTTCTAGCTCATTTGTAAGCGATTTTATACGCATTTGAAATTTGACGTCAATGGTTCGAATCTTGGATTCGCCATAGAACCATTGCCTTTTCGAATTTTGAAAAACGGACACCGGAAGGCACAACTAGAGCCTAACATACACATTCTGTGAAATATTGATGAAAATCGGTCCAGAAATAATGGCTGTAGACCGCGTACAAACTTTTTCACTTGACGTCAAATCTGATGTTATGTGACGTCATATAAATATGATATTCATTGCATCCGGAAGCTCATGGTTTGAAATATATGCCATAAAATTTTCATTGTTCTGAGTCAATGGCAACATATCGAAATTAACACAAATATAAGAGGAAGAAAAAAAGAATAATAATAAGAAGAAGAATAAAAAACAGTACAAACCCAATAGGACTTTCTGCCAGTAGGCAGAAAGTCCTAATAAGAAGAAGAAGAATAAACAGTACAAACCCAATAGGACTTTCTGCTTTAGGCAGAAAGTCCTAATTAAATTTATTTAAATGATAGCTAGGAGTTTTATTAATTTCAGTTTGATGCTTCCCAAGACTGTATATATCTATCATTTATAACCTCTGTAGTTCAATAGAAGAATACTCTACACGTATTGTGCAGAGAGATCTAGGTTCAAATCCTGGCAGAGGTGATCATCTCAGATTATACAGCTTGGTTGAAGTGTCAGTCTATAATATTTTTTGCATATTGTCTGAGACATGTTATACAAATAATTCTTTGCAGGTTTTGTCTATACTAATTTCTTCTTTTTCTTCATGGGAAAGGAGTTTAGAACAGCTTACCAAAAGCTCAATTCACTTCCTGCTGTATTTGAGAAAACACCAATTATTGCATTAAGTGGAACACTTACTACAAACCAGCTAAAATCACTGCCCAGTATTTTGGGCTTAAGTAATCCAGTAACTGTTCAGGAAAGCCCAGACCGTGAAAATATTCATTTGGAGAGGATATTGAAAGTAAAAAGTAGAGATGCAGTTGAAATATATGAAGACATATTTGTTAAAGAATGTGATAAACTACATGAAGATCCAGCTGCATATCCAATTACATTAATGTTCATGCCTTTGTTCTACATAAGTCAGGCTTCTGCATATCTAAGACACCTCTTTGGGCCTGGTGACATAACCACATCCTGTTATGCGGTGCTATATTCTAGACAAGATAAAGTTGTACTAAAAACCACAGTTGAAGATTTACATTCTCAACAACCAAGGATTCGTCTGATTCTTACCTCCTCTGTGGCAGGTATGGGGTTTGACCCACCATGCATAGAGAGAGTTATTCACGCAAGACCCCCCCCCCCCCCCCCTGAAGTTTGTCACAATACTTGCAAGAAATAGGCAGGGCAGGTAGACGTGGTCAAGCAAGTACAGCAATACTCTATCACAACAAGAAAGATGTTGCCCGAAATCTGCCTGGTATTCAGGACGACATTCTCGAATATTGTAATAATGAGGCCAAATGTCTCAGAGAAATGTTACTTTCTCCATTTGGTTTTTCAAAAAGTGATAACATTCCTGAAGGAAAATGTTGTTCATTTTGTAGCAGTCACAGAACTGATACCAACCCTAAAGATACATGTATGTAATAATTTAAAAAAGTGCAAGTACTGGAAATCACTCTTTTTTTAAGTCTGTTCATAGGGAAAGATTAAATTAAGTGGAAGTTGAAATTGATATGAATAGAATAGTCATAAACAGAGAACTTAATGTATCTTTTACTAGCAGTTGCATCTGATTGCCAGTTTATAATTTCATAAAAGCGAACATTCTGTAAAGTAATTTTGTTCATTCATTGTATACTTGTATATACAAACTGCTAGGTCACAGATTTGAATGAATAAATGTAAACTCTTCAAAATTTACTGATTAAAGGTACTGAACCTATTAATACTTGTTTGAATGCATCTGCAACCAGTGAAGTCTCAGGATCTGCACTTTCACTTGAATTTCATGTGCTGACTGAGTGATCTTATTCTTCACTGCTTGCATATGCATATTAATGCAGTAATGGGTTAAAACATACATAAACAACAAAAATGTGTTACAATTATTACAAGAAATGGCTTTTATATTTGAATACTGTAAAGTTACAATAGGTATCTTGAATAAAATGCATTTTTGTACTTTTGAGTTCAGAGCAAAATATAAAAACCCTGTGAAACAGCAGCTTTAACAATTATGTTTGTGAAACAGCATGTCTCAAGTATGCTTAACATACATATTTCTAAGGTTCTGACATGCAGTGAAAACGGAAATCGCCATGTTATTTGTGAAATGAATTAATTTAAATTTTACCCTTTCCCTGGTGAATGGAAACAAGAGGGCCATGATGGCCCTGAATTGCTCACCTGCGTACCATTGCTAAAACTGATTTCAAGGTTTTTAAACAAACAAGAATTCTGATATAACTCAATGTTAAACATATTACCCCTGACAATACTACATACCAAATATCTAAGCACTAAGCCTTATGGTTTCAGAGGAGAAGACTTGGTGTGGGGTCATTTATCACTGTAGAGCCACCATTTCAGCCATAATCGAACTTATCCAAGATTTTATGGTTATAAACATTATCATAAAGTTTGAAGATGATTGCTCAAGAAATGAAGAGGCTAGAGTGCAAACAAACTAATTGTTGACGACGGATGGACAAAAGGTGATCACAAAAGCTTACCGTGAGCATGTTGTGCTTAGGTGAGCTAAAATGGATCAATCCAACTTAAAGGTGATTACAAAGGGAAAGTGATGTGCAGACTGATCTGGATCTACACTGGTCGTATATGCGTTCAAACACATATCTGGAAAGGGTTTATGCATTATGGCAGACTGAAAACAGATATTGAGGCATACAAAACAGGTGATTCACGCCTTTAGCCTTAATCGTCTTCATCAACTGCATTATCAACATTTCTAGTTTGGCCATAATACAGTCTTTTAATGACTTGATTCATTCTGTACATCAAATCTTTTTTGTCAATTTTCTTTAATGGAGAACTGAGTACATTTGGAAGACCATGGCAAGTTCTATCAGAAATGTGATTGAAAGGTCTAAGTTCCCTCAGTGACTTGGCAATGAGCTCTTCATCTTTGGCAGCTCTGGGTGTGTGATGTATACTGGATGTTTTTTTAAGGGCAACAGAGGAGTCAATTTAATCACATATATCAACTACAATATCTGCTGCCTTTTTACTGCGCAGAATGGCCTTGTTTGTCTTGTTGGCACCAAGAGAGCGAATCAAGTCCTTTTGGTTTCTAACAGAGTTCTCTTGAACAAGATCGCTTTCAATATTGCATCCAATACCCCCACCCCCTCAAGTTGGTAAATGCTCCTTCAAGCACCCGTATTCTGTCCATTGGACTTAACATGTATTCACACTTCAGTATAAAGTCAATACATTCTTCAAAGTATTTGGAGAGTCTTGAGTGGGAAAAAAAGAACTGTAGTGAGAACATCAGGCTTGGATCTAAACGGACAATGTCCCCTTCCTTAGCAATGTCATCCATATTGAGTAAGTTTACTACACAGTGGCATAAGTTACAACAGTAGTTATACACACTGTCTGTTTCATCGCATGATTTGCTTAAATCACATGAATCCTTCAAATAGCCGTAGTTGTCCATAAACTTTTCCAATACCTCGTGCATTTGAACTCTTCGGTCACAGATGGACTTCTTGACTACGGGGACATTCTTTGTTGGAGCAGATGAAGAATTCTTCATTCCAAAGTATTCTATGAACTACTCTGTGACCATTCTTTTACCGACTAACATTAGAAAATCATGGTGCGACTTAAAAGCCCCTTTGACTTTGCCGTTGACATCTGTACGCTGTAACTTTGATTTATAATGATACAGGGTTCCAGGCTGACGAAGGGTGTTAGTACTGAAAAGCTCCTTGTAGCATTTCTGAAAAAAAAGATAAAAGCATATTTAACATAAATAACCTGACATTTCTCCTGCGAAGACCAAAATTTGCTTGTTAGTTTGTTCGGTTTAACATAGCACCGACACAATTTTAGGTCATATGGCAACATACCAGCATTTTTTGTGGAGCCAGACCCTATTTGCCACTCCATAAATTATTTCATCACGAGCAGGTACCTGTAAGCAGTATGAGGCTTCCTCATTGAAGAATTCAATGTCCCGAGTGAGGCTCGAACTCTAATCGGTAAGGGGCAAGTGAATCAACAACTCTAACCACTCTGCCCTTGTAATATAATTATATCTTGGGAAGGTTCAGCTTTTAAAATGACCTTAGCTTAAAAATTTGCAAGTAAATGGTTTTCATTTGGGAGCAACCAGTTCTTAGACCCAATCCTCCATAATTAATTGCAAACTTTCTCACATAAAGACTCTTTTGAAAGTGAGGTAGAACTCATGAACCTCAGTGAGAGTTACAATGATTTCAATTCAACAACTCCACAAAGAAAGCATATGTTTGTATTTTAAAGCAATATACAGTATAACTCTGCTTTTAAAAGCACTGACTTGCCTAGCCTTAAGAGAATCGGTCTAAAATGAAAATCTTTTTCTTTCTATTTACTACTTTGAAGTCATGATTTTGAGAAATTGAAAGAGGTCTCAATTTCAGGGTAAACTGTAATCTGATTTACCAAATGTATTACCTCAAGATAATCTTGTTTAGTGTGCCATAGCTCTATAACAAACGGATGCAGATCTTCAAATCGCTTCTTGGGAGTTGTTGCCAAAGTTCGTAGGTTTTTGGCTTCCTCGAGTCTTACTATGGTCAATTGGTCTCCACCTACAGGCACTCTGAACTTATGCAGGATGTCTGTGGATCCTGAGTAAAAATATTTATACATGTATATCATCCTTTGTACATAATTCTATAGACTTCTGAAGTTTGTAAATTAAAATTCATCATGCCTAAACAATATTACAGTGTGTATCTTATGAAAGGATATTAAAGATTTGTAACAAAACATTAATTACTTAGTCATATACTTAAATGTGCTGAAAATATCTTAATCAATTCATCCTATATCAGTGATTTAGATACACATGAATAATTGATGGGGAAAAAAAGATGTTTCACTTTATTCAAAGCAAGAACCTGTTGACTTGAATTCTATTTTTAATTTATATTTATTGTATCTTACCTCTGTTCAATAGTTAACAGTAAACAAACTTTACGCCATCCTATATGAAAAAAAAGAAACAGGAAAATAACAAGCAACAATAATAAATAACAAAAACATAACAATGATGAACAAAAATGCAATGACTTGGTAAGACTCAGTAAAAGCAGTCGTTGCCAGTCTTCTATATGAGAATACTTGTTTATTTTTCTGAATTGTGGATCTAGAACTTTCAACTTATCCATGATAAGCTCATTACTGTATGGAGAATTGAATTTGCTGGCCATGGCTCTGATAGCAGGAAAATACGCAAGATATTTATTCAGTAACAGGCTAAACGTATTTTGACACTTAAATTTATTTTGAATTTGTATGATTGTTTTGTTTCTTTAAACTTTTGCTGAATCAAATTAACATTTTATACATACTAATGAGTATATCTGTAAGAAAAGGTTGTCATCAAAACTAATCACTGTAACAATACCAAATATGATCTATTTTATTGATTTTTTTTATTTAAATAAAATCTAAAACTGCCCGTTAGCCTTATGGTGAAGTGTCTGCCTCTGGTGCGGGAGGACATGGGTTCGATTCCCAGCTGCATCTTACCAAAGAAGTGTAAAATGGTACCAGGGGTTCCCTTGCTTGGCACTCAGCATTAAAAAGGGGAGAAACTGGCATCTTTTCTCAAAGCCTTGAGGCAATGGATTCCATCAGGAAAGTGGTGTCGAGGGCGTTTCATATAAGTTGGGTAAACTTGCTTCAGAATACTTAAATTAGTATCAATATTTTTTTTTTAAAAAAGCGTACTTAGCTAAACAATTATTTTAGCATTTCCCTGCAATCTGGGACTGAACATCAATAATATGAATAAGGCAAGATAGAATGAATAAACATGAACATCAACAAATGAACTTTAAACACTGTTTTAACATCATAAGTTTAAACACCAATCAATCATTTCAATATATGTCATAGATAATTAGATTAGATTTAGTTTAGAAATCAATTTGTCAAGTGGCAGTTAAGTTTTGAGATTTCTTTGCTGTGGAAAAGAGACAAACAACTATTTACATATGTTGACAAAAATGCATCATTCCGTGGTAAAAATGTTGCCATTGTTAAAAACATATGTTCATTCAAAACAATATGGTGTACCATATTAATTCTGGCTCTATGGCATACTTCTTGAAACTCATGAAGTAAAACCATGAATTATACTAACCAAAAGCTGTAACAAACAAATCACTTATAAAGGTTTCATATCCATCCAAAATATCGACACACTCTTCATGTTTTGCCTCATTCTTCATCAATATAGGCAGCTGGTACACTTCTGACTTTTGACTCATCTGTACTTGATATGGGTGATAAATGTGAGCAGGCAGAACGCTTTTCATCCAAGAGAACTCCTTAAGTTCTGCAAGAATTCTCCCTTAAAGAAAGAAATACTTTTTTATTTAAATCTGGTGCACTTGTATTTTGAAGAAGGTGCATGTACGAGAGACAATAAATTGTTTATGTTGCAAGAGGTTAGACACAAAATTGTGAGTAATAGTTTACTGTAATGATTTCTCCAATTGTAAAAAGCCTTAAAAAGAAATGTTTCAAAATGTGATAAACATATTTAATAATGGATTTTATTTAAAATACCATTGCTAAAATAGTACATCAGAATCTATTTAATTCCAACATGTTTATACTGAGCAAAATGTTTCAGTTAGTTATCTTTGAAAAGACAAGTTTTCTTAGAAAAGCTATAGAAGACCCACGATAAAAAAGAGTGGGTAAGTCAAGATCTTATGAGTTGTGTAAATATCAATTATGTAAACCAACCTAACACCACACAGTAACTGTTAACCATTGCCTGCCTGTAGTTGTCAGATAAACAAAACATATATGGGGAAAGGGTATGTAGTGGACGTCTTACTGTTGCAGTACTAAAAACATCTGGTTTTGCTACCTGTGAATGTAACATGTATACATCAACAATGACATTGTAAGAAAACATCAAATTTTGAGAATTGAAATTGAAAAGATCATTGCATTCAGTTTAAATCTCTGAAAATAAGTATACTAAAAAAATCTTTGATAACATGTATGTAATTTTCAACACTAAATAAAAACGAAAGTGTTAAAATAAAAAGTTTTATTTTTCAATGCTGTTTTCTTGGTATAAGCTATTAAATTAAAGCCGTAATATGAAAAGATATCATAAAAAATTACATACTCGGCTAAAGATAGCATTTGACGCAAACAGATGAAGATCTGTATTTGACTTCTCCAAGGACTTGTGGCCAGTTCTGATGTAAATGTCCAAGTTGTCACCAGTAACTTTGATTAGAGGGTTTGTTTTCAGCTTACTAACAATAGCCGTGTCCATCGCATCCCCAGCTTCATTAAGTAAACGGAGTTTTGTCGAGACAGACATGGTTACTCCCATGCGGTTAAGTCTTGTGATAGCCAGCAAAAATTTAAATTTTGATCTGAATACAGTTGAAATATCTTACAAAGGTTTATCAGCTTCCTTAAAGTAATAGAAACAAAGGAATCGATTTACATAAAAAACATATTCTACTCATGATTATTGATCTATCATTGATGTTGGCACCAGTTCAAAGTGCATCCTATCTGAGAATCTTCACAATGAGGCTTTACAGTGGAGTGGTTCAATTTTTAAGTACAGGTGTAATTAACTGTTGTTAACTTGTCTTAAAAATTGGAGGAACATTTTCTGGGCCCTTTGCTATTACACATTGGGCAAATTATAAAACTGTGGAATAAGGGACCACAGTGTGTGAAAAATTCTTTATTTTGCCTGCTTGAACAATTTAAGAACTACATGTATGAATTGAGATACAATAGTTTCAAAGCTACATACAGGAGGGTTTTAACTTACAGAATCATCTGTATGCCTCTTGATGGCTACAATTGTTGTTAACCTATGCCATGCAGACAACTTATCAGATCTGGCATGCATCAGTACTGCATATGCTGCTGCAATGGGTGCAATTTTTTCTTCCCTTGCTCCATTTCCACCAGTGACAATTATAGAAAATATATCCAGCAGAAAAGGGATCCTTCAAAGAGGAAACATTAACTTAAGTTACATGTACAGATCAATACCAATAATAATAATAATCTGTAAGTGTTATTTATCAACAGCATACAAAATTTTCCAAACTGTTAATTTCAAAGTAAATATTAAAATATATATTCTGAGGATGAGAATTCTTGTGAAAGAAAAAAGAACAATCAACTGAAAAGTATACTGAATATTTTAATTTTGATAACAAGGTAACCAAAAATCTGTTATCAATTTAAATGGAACTTTTTCATATTCAAACCTTAAAACATTTACCTCTCAGACATTTCACGGATGACTTCATCCAGGAGATGGTCCCCGTAGTGATGAAGTTTGGCAACACTTCTGTACCTTGAAAGGACACTTGTAAAAGCAACATTCCTTGCTGAAAGGGTTGTGCACTCCATGTCGATCTCATTCAACAGAAGAACTTCTACAGCTTTTCTAAGAACCTTATTTTTTTATGTTATTTCATGATAAAATGCATTTATACTTATATACAGGCCTTACAGGGTATATCACAATCAAATAAATTAGCAACATTTTGCATACAGTTATTTTTATATCAGTATTTTTTTTTTTTTTTTTAAACAAACTGAAGTTTTTGTATCATATCTTAAAGTCTTTTTTATACTAATCTGATTCTTATTCTTTAATTATCTTACCCAAATTCACAAGCATACAATGTAATATATATAACATACATAATAGATTTTAACATATCATATTCATCAATTTTATTTACATGTTCACTATAGCAGATCTCAGTTTGCCCTCAGAAAATACATGCAGCTTATCAAGATTTAAATGATACTCAGAAATCAAAATGTACTTACAGAATTGGATCTTATGGTATTTACAATTGCTGTTATTACACTCTCATCACAGGCATCATCTTGTTCCACTAGATGTTTCTTGAGAAGCTTGAATCCAGTTCTCTCAGTTGCCTCAGGAGTAGATGGGAGGGACATTAAGCTGTAATTGTGCTCACATGATGGCGAGGGTGAAGGCATGTCTACTGTATGTACAGGGATAGGTTGTATAACTTGTAATGGTACTTCAGGTTGGGGAGATCTAGAGGTTTCCTGGCAGCAGATAGTCTCTTTTTTGGAGCTGCAATATTAATAGAATGTTAGTTAATGGATTAAGAAAAAAAATCATTGAATAGCTATAAAAAATGAATCTTGTAACACTCAATTTAGAAGGAATAAATAATAGCATGTGTTATCTTCGTTATCTTTGCTCAGGCTCTATACTGTTGTCTGCTCAAATATATATATTTTCATCTTTACTCCCCTTAATGCTTCAATGGGCTATTCCTAATCCAAGTTGCAACCAGTCCATGGTATATTCAATTCTATGATCCCATGGGTTCTGTGATTTTTGAAAATACCAGTGAAGTGGGCATTCACAAGTGCTTGTATCGCTAGGACCGTCACTTGCAACTGCATTACATTTGCCACGAAATTTATTTCTTGGAATTCAATTACTACAATAATCAAAATATAAATCACACAAAAAAGTCATGAACATAGAAAATACTGACAAAGGTGTGTAATAGTTTTACAAAGCTTTTTTAAAACCATTTAGTCAATGTTTTAAATTTTTGAATTTTACCAATTGAAAAATAAATAATTGTAGAAAGCATTTCACACTTTTATGTTCTAACACTTTTTCCCTAAATACTAAAAGTTCAAGTGATTATCATGGTACCATAGGCATCTCCCTTGAGAGTAACTCATATTGGCAGGAAATATAAATAGGTGAAAGAAATAATTTTAGTTTGGATTTTTTGGAATTTCTTTGGACAACTAGCATTGGGTTTTGTTCAGATATTTGAATATGTATTATTCCTAATAAGTTGTTTTTCTATATCTGTATATTTTATTTTAAAAGTTTAGTACCATGGTACCATAGAACCACAGGCTTTATAACTTAGTGTGCTAACACTAAAATGAATAAACATGAGGTCCTACCTGAAAACATAAAAATGAGGTCCTACCTGAATCCGGTTTAGCCAGTTCGGGCGTAAGCGGGCTTACTGCCATGCGTTTAAACCGAGAAGAATGGTCACCAGAGCACTGTTGGTCTGCAGTTTCTAACAACTTTACAAACCCAAAGGCGTTTACTATTTCTCCATTACAAGACCGGCATATACCGAGTAATCTATTGGCCTCCACGACTTCATGAAAGTTCTTTTTCAGTAAAAATGAAATTTTTTCAACCCAAGTCGGTAGACTTGACACCAGTACTTAAATTATAGTGTCGCTGTTTATTACAAACAAAACAATTATTCACGGACTTCTTCGGCGTTTCCGCCATCTTGACACAATCACGTGATAAGACCATCGTCACGTGATTTTCGTGAAGGCAGTGGTTACTGGCCGTAGCGTAACCGGTGCGCGGAGTTTGATTGTTATTTTGCTGGATTTGAATGAAATAATATATAAATGTTTGGGTATTCGGTTGTATTGTTTTATGTATGTATGTTTGAATGAGTATGTATTCATATTTCATTTATGATATTTAGTCATTTTTGTGGGTTATTTTATATCTAGCAAATTTAGATGTTTGCTATTTGTTATTAAATTTATCAGATAGATAGATAGATAGATAGATAGCGTCTTTCTGTCTTTAGTATCAAGATAAAACAAAAGTAGGATAAAGTTAGTATTTTATTTACATGTCGACATATCTTTCATGGCGTAAAAAAGTACATTATTTACACGTTATTTACATTTATATACATTTATGATACACTATCGCAGCGACGGTGAACCCCAATACAACAACATTTATGATACATTTATACTCAGTCCATGTTGGGTCTGTACAAATCTGGACACTTCCTTCAGGAATTCGGCTGACATTAACACTCACTCAGCCCCTCACCGCGTGGGTTCGAATCCCGGCAGGATCATTTGGATTTTCATGTGAGGAAGCCTTCCAGCTGGCTTGCGGTAGGTCGGTGGTTCTACCCGGATGCCTCCGTGCATTCGGGGTCTTCCTCCAACCCGGAATTAGCGATATATGACTGAAATACTGTCGAAGCGACGGTAAACTCAAATAGTCAAGTCAAGTCAGGAATCCGGTGGTTGACAGACATGTTTGCAGGATGCACAAATATAAAATTATTACCTATATTGCAAAGTCGGTGCTGCCATCGGCTGCAGATGTCACAAGATATGGCATGTTGACGTGTCGGACTTCTGTTGCACAAGCAATACATAAAGAAACGTATGTCCATCCCGGAATGGCAGTTTCAAAATTTTTTCATCTTATATACCCTAACATTGGCGGTGTATTTATAATTAAAGAAATAGATAAATTCACTGTTTGATTCGTTTTTAGCCCTTAATTTATTCATTCCCATCCCTACTTATCATAAACGATACAGACCGGGAGTAAAAAATAAATATGTTAGATGAGACAACGCCGAAAATACTGTAGTTTGTCAAAATTAACTAATTTTCTGCAAAATTGCTATAAATTGACAACATATTTATGAAAGAACTATGCAAACTGATTAAATAATTGCTTTGATTACCAATTATTTCTAAAATTAGAATGTGTATGTATCAGTATGTGTTTGCAGTATCACAGCTATAATTATGTGATGACTGACAGTAGATACCTAAGCAGATACATGTACTTTTTTGTGGGTATATTTTGATAAAACATCTGCTATGCTGCCTGAAATATAATTAGAATTTAGTTACCTGTACTGCGTTCAGTCAACCGAACGTTCGCTCACGGTTGCGAGTTGGAACCCAGCTTACATTCATTACACAACGATAAAACAGGTGTCAAACCGCTCACGTTATCTCCGGTTGACTAGCGCACGGCAGTATACTTTCAATGCTGGCATAGAATGGATCAATACATGCAGAAATAATGTCGAAGCTTCAATTGGATGTGACATTTAAGATGACAGCATTGATATCTTACCTGTAAAACCTCATGTCCCATGTTTTGGAAACAAGTTTAACTAAAGATCTTCATTTCTTTTCGACAAACACACCCTACACACTTTTGTTCCTGTTTCTATTTTCGTTTTTAGTGTAAACCGGTGATGCGAAAGATTTACTATGTGCGTGATAATTGGTAACGTTATATTTATTGACCGCGGTGAGCGTTTCACATTACATCAAAGACGAACATGAGTAACTTCGCTTTTTAATTTTTAATATATTACCAAGAGATATCTAGCTGGTAAAAATGACAGTACAATAATAATAATAAAAAAAAGATTTAATCATGCAACAATACATTTTAAAGGCTTTCTGTGTTTTTTTATAGCGAGATTTTCTTTTTCTAAATTTTGCACATAACTCGTACTTATTACCAAGTCACTGACTATAATTTAAAGATACATGTATATGAATTGAATAAAGAGGCTTTCGAATATTTAAGTTCCTTTGTCCTAAGAAGGGCCCTAATGTATCATTCTCTGTCAGATATAACGTTACCTTAATTTCTAACATTTGGTAAACCAGGGACTCTATATATACCATGTGTTTATAGAGTTTTTGATAAGACATTATTAGAGACAGCAAACAATGAGGTTAGGTTTCTAAAACCTTAAAATATAGACAGATAGCGTCTAGGAGAAGGGCAGTGTCCAAGAACTGTAACTCTACCTGGTCAATTTTTTTTAATTACATGTGTATCTCCTTCGTTTAATTCTATTTTCTTGTCCGGAAAATAACTTGAAAATTATTCAAGGAATTGACTTAAAATGTAAACAGATGGCGACTAAGAGAAGTGCAGTGTCCAAGAACTGTAACTTTATACTTTTAAACTACTGTGCCAAACAACCATTACTCTCTATATCCACTTTAAATAAAGACTTTACTTACTTATTTACTTACGACTTACTTATATTACACTATATTACTAAGATCGTATTACATATAAAAATAAATTTTAAATTCAATATTATTTTTAGCCTCAACAGTTATGAGATTCTTGCTTTTGCAAAAAGAAAGTTAAATATTACATAAATCATATTTCGTGAATTTGGTATATTTATATGTGTATAATTGAATACATGGTATGGATCGATAATGTTTTTGTTTTTTTGTTTTTTTTTGTTTTTTTCAAACTTTTCTCAATGTTATATGACGCCATATGTATATTTGTCTCTGGCAATGAACATTATGTAACTTATGTCTAATAAACCCGATTTAAATTGACCATTCAGAGACTGGGAAAAAATATCAAATGTCTACTTACTTCCCATTAAACAATGTGTCGAATTTTACACCAGCATGTAGATTAAGTGTTAAGGAAGTGTTTTTTTATTTACAGGGGTTAATGCCTCATTTCAGAGTGAAATGTCTATCGAAGACAAGATATTCCTAATTGCACAAGTGAAGAATTATGTTCATGAAATGAAAAGACATTTGGTATTTAGATGTATAAATTATAATTACCACAATAACTACTGAGCGTAAAGTGAAGTTGATTAAATGGTGCAATGTTTTATTTAGTGTGTGTGTATGATTCAGCATGGTGTCGATATAAAGTCCCTACTGAGATTTGGTGCATCCAAGACTGAGCTGGCCATGATACAGCAACCTGCTGTGAGATTTTTTTTTTTTTTAGTGTTTAATGTTTAAAGACCCCTAAACCATTATCATCTCATGGGGTATTTGTTTTGTGTCATTGATCAGAATGTTCGTCCACTTTGCTATGTTGCAGTCGGTTAACTTCGGAGAGGTACGAAATATGAAGATATGGGCAGTTATTGTCGTTCGTTCCTCACTAAACCATTAAATTACATTGAATGTAATGTAAGCCAATGTGTAAGAGAGTGATGAGCAGTAGCTTGTACACCCATGACACATCAGACTCAATGCAGGGTTGGAGAAAAATCACCTGATAGGGCTGACATGGTCACTTTGAAATAGGCCAAGCAAACGGCATTCACGGGGGTGTTTTGTTCCATGTCCTGCAGATGTTCATGCAGTATTCTGCAGAATGCCAGGTGTTTCCTAAAGGCCATACAGGCATCTGTTGATTGTTGGGCAAAAATGGCTGCAATATGACGGGCACGAGTCAGTTTGCAGATGAGGTATAGATATATAAAAAAGCAGTTTGACTTCCTTCATCCCCCACCCCCTCCTACTATAACAGGGTGCTCACGTGTGTCACCTGCTGAAGCGTGACGGAAAAGTGTGACGAAC
>CM037783.1:34522511-34572511 GCA_021229015.1 Solen grandis | reverse complement strand
GTTGACCTGGGATTGAACCTAGGTTGCATTCATGATAAAGCTGATATGTTAAACACATCATGGTATATATAATGGAGTGGTGATGGCTTAAAGCAGGCCAGCATGCAAACTTTATGGAGGGTAGATTTGTTCGTAACTCCAAGAAAATACATGTACATGTTTTCAGAGAGACACAAGCAGCGAGTGAGAGAACACAAACAGAAGAAAACAAAGACAGAATCAGCGAAACCTTTGACTGAGGAGGAGTTGTGGGAACGTTTGGACCAGCTGGAAAAAATAGAAAATGAGGGCAGGGAGTTGCAGAAAGTCGGGTATGTCATTCAGTCAATATGAAAGTTGGTTGTTATGAATACAGTACAGCTTGATTGCACCGCTATAATTGAGGTCCAAATCTTGATTGCACCGCTATAATTGAGGTCCAAATCTTGATTGCACCGCTATAATTGGGGTCCACTATAATTGGGGTCCAAATCTTGATTGCACCGCTATAATTGGGGTCCAAATCTTGATTGCACCACTATAATTGGGGTCCAAATCTTGATTGCACCGCTATAATTGGGGGCCAAATCTTGATTGCACCGCTATAATTGGGGGCCAAATCTTGATTGCACCGCTATAATTGGGGGCTATAATTGTGGTCCAAATCTTGATTGCACCGCTATAATTGGGGGCCAAATCTTGATTGCACCGCTATAATTGGGGGCTGTAATTGGGGTCCAAATCTTGATTGCACCGCTATAATTGGGGTCTAAATCTTGATTCCACATAATGTTGACCACATTGTTACTATTTGGTAATTCACTTTTAATCATTTAAATCTAGATAAAGTCTTGGATGGCCATGGTCGCGACATACCAAAGTCATAAAAAATGGTACTATTATAGCTCCCTTGCTTGGCGCTCAACATATAAGGGTGGATGCAGGACTGGTTGGCTTGGTGTCAGGATAATGTGACTGGGTGTGGTATCATGCCACGTGTCTACGGCATGATACTGCAGTGTGGCAGCACTATATCTGTCTCAAGCAGACATCATCTCCAAATGACTGAAATACTGTCGGTGGGACGTTAACCCAACAAACAAACAGAAGTCTTGGATGGCTATATATTAGTATTAGTGTTATAATGGAGTGTGTTATATTGCAGCATTTTAATGGGGTGTGTTATAATGGAGCATGTAAAAAAAGGAGTGTGTTATAATGGAATGTGTTATAATGGAGTGTGTTATAATGGAACATGTAAAACTGGAATGTGCAAAAATGGAGTGTGTTATAATGGAGTGTGTAAAAATGGAGTGTATTATAATGGAGCATTTTTATTATGGAGTGTGTGTTTTATTTTTTATTTTTCATTGTATAAAGTGTACTTGATTGCCATTTTCCGAGGAATGTCTAAAAGGGACTTAAAAAAAGATATTTCTGAGTATATTTTGATAGCAAAAATGAATTGTTGTAAATGTGTTTGACGCAACCCTGCCTGATAGATAACTCAACTTCTTTTGTATCTTGGCTTACTTTATATGTAGGACTCCTGTTTGTAAGTGGGTCAGTATGATCAAGAACACCAAATTATTTGTTAAATCTTTTGAGAAAGCATATAATGTTGTCTCTGGATACTAGGATACTAGTTTTCTCATTCATTTAATGATTTCTCTTACTTTATTTAAAGTTTTGTTACTCATTTCTTTAGAGTCGAAGGAGTGGAACCAGCTGTTGCTTTCCCACCTATGAGGAATGAATCTCAGATGGGAACCGGCTCAGATGGGGAGAGCTCTAGTGACTCAGGAGGTGACCTTGATTCTGATGACGACTATGAAGACACAGATGAGGAGGAGGAGGAAGAGGAGGAGGAGGAGGAAGTTGGCAGTAAAGGGACAGTTATACACTTCTCACACTCTGTGCTTCAGGTTGGTGAACCCTCAGAAGCATCAAGGACAGTAATACTTGAGCTCACAGTTTGTCTCCCAGTATTCACAGCAATACTTGAGCTCACAGTGTGTCTTCCAGTATTCACAGTGATACTTGAGCTCACAGTGTGTCTTCCAGTATTCACAGTGATACTTGAGCTCACAGTGTGTCTCCCAGTATTCACAGTGATACTTGAGCTCACAGTGTGTCTTCCAGTATTCACAGTGATACTTGAGCTCACAGTGTGTCTCCCAGTATTCACAGTGATACTTGAGCTCACAGTGTGTCTCTCAGTATTCACAGTGATACTTGAGCTCACGGTGTGTCTCCCAGTATTCACAGTCATACTTGAGCTCACAGCATGTCTCCCAGTCATATTCACAGTATACTTGAGCTCACAGTGTGTCTCCCAGTATTCACAGTGATACTTGAGCTCACAGTGTGTCTCCCAGTATTCACAGTCATACTTGAGCTCACAGTGTGTCTCCCAGTATTCACAGTGATACTTGAGCTCACAGTGTGTCTCCCAGTATTCACAGTGATACTTGAGCTCACAGTGTGTCTCCCAGTATTCACAGTGATACTTGAGCTTCTCTCAGTATTTACAGTGATACTTGAGCTCACAGTGTATCTCCCAGTATTCACAGTGATACTTGAGCTCACAGTGTGTCTCCCAGTATTTACAGTGATACTTGAGCTCACAGCATGTCTCCCAGTATTCACAGTGATACTTGAGCTCACAGTGTGTCTCTCAGTATTTACAGTGATACTTGAGCTCACAGTGTATCTCCCAGTATTCACAGCGATACTTGAGCTCACAGTGTGTCTCCCAGTATTCACAGTGATACTTGAGCTCACAGCGTGTCTCCCAGTATTCACAGTGATACTTGAGCTCACAGCGTGTCTCCCAGTACTTGAGCTCACAGTGTGTCTCCCAGTATTCACAGTCATATTGAGCTCACAGTGTGTCTCCCAGTATTCACAGTCATACTTGAGCTCACAGTGTGTCTCCCAGTATTCACAGTCATACTTGAGCTCACAGTGTGTCTCCCAGTATTCACAGTGATACTTGAGCTCACAGCATGTCTCCCAGTATTTACAGTGATACTTGAGCTCACAGTGTGTCTCCCAGTATTCACAGTCATACTTGAGCTCACAGTGTGTCTCCCAGTATTCACAGTAATACTTGAGCTCACAGTGTGTCTCCCAGTATTCACAGTCATATTTGAGCTCACAGCGTGTCTCCCAGTATTTACAGTAATACTTGAGCTCACAGTGTGTCTCCCAGTATTCACAGTCATATTTGAGCTCACAGCGTGTCTCCCAGTATTTACAGTAATACTTGAGCTCACAGTGTGTCTCCCAGTATTCACAGTCATATTTGAGCTCACAGCGTGTCTCCCAGTATTCACAGTCATACTTGAGCTCACGGTGTGTCTCCCAGTATTCACAGTAATACTTGAGCTCACAGTGTGTCTCCCAGTATTCACAGTCATACTTGAGCTCACAGTGTGTCTCCCAGTATTCACAGTAATACTTGAGCTCACGGTGTGTCTCCCAGTATTCACAGTAATACTTGAGCTCACGGTGTGTCTCCCAGTATTCACAGTAATACTTGAGCTCACAGTGTGTCTCCCAGTATTCACAGTAATACTTGAGCTCACAGTGTGTCTCCCAGTATTCACAGTCATACTTGAGCTCACAGTGTGTCTCCCAGTATTCACAGTCATATTTGAGCTCACAGTGTGTCTCCCAGTATTCACAGTGATACTTGAGCTCACAGTGTGTCTCCCAGTATTCACAGTAATACTTGAGCTCACAGTGTGTCTCCCAGTATTTACAGTAATACTTGAGCTCACAGTGTGTCTCCCAGTATTCACAGTAATACTTGAGCTCACAGTGTGTCTCCCAGTATTCACAGTCATACTTGAGCTCACGGTGTGTCTCCCAGTATTCACAGTCATATTTGAGCTCACAGTGTGTCTCCCAGTATTCACAGTAATACTTGAGCTCACAGTGTGTCTCCCAGTATTCATGTGTTGTGGATTAATTGAATCTATCATTGGATTGGAACAAAAAAATCTGGACATCCCAACCCTCTGGTGTCAGGTTTTTGTCGTATTCAAGTCTTTGCATGTTTTCGACAGGATACCTAAGGGTTGGAACTTCTTGATATTTGATCTGCCTAAATAATTGATTGTTGTTGTTGTTTTTTCTCACTATAAACAAATTTAGATTGAAGAAAGATGTCTATATTTTTTAATATGATTGTTGTTTGAAGCCCTGTTTTGTTTCTAAAATCATGTTGAAATTTTTTTTTTTTTAACTTTTTTGTGTCTCCTGCTGTAAGCAGAGGTGACACATAGGGATCACTTTTCGGTTGTCTGTCTGTCTGTCTGTCTGTCTGTCTGTCACACTTTCCTGTCATGCTTCAGCAGGTGACACTTGTGTTGCTAAGAACACGCTTGTGCACTGTGTTCTCTGAATCCCCTGTCAAATTTTAATCCTTTCCCTCATATAGACTCATTTTGATGCACTCAATAGGCACACATAAAGCCTGATCTGCAGAAAACCACAGTTAAACCGTACCAAATTTAATTATAAATTCCTCATTTCCAGACCACTGAGGAGCAGCGAACAGCATAAAACCTGATCAGCCTGCGAGTTACTCGCTGGCTGATCTGGTTTTATGTTGTTCGCATAGGTCTTTTCATGGTTTCCTCTATTAGGGAAAGGGTTAAGACAGCATTGAACAGATGTTGACCACACTTGGATAATATGAAGAGCAAAAGCAAAATTTCAGGCGCATCATTAATATGTCAAGGTCAAACAAAAAGATGAAAAAGTCACAGAGGTATTTCGTATCTACTATGTGTCTACAGAAATAAAAAATCTACATGTATATGCAAAAACCAGGAACATCGGGAATGTTACAGTTTTGTTATTCAAGGTCAGGCTCACACAGAGTGAAATTCGTTCAGCAAATGTTTCTGTGTGATAACAAGATATTGTCTGTACAAGGTCACGGTCGCATGATAATGTGTCAAGGTCGAGTGTATTTTACATACATTTCCTTTTCTCTCTGTAACTATCCTTCATCTGTCTGTTCTGTCCATTTATTTACTGACCAACTTTTCTGGGGGAGGAAATATCTGTTTGTGTTGAAAACAAACCTCCAGTTCTTGCTAGCTTACATTAAATCTACAGTGATCTATATTAACACAGTCCGATAACTGAAGGTCCTCAGACTTGTTAAGATTTGTAATTTTACCCCAGCTTCACTTTGTGAATTGAACGTCCCGTCATGTCCTACATCCACATCACGTGAAGTTTGGTAACTGTTGTTGATAATACCCTCACACTTGGAATTATTATAATAAGACCAATCAGCTGACAAGGGCAGGTTACTGTGTCAATGATTTTGTAAGAATTATAGCCCTTCTTCTGAGTGAAAGGTGTATGGGGGGGGGGGGGGGGTATAAATCACCTCCTGTGATAGTTTTAGTTTGATATACATGTAGTCGGTAGTACATGTAGATTGCTGTTAATTTTATTGAACAATATAGAAATAAAGGATTTCAGGCATGTTTATCCAAAATCTTTGATATGACTTTTTCTATAGATATTCAAGTAGACGAATGTTAACCGGTTCTTGCTAAAATATTAATTTTGTTTCTATCCAACTTAAAGACCCAAGGTAAGGCTGATTCCCAAGAAGGGACGGACAGCACTATAAAGAGCCCAGCTGATATATACAACCAGTTCTCCACTGGGAACAAACCTACTTCCATTTTGAAGAAGACGCAGTCCCAGCCAAAAAAGACACGGACAAAAAAGTCACGGAAACCGGTGGTGTCGTTTGACACTGGTTCAGAGGATGATTTAAAGCAGGTTTGTGTCAGTTGTTTTAAATTTAAATGTCGGTGGGAATTTTTCCAGCACTTTGATAAATGGACCAGAGTCTGTATTTACAAAGAAACATAAGTAAGATTTTGACAGAAGTAAAAAAAATAAATAAAAATTGTTAATTCTGATATGGAGTATTCATTTTCTACTCAATCATTCTTAAGTTTTGATAAAAATATGTAGTGGTCGATATGTGTTCCCTTCTTCTGATAAATTAGCTGTTTTGGTATGATATTTAAAGATTTCCGATACAGGTATACAGGATTTGTAAATATTTTACCAAAGTAGTGACAAATCTTGATCTGATATTAGTTGCTTGCGACTCATTTGTAGGTTTGAGATGAGAGAATAACACTGTAGACCTTTCCAGATCAAGAACTACATTCACATTGATCTTGACTTTCACTTTTCTTACAGGATGTGAAAAAAAGTATTCAAGGAGATTAAATCTGTAATAATTGATGTGCATTATGCATATTTCTGTTGCAGCTACCAGTTGTCTCCCCTCCTAGGCAAACAGTGTCAGCAGCATTCACAGGAACAGTAGTGGAGAAACCAGTGATAAAACCAGGGTTATCTGCCCCTGTAGATGTCTCAGTCCCACAGAGACCTGTGTCCAGGTTTAAATCCAGGACAGCTACTCACAATATAAACAGCAATAGACAGCAAACCCCACAGGGGACTGTGGAACAGAATGTTGTGGATGAGGTGACAAAACCCGTGTCGAGGTTTAAATCCCGCAGGCAGGCTGGAGGTGATAGATAGTGCAATAGATTCTTGATTGTTGTGTTGATATTTTTTACAATAAAAACATTAAAATGTTCTTGTTTTACTCCTCCAGTCCTCTCTAGATAAATGACATGATAATAAAAGTGTAGTAGACTCACATGCATGGTTCGGTCACATTCATTGTGGCCGTATTTTACTTATGATTCAGTATAATTTCTTGCTGTTTTAATCAGGACAGTGTAGCAGGGTATTCAATGTACATTACTCTCAATGAAAGCTCAGTCTGCTGCGACTCTGTCCTTGGATTCAAGTCTGTGCTGGTCGGTATGCACTTGGACTGCATCATAGTTTTAAAACAAGAGTGTTCTTTGGAACACGTGTGTCACCTGCTGAAGCATGACAGAAAAAGTGTGACAGCAGAAAAGTGATCCCTATGTGTCACCTCTGCTTACAGCAGGTGACACAAAATGGAAATTTGCAGGTGTTAGGTTTTGCACCCTTCTATTCACAGTGCTAGGTTTTCCTAGGTGGCCTGGGTACCAGTAGCTTGTGAGGCTTAACACTCCATTTTTTTACTAATTCCTTTGCATGGCCATCATAATAAGAAAGTGATTTTTTAGCCATTACTATAGAAGCATTACTCTCCTGTGTTATGTGGTAATCTGATAACATTATCACCCTACAAAATAAAACCAGGGTCACAAGTGTAACCAAGTAAAATAAAAAATTAAAACTTGGACCCTCGCAAGTCTGACCTGCTATGTCGCCACAAAAACTAACTCCATGACAAGGAAGTACACGTGCCATTATGTCCCTCTTTTATACAAGACCCACCAAGATATCACACACATTCCAGAAAGAAGGCACAAAATCTACCACTGCTACATTACATGTAAACAAAGGATATGTCCCATAAGCAGTGTGTGGCATTATACACCCATTATTTTTAATACCATGAATTTATGAATAAAATCTCTGAGGTTGATTGAAATCTCTTCCAACTGTGGAATGACTTCACTAACTTCATATACACTCCAATGTTAGATAAATCAGCTGTGATTTTTCTAACTTACATGAAAAATACATTCTGTTCATGTATATTACATACAAGCTGTCTGATCTGTGTGTAACCAAGTAAAATCATACTGCCCTGAACTTGAATCGAACTCTGGACCCTCGGTATTCAAATCTGACACTCTACCACATCGCCACAACAGCTAGCTCTATGGCAAGATAGTACAAGTGCCTTTTTTATACCTCTACTACATGTGTCTGCAATGTTTATTGAGGCTTCAAAAAGGTCTATCATTTTTGTTAGGTAATGCCCCACCAACAGTATTGGAGTCATTTGGAGACCATGTCTACTTGACACAGTTGAAGTTCTGCCACACTGCAGAACCACATTATCCTGATTCAGGGCCAACTGTCTTGGGACTACCTTTTTATACTGAGCGTCAAGCAAGAGAACTATACCAGTACACTGTACCATTTTTTCTGACTTTGGTATGTCACAGCTGGGGATTGAACCCTGTGCCCCTGAGGCAGACATTCGAACCGCTAGGCCACCGGGGACAAGGGTCTTTACATGTATAAGGATTAAATCATTTAACAGAAGACTGTACAGGACATTGGGAATGAATAGGCAACACATCTATAAAATTCATGAATTTAAGTTTATTGCGCAGAAAAAAAATATATTACATTTGATAATAACTTAAAAACTTGATTTTAACATAAAATGAGATAAGAGGAAGATGAAGTGACTAAGTCGGCCAGACTGTATTTAAGACAAGATTATATTTCATCTGGTAAAAAATTATAAAACTAATTTTTTATTTATGACTTTCATTACATGAAGACATTTACTTTTTTTTCATATTTGCCTGAGCAAAAAAAATAAAAAAAGTTAAATTGTAGGAGATTACATTTGGTTTATAGTATCAATTAACTGATGATGAACTTGCTACTGGAGATGAGTTTGAAATTACTTGTTAATGAATTTAATGAATATGCATTTACATTTGGGATGATTTTAACTTACTGACTGGATATATTATATTTTATCCAGTCTGTAGTATTCCTAAATGCCAAATGCAAATAAAATAATAAAACATTCAACTGCTTTGAACCTTAAGACACTACATGCCATCTGCAAGTACTTGGCAACTTTCCCCACTTCAGTAGAGATTTAGGCTCAATCTTGATACAACTCATTTTGAAATATATGCATAGTTTTGAAGAGATTGTGATGTCAGTGATTTATAAAATTAAAAACTTAAAAATACAGAGGCCTTATAAAATGCAATATCTATACATGCTATAATACACGGCTCTCAAGCCAGATGTTATAAAAGATTTGGAGAGGATAGCAAGAGATACAGGTGAGACGGAGATGATGAAAATAATCATCAGGTGTTATTCTTCTCCAGCATGAGATCTTTGTCATAAAGTTGTCAAATAAATGAGCAATATATATTAAATTAGGGCGTCAAAAATCTACTTGAAAACTATTGTAAACTTGTCAACCTCTAATGAATTGTCAATTCTTTTTATTTATATTTGTAACAATGCAAAAACGGGATTTTTTTTCTATGAATTAAGTGAAAAAAATTTATATCTGAAACCGAAAACAATAATTGTATCGTCTACTTAATTGAGTACCTGCACTACGAAAGTAAAATCATCTAATTGAGAAAAAAATGTTAGAATATGGAAGGTAAAATGTTAATTATAATCACTGCATACCTCTCAAAATTACGCTACGTTTTTATTATAACCTACACTCTATGTACATGTTAATAGTAAGATTGGATACGATTGAATATGCGGTACTTCGTAAATAAATACTGTGCATTAACAATGCTTAAATAGTACACACTTAAATACGCATTAGGTGTCGAAACACGGGAAAGACTTTGCTTCAGTAATGAACAAATACATATATGCAATATTGTAACACATGTTTGGACTAATATTACAATTTTTGTTCATTTAATTAATGGATACAAAAATAAAATTTCTACACAAATTTAAAATTGTAATATGTGAATAATGTCATTTGAACACAGGTCATTTGAACACATAGGTGATAAAAACTAGATTAATCTGAACACAACGGTGATATTGTTTTGTGTACCGTACGCCATTCCCTGTTTAACCCTTTATTGTTCGGAGATGCCATTTTTAAAATACAAATCACAGAATTACCAAACATTCTCAGTCCTGTTAGCCTTACTTCCTCTACTTAATAAAGTCTAGAACCAACATTAAACCAGATCAGCCTGAAAGGTTCTCCCTGGCTGATTAGGTTTTACACTGGTTGTATGGGCCATTTTCAGGATATTTCTGTGGCAAAAGTGTTAAGAAAAACTTTCACACATAATTGAGCATACTAATCCAGGGATACTGGTAGTGATGAACACACTTGGTAGAAAATTACTGAACATAGGCGGTAAAAATAGTATTAAAAATTATATATGATTTGGAAGTATTATCCTGAACACAAATTTATGATTTCAAAATATATTTTGAACACATAAGGCATATTAAGAAAGACACTAACATACAAGCGATTTAATTTGAGGAATCCATCCAGGATTAATAGAAATGATGATCATGAATTATATTTTTTATCCTCCATAGAGTTGCTTTGATATTTTGTTTTTTTATTCTTATTATTTAAAACATTTGAGACATTAATGAACAGTTCTCATTTTAATTTTGAGAGATACTTTCTGGAAAGATTTGTTTAAATTCTTATTTCATTTAGGAACAAAAAAAATAAAACTTAGTTTAAACTAGTCATTCCTTAATGAAAAAAATATTCGTAAGTAATATTTTTAATGTAGTGTTTTGCAAATATGCAAGCTTTATCTTACAACATATTTTTATAATGCAATAATTTTATCAGATCTGATTCGCTTTAATTTCTAGTCTTTAAAAATGCCCGATGTTGAAATATGCCAGAGACAAAAATAAGACAGCTTTTGTTAATGTTATAGATTTGAAAACATGTTTTAATGTATCATGTAATCTTTTTCTATTACATCTATACATTTCATCCTTAAAAACGAACAATTCTCTCTGCGTACATAATTAATAAATAATTCATTTTAACATGAATTTAACATTGCACATATAAACACAACACACACTAAGTCACTTGGGACTGACGAGCACTGAGCAAGTTTATTTGTCTTTTTTTTTTTTTTTTCATTTTTTATAAAAATTGGTATATGCTAAATATACACAACAAATTGTACACCAAACACATAAGTATTATAGAATTATTTAGCTTATTCAAAATACATTGTTGTGATGCTATTACACTTTGATTTTTTTATTTATTACTAGTAATTGAGATTGTTTCTCAGTTCACACAAACTGAAAACCAATATCAAGTTTAGTTCATTTTAGAGACCTAATTGAACACAGCAAGTAAAGCCTTGCATATTTTTCAGGACTTCTGACTTTCTTGCATTCTTAAATCTTAATTTTTGTAAATTTTCATGGAACTTTAAGCATTAATTAACAATGTAACAACACTTAGCATACTCATATCAACAGGAAGCAACAAAAGCATGAAAATATTCCGACTTTTATCCAAGACTAGTTTCTGGGCGCTCTTGATTTCAATCAAAACAAGCCGACCAATCTACTATAAATCTACTAGATTTGTATGACCCACAAGGATCTTATAAATCTACAATAAAGTCACTATGTATCCTCGTCTTACCATAGTATAGTATGTCTATACATTATTGCACCAAGTGAGGTATCAACATATCTGAGCCATAATCCAACACACAAATGGATTCCCCTTGCATTTCCTTCTTCATTACCGATTTCAAAGCCATTCTATTTTAATGCCTCTTTCCCGTATTTACTGTAAAAATTGAAGTCAGGCCTTCATCCCTTGTTAAGGGAATATTTTCCTTTCATGATAAAGTCATCTGTTCAAAAACAGAACCCAGTGTAAACCAGTCCATTGCTGATCACACGATATTCTATTGCAGCTATTGGCTAATCCGATTTAACCAAATCTGAATAAAGCTGTAAGCTTCAAATATGTCATATTTCAAATAAGTAAAATGCCTGTGCATTACCGTTTACCCTCTGTAGAATTTTTCACCCCTTATATTTGCCATTTTCCCCACGTATTTAAAACATTGTGCTCATACAGGGGTACAAAATCAAGAAAAGCAGAAAATGTACCCTAAATATCACTGGGATTTGATAATTTTAGTTTTTTTGCCAAAAGGTGCATAATTCTACTATTGATTCAAGTGCATAAGAAGGAAATGCAAAGATTTTGCCATTTTTAAACACTGCAAGCATCCCTTCACTCCACACCTCAAAAAAAACAAGTAACTGGTGTTGTATGCAACACATAAAGTCCCCTACCGGCTCCACCTTGACTCAATATGGTAATCAATCCCATTTTTTGCCATATTTTCCTATTTCCGTTACCATACAACCACAATTTTAGTCGAAGAACAAAAATAAAATGACGTGCATAATCTACACATTGCCATCTAGTCATATAGCAAGTTTCATCAAGTTAGCTTGCTTAGTTATCGCGGGATCCCATTTTTGCCATATTTTCACTATTTCCGTTACCATAGCAACCACAATTTTAGTCGAAGAACAAAAATAAAATGACGTGCATAATCTACACATTGCCATCTAGTCATATAGCAAGTTTCATCAAGTTAGCTTGCTTAGTTATCGCGGGATCCCATTTTTTGCCATATTTTCACTATTTCTGTTACCATAGCAACCACAATTTTAGTCTAAGAACAAAATAAAATGATGTGCATAATCTACACATTGCCATCTAGTCATATACCAAGTTTCATCAAGTTAGCTTGCTTAGTTATCGCGGGATCCCATTTTTGCCATATTTTCACTATTTCGTTACCATAGCAACCACAATTTTAGTCAAGAACAAAAATAAAAGAGTGCATAATCTACACATTGCCATCTAGTCATATACCAAGTTTCATCAAGTTAGCTTGCTTAGTTATTAAGTTATCGCGGGATCCAGATTTGAGCGGACAGACGGACGGACAGACGGACAGACTGACAGACGGACAGACGGACGGACGGACAGACGGACGGACGGACAGACGGACGGACAGACGGAGGGCAAACCTATAGTCCCCTCCGGTGTGAACACCGGTAGGGGACTAAAAACACACCACACACCTGGTCCCTTGTTCCTGGTCCCTATCTCACCCCGTCAATTCGAATACTAGTAAAAATCAACATAAAAACTTAAAAATTCACGAACTACTTCAACATTCAATCCACTCTCCCATGTTACAACCGTCACTGATATATCAACAATTGCTTTCATATCACCTGCCTACATTTGTACCTCCTTGCACCAAACCATAAAATCTGCGTCATTAAATGATTTAAATTCATACAGAAAAACACATTAAAATTGGTAGCTTTACACAATTTTCTAAAACAAAAGAAATAATATCCATCAATGTTTTTTATCAAGAAACATTCTACATTGATTAAAATATTGTCAAGTCTTAAGATATGATAATAAAAACTGCATCAAAAATTAAAAACTTTTAACATTAATATTTAATTTTACTACAGTGACCAAAATGTGAACAGGTGCTTGATCCCGACAGAGTCAGCTGACACCTGGGTTATACAAGGCCGGTATGTTAGTTAAAATTCTTAGTTTTGTTCAGCATATAGAGTACCGAAGCCTGTCAAGAAAATTCTCGATTCGAACGATTGTTAAACAGAAATTGTATAACGAGGCTTAAAAAATATGCATCAACTTGGAAAACACAACCAAATCTTTCATCCAATTTGGTCCCATCAAACCCCGACAATGTCATCCTAAACTAACTTACCACATTTGTGCTGAATTTCATCTCATTTCATAACTGAGCATATTTTCACATTATGATGGCTTTTTATTATTTTGTGCAAGATTGAAAAAACATTTTATTCTTAACTGACTTAATTGATTTTCGCAAGGTTTTTCCAGAACTGATTTAAACATACACTAACTCGGCTACTATGAGGATTTGTTTGTCAATTCACATACAAGCAACAACTTTTCAATAGAAATTTCGAACAGTCCATCTGAAACTGCTTTACAACTAAACAGGATGGCAATACCTACAAATGGTAAGATTAAAACTAGGAGAAAACTAAAATAGCACGTTGAAGGCACTTTCATTACAATCATGGCAATACATTACTATTTACAATTTCTCAACAGAATACCTGTTTTTTCCCATTTTACAACTTCATTGGCAAATTTCACTAACACATTTGCTCATTACATACCCTTGCATACAATATAAATAGTAATATATATTAAGGCATCTGTCTTTGGAAATACAATAAATAAAACTTTTTGCATCATCACACTATTGATAAAATGTAAGGAGACACCCATATTAGAACCGATAATGGCAAAGGATTAAAATTTCAATTCATTTTTTTTTATTCAGTCTTTAATTCATTTGTCATTCTTTTAAAAAATTAATTAAATTTGTAACTGACTGCCTGTTATTCCAATTATACAACATGCAAAATAACTTTCTGCAATTTCATTCTTTTTTACATCCAAGTTTTTGTTGTTTATTTTTGAGGGGGGAAAAAAGGATTAAACTTAAAATTTCATTATCGACATGTCACTGAAGTGTGTGAGAGTTTTTAAATGACAGATAATTCAGCCATTTTATCATCATTCCATTTTAAAGGCTGCTCAAAGGAACTACAGACTGAATAAAATCTGGACACTGTAACCTGAACCATTGCGCCATGCTATCACTTAGGTTGAAAATCTCCACATAAAATCATGCAATAAATATTTTTATAGTTTCCAAAAAAACACACATCCTTTCTCCACCTTAATTTTATAAGTCTGCGACATTGTTACATAAGCTCCTCTATTTCATTTCCAGAATTCTCAAGTCTAATTTTTCACTTCCACTATTTTTCTACCCCATATCCTCTTATATGTCAAATATGCAAACTCAGCAGTCCGTAACACTTAAGGCACACACAAGTTCACAACAAAAACATTTACATTATCTCCCTTCCTTTTAACACCCATCTTGAAATAATATCAAAATCTTCCGCTAATAATCTTAAGTCAAGGACTCATTTGGCACTTGTGTTTCTCTACCTTTTTCCTCTGATATAATATCTTCCTTTCCTCAACTGGAATACCCTCCCTTCTTCCACTTCAGTTACTTCCCCTTCAATGTCTCCCTACACAGAGTTGTGTTCTCTTGCCTGAGTATATAACATCCCCCAATTTTTCCCATTCCACACAAAAGACCGCACACAACACAGGTGATAGTGACTGAGGGTCCTTTAACCTTCTAATTAAAACAAACACGTCCATTCCACAAGAACACTTTCTACTCAAGTAACTCCCTCATGCTTAAAAGTGTTTCTCGCTGGATTTACTTCCCCTTATTGTTAAAGGCAGCATATGTTGAAGGCACATTTGTAGAACTACAAAACACAGCCTAAGTTCACCCATCTATCTCACGCTTGAGCTCCTGACCTTCAAACTAAACCCTGACCTTAAAAACCACCGGGGTCGAGCTCCGCTATGTATATAGTCACCATGGTAACCGTTTAGGTGAAATCAGCCCTCATCAGCTGTACAGGTCAGAGTCTGTTTTGGATGATGGGGATTCTGGCGTGTCCTGCAGATTCTGTTTCTTGTCACTAGCAGGTGGGGTGTACTGCGTGATGACCGCCGCCTGATGGTCCGGAGGACTTCCCTGGTCCGCAAACTTCAGCTCATCTTTCCTGAGCTGCACTTTTTCCTGTAGAAGATTACAAAATAATTACTTTCAAATCTGTTCTACCCTCTAAAATGTCCTCTTACAATTTAATGCTTAATGATTATTTTGTTCTTAATTAAAAAGGAGAAAAGCTGCTAATAGCAGTCTGCACAAAAGACCAGTGGTTCTTGGCTCTCTCTGAGTGAAAGAAAACGCATGAAAATGAGACAAAAAGAAACTAAACTATTGATTGAAAGACATGATTGAATTAGGTTGTTTTAATTGTATTTTAAATATGTGCTTTATCTCATGAATTGGAAAAACTAATCATATCAAGTAATAATTATACGGCTATTTATCCACCTGTCTTTCAGAAAAAAAATAATTAGACAAACTGATGAAGCCAAGTGAAATTTTTTCATCATATTTAAAACATTTTTCTTTTGTAGCTTTATCAAGGAATACTTATAGGGAAAATTAAGTTTATCTACATACCAGTAAGTTTAGGTCGACCACATGCGTCTGTATGCTGTGAGAGTCTTCAGATGGAACGTTGGGGAAAAACTTAACCGGCATCTGGCCGAGCTCACGGACCGTCACCGCAAATGGTGACATCCATTGTACACATGGCAAAATGTCTTGCCAGTTATAACCTAAAATTAAAAATGTTTTGTAAATAAAAATTATATTTTCTAAAGTTGTTAAGCAGTCTGTATGTAAGAATTTAAAGACAATAAATAAATACCAAATAGAGACCAGATCACCAGGATAAAGGGTATCATATTGTACCAAAGTACTTGTCAAACCTAGAAACTGCCAAATTGGTTTAATATTTTTAAAATGTAAAAACTTGCTTCCAAGTCCATGTCGAAAAAAAAAGATATAAACAAGTCTGGAATCATCAGAAAAGCCTATGTAAATTTATACAAGAGACTTGCTGTCATTTGATCACTGGGGGTAAATGAAGGATAAATGCCTACCTGAGACAGAGAGGGCCAGTTCCCGTGAGGACATGTGATAGAGCGCCGCGGCCGCCAGCACACTGTACTGGAACTGTAGGTTCTCCACGTCCAACATACACAGGTCTAGTAGCTGGAATATACGCACCACACATTGAATATCATAGTCATATATATTAACCCTTTCCCTCATATAGACTCATTTTGACGCACTCAATAGGTACCACATAAAGCCTGATCTGCGGAAAGCCAAACTCAAACCTTACCAAATTTAATTACAAAATCCTTATTTCCAGACCACTGAGGAGCAGCGAACAGCATAAAACCTGATCAGCCTGCGAGTAACTCGCAGGCTGATCTGGTTTTATGCTGTTCGCATGGGTTCGCATGGGTCTTTTCATGGTATCCTCTATGAGGGAAAGGGTCATTTAGACACATTCAGAGCAGACCCAAATAAGACATCTCATTATTAAGATGTTACATTCTTAGTAAAGTCAGGGTTGGGAATCCAGGCCTTTTTTTTTCAGATGTTGGGGAAGGGGCTTTAATATCATACTTTGGGTAAAATATGACCATTTCTTTTTCTTTGGGGAAAGAAAATCCTGGAGTATGATGCAAGTTTTGGGAAAACTGCATGAATTTAAGAATTTGTCAGTGAGGTAGACTTCTATGAAGGACTCCTGATAAAGAAGGAAAAAAGCCCTGGAATCTATTCATTGGCTGGCAATTTAGACTAATTTAAAATGTACTCTTTGACAAGACTTTTTACAGGTAAATGTATTTATGCAAGGATAAAATGTGTACCCAAAAGCTGTGAAATATTTAGGTATATAGAAGATGGAATTGTTACTGATAACATATCAACATTGCAAACACTAATTCATGTCCATTTCTTTTAAAGTATGCTAGTTTCTGTAACACATATCCAATAGAATGGAAAAGAAAAATCTACAACTATTTCCTTCAGGTACAAAATTATATTTATAAGTTAAGTAAGGCAACCTTTTGTTTTACAGGTACTTTCTATATCATTAAATAATGAACTTATATACCATAGATAAATAAAAATTTCTACTCACCCTGGCAATCTGTACAAACACGTGGGAGGAGTACTGTGGAAAGACAAACCCGTGTTCACCGCCCCGTATGTGTTCTACGTTTGAAACTTGGAGGTAGATGTTCAGCCAACCATTGGTGGTCACTGGCGATAAATCCCAGTTTATCGTCTGCAGAAGAGAAATAACACAGAATAAAATACTTTTTTCCAGAGTAAGCAAATGAGAGCATAAGTATAAAGATTATTTCTTATTACTTTATTAAAACAGAATATTTTATGCTAATTTTTTTTTATTCTACAACATCTTGTTTAATGCTTATATTTATTTACAAAAAGAAGTATCTGAGCTTAATATTTCTTAAGACCTGTCAGATAGCATATTATATATTCAAAACCATACATTAAAGTATGTTCAAACCTCCTTGACAGTAATGTTCTTTTCTAATCTTAACAATTTCATCACTCTAGACCCACTGATAATTTCAACATTTATATAAACGCATGAACTGAATAAAAAATAAATGTAAAAAAAGCAAGTTTAAACCACTTTACCTTTAAAATCACAAGTTCTTGGTCAAGAATTTCCTCTTCAGTACAAGCCCCGTCTGTGACATAGGCAAACTCCGACAGTTTTGGTGGGTAGATTTCCTTTAAAAAGATAATTTACATAAAGCATTTTATGATTTATCCAGTAGCCAAAAAAGACACCTGTCATAGGTTTAAATCAGAATTGAAAATTAAGCGGTTTTTAAATATTTCTTTTTATACAAATTTCCTTTTATATATCAAACTTATTTCTGGCAAGAGAGCAAGCAATTGAATTACTAATATCATCAGCATAATTAAATTATCAAACAAGTATACTGATTAAAAGTCTTTTAATATGTTGTGGTAAAATTTGAAATTTTTCAACAAGAGTGTCCTCTGGAACATGTGTCACCTGCTGAAGCATGATGGAAAAATTGTGATGGACAGGCAGACGGACAGACAGATGACGGAAAAGCCATCCATTACAGCAGGTGACACAAAAACTATAAGCAATTATAACCTAATGTTATGGCAAGAATGCGCAACATTTTACCTCTAATTTTGCAGCAATAAATAGGCAGCTTATCCCGATTAGTTGTAGTTGATGTTTCTGTATACTGGCCTTCTTACAGAGAAATCTATCAATAAAGTCTGTGGCCAGGTAGAAGGATTCACGATGTAACCGATACACTTCACATACCTACAGGTGCAAAATTTTAGAGAGTTAGCATATATTACAGACATAGTATCTAGCATGTCTTAGAAACATTTACAGTTTAGGCAGGCCTTTTTTTAGTGTTTTGGGGAAAGGTGGCAGGTCCTTTCAGAAGGGGAAAATATGTTGATCAGGGGAAAATTTACTTATGAAGAAATCATTACAAAACTACACTAATTATGCTGCAACTGAAACACACTTGTATATTTTTATTTCATATAATAATTAAATTTACCATAATATGCTTCTATTTCTTTCCTTGCATGTCATTTTTTTAAAGATAAAAATATATTTTTGTCAGGGGAATTTTTAGATTGAACTGGGGAAAAAAGTATACTTTTTTATGAGGGGAATGGGGCCGAATTCGGCCCCAATATTTGGCATAAAAAAGGCCTGTAAGGCAACTTAAAACTGTTAAAGAAATTAATGACAGACAGGTTTAGCTCTTCAGTGAATAAAAGTTAACATAGAAAGATAAAGAAAAATATGGTTAAAAAATGATTTGGAATATATTTTGTTACATTGCCAGGGAATAAAAGACTCACTTCTATGAGCCAATCCAACAATATTGCCCTCATTCTTGCATGCAAAGATGGGTGCTTGTCGAACACTTTTGGGTCCCGGGTGTAATTCAATTCCTTTCTCAACATTGTGTGCCATACTTCCTGGGAATCTGCCCAATCTAGTGAGGGAAGTGGAGATTTTCGGAATTCTATGGGAGTTGTGAAATAGTTCTGGAAACGGAATTTTGAGCCAAGCTGAGGTTGCGTTGAGAGGGTAGAGTGGGTGGGGGAACTTTCGGGACTTGGGACGATGGTGCTGGTAGAGATGGAAGTTGTCTCGGATATCGGGACCCATTGGTTCTGAAAAGAAAGGAGATAACGGTGATCAATTGCATTAATGCCACAGGTAACTTCCTTTTTGAAATACAACAATAAAACGAAGAAAATACCGTTGTTGCATGTTATCTTAAGTTCAGTAAATGAATATTTATCAAGTCATAGATCTGTTCAATAAATATTCAAGAGGTTAAGTGGAGAATAAAGCTCCATACTCTGTGTTTTCACTAAAATCCCGACTGCCAATGGAAATCACATAAACATAGGTTGTTTTTCTGCGATATTTGAAATTTAGCATGTCTGAAAGTGAAGTCACCCTTGACCCCCCCCCCCCCCCCCCCCAGCCAAATCTGTTTATTGTTTTTGTAAATCTGTTGTTAATTTATTACTGAAAACCCTGATTACTTACATAATACTTGCTATCAAAATACTGATGTTTAAAAAGCTACAATTATAGGGTCAAATTATGACGATCTTAAAAAATATCATTCTTTGCCAATTGCTTAAGCTTGAAAGTTAGATATGTCTCCACTGGTAATAAGTATAATTGAAACTTTTGAGAACTTAAAGAGTTATGAGAAATGAGGTCTTCAATCATTTCACAAAAATGAAACAAGCCCACTCTTTCAGTTTGTATCTAATGCTAAGCAATAAACATGAGAAAATTCATGCTAAAGTTTCTATTCAACATTGCTGCCAAGTAAACGCAGTATGGTGCAAATGTGTGATCAACCCTAATTTTCACTTCCATTCAATGTATTACTAAAGCATTGTCATCATAAGTTAACATGTACCAAACACAACAATTAGTACAACCTGAAAAGCAAACATCTTTTTACCACCAAGCTGCAAGTTTATACTGCAATTTTAACATGCTTTTTTCACCTTTGACTCCACTGAACCAGTGATCTCAATACTGACTTATGACAGGCATGGTATTGTGCATTCACACCAAACTTTTCACTGACTTCTGACAGCTAGGGTAATGGTTACTTGCAGACCAAGTAGCTTAGTGCCAGCTCAGTTTTACTGAGAAGCCAGCAAGTTTGGTCAGAATTAGAAGACCAAAGAACTGAGCAGGAGCCAGATTAGTGGCGTTCTGTCAACACTTATTTCATCACCAGATGCCATGCCTTATTTCTTTGCATATCCCCACAGTAATTATTGACTTTATGTATACAATCAAATTTAAGCCACCTTTTTTTTAAAGCCTTTTCAAAAGGTGTGAATAACACAGGCACATCAAAGAATGTCTAACACCTACTTACCAAGCCAAAGGTTGTCTTAATGATTTATACATATGTCTATATTTAATCAATAATGACACAGCTGGCTGATTTTGCAAGCTGGTATGTAAATAACGAATGTCCTAAAGTAGGCTAAATACCCAAGACTATTTTTCTCTTGTAATTATAATACAACGCAAATAACAGAAATGCCTGTGAAATATTTTCCAAAGATGACATTCCTTTCTAAGTTTCTTTTCACACTGTGTAAATTCTGAAGACTACTTAAAAAAAATCCTTTAATTAAAGTTATATAATCATATAATGTACAATATTTATTTCATAAAATACATATTATAAATGGGTTTTGTAGAAACCATATAAATAGTATCAGACTGAATAATTTCAAAGAACTTGTCTTCCTTACTTAAGTTAACATGTAATTCTAATACATTATCCAAACTGTAAATTATCCAAGATGAGTTTTGGTCTAAATATATCTGCAAATATTTCTAAAAACGCTGCATGGCAGAGAGCACTTATTACAGATAAGTACATGTGTGCTGAAGGAACTACACAACCTTGAAAGCTGTGTTAACAGTTAATTGTATGTGTGTGTGTTGGGGTAGGGGAGAGATACTTCTTTGATCTGATTTAAAGATTGCAGCAGGATATTTAACTTAGATTACTGTTTATCTAAAATAACAATCTTCATTCAATCCAAAATATGTCCACTATGGATGCATCCAATATCTTAAATACCATCAGCCCTTGGGCAATAATTTAAATTTCAAAGCCCTATCTGTAACCTAATATCCTGTCTAGAAGAAATGAAGGGTTGATGTGTCTATTTCAATCACAAGACAATTATAAATGCTTCAAGCAATTTGCAGTCAAAATCACTGAAATGTAAAAATGCAACTTGAAAACCAGTGAAAACCATCAGTCACATTGGTAATTTATGACTTAATTAGACATTGAACCTTTGCCTGACACAAAATGGTCATATGTCAAATGACAAGATGTCAAGATTTAAAGGTTTCTTTACACAAGCACATATAAATAGCAAAACTGGAAATAACCAAAAAATATATATATTCAATCATCATAGATGTCTGAAACCATATTAAGATACATTCTTTACTTTTCTCTATCATTCTAGACATTCTCCTGATTAAATTACCCAGACATTTTATATAATCTAACTAAATTTACAACACTTTTTTTTTTGATAAACTGGTTAACTAATTATTGGTCATTTCTGATGGCCTAAGAGTGGATGATTTAATTGTGTATATAATTATGGGGGTACCTTAAAATAAGAACTTAATTTTTCTCTTACAAAACCTTATCAATTAGCATAAATAAAATATAACAAAAGTTCTCAATCTATCCTAATATGACCTCATTCATTTGCAGGTTATATTATTGAGAGCTGGGAACCAGACAATGAAAAGAATTTCAAAAATAAATCTCAAAAAATATAATTCAACATGAAAATAAATGAATGAAAAGTCATTGGATATATAATATAAAACACGCCTCTAGCAAGAATTTCGGTCCATATTATAAATTCAGTGATTTTATTTCACTTTTTTGAGTTTGTTTTGATTGCGGCTTGAACCCCATTTCCGGACCAGGGCGCCAAATCCCATTGACAATATATAATCAAGAAATATGAAAAACTAATCAGTAATCTTACCTCAATTCTATATTGCTGTCTTCTTTTCATGCAATCCATCGCTCCCTCGGGGTCCTGCAATGATAGGAACAATATTTCACATAAAATATGGTGCTTTCTTTTTCCGCATTTTCACCCCCACCCACTGCATTTCTCAAGAAACAAAGGAATCGAAACTCACAATTGACCGACATTTTTGAGACAAAAAATTTACCTCTTCAGCCTTCCTTTTCCTACTGATTCTGTTGCATTCTAATACTTGTTCCACACTTTTTGATCTTGAGGTCAAACGGGAGCTGAAAATAACCATTTTATAACTTTTAAGAAACTTCAATACCGATAGGGGTGTAAAGTGAAAATCAAGATGGCGGGATAGCGGGATATTTCACGGAAAAAGTGAACATATTCTTACCTTTTTCGGGACATCTTGAAACTCTCTCCACTATCTGAACTGTTGCTGCAAATTAATAAATGGTTTTATTATTATTTGCAAACAAAATGAAAATATGATTGCGCGCATTTTTTGGAATATTGACCCCACAATCAACACACCGTATGCAGGTGGCGTGACATTCCAGTAATCTTGACAAAATCGTAATTCCAAAATAAATCGTTTGTATGTACATTATATTTTGACCCTGATACTTAATCAACTTAATTATCTATCGATTCCTTACAAAATTATGAAAAATTGCGACCAGACAGCAACGAAATTTACATTGTCAATTCAGCATTCCATCACACAACTTGAATGCTTGTCACAAGGTCCTGGATGCAGAAACGAAGACTCCCGAATAAATATCACAACCAGAACCGTAAATTAATTACATCCTCATAATATAATATCAAATATATCCTCACTTGTCTTTTAACAACTTTCCATGTCGATAACGGTTCACACAATAATCAATGTGCCATCTATGCCAGTCTTGGCGCAACTGACTGATCGAGCCTTTGTGGGGTATCAGCTGTATAAGGGGCCAGTCAGCGACGCTCCCGCCAACGTAATCGGCGCCACGGACGTTCGCGAACATTTGTTTAAGCCCTTTTCAAAACAAAACAATGTTTTTGACAATATCTGAAGTAATCTGATTCATATTTCATTCATTTTATTTAATTTGAAAAGGTATTTTTGAAATTTAAGAAAAATATTTTTTGATCTTTTTGTAGATCTGTTGACGCAAACAACCGCGAAATAAAAATCAAAATTAAATATAAGAAAGTTTGAAATTTTAATATCAATGTTGAATTTAAATAATTAGGTATTAATTCAACTGATTCTGGGGAAATAACGTTGTTTGATGATGTTATAATAACATTTTTGTTCTTTATTTTGCCAGACTCATATGTTGTTTACATTTTGCATCCTAGAGATGGAGAGCCGAAACTGAAATTATTTCTATTTATATATTGAACGGTAGTTTTTCATTAATAATGCTGCATATCGTTTGGAAGAATATTTTTTCATTCATCTAACGGGATCATTTTTGTAGCTTTGCGGTATAACTTGAAAAGAAATAATTTAGAAAAACTTGATGGCCTCATCAGATTGACTTAGTGGTTTGACACAAGCGATACAATTTGCGCATGCGTGAACCCGTTTGAACCTTTACACCCGAGATGCCCCCGGAACTGAAGAATTTGATTGGATGAAAGGCGCACAGGAAACCACGCCTCTACCAAAATGTAAACACAGTCAAGAAAATGGAGGCAAAAATGTTCAACACAATTAGAACATTTCGAAAATTAAATGCAAATGTCATTGGAATGATACACGTTGGAGCAAATCCAGGTGTGCATTGACTCAATTGACTATCTGTTGTTTATTATTCTGTCGGTATTTTAGAATGACACGGACTAATTTTCAAAAGAAACGTGGCACGTTGACTGTTAAGGTTATCAAAATTGTGCCGGTGTGTGTTCTTATCTCAGTTGCCTTTGCTATCTAGAGCAATATGTACCGTTCGTTTTTTTAATAAATTTCCCCCCCCAAAAAAAAAAGATAAATAAGTACATAGGAATATTTTTTAAGGCTAAACAGATGTAAACACATTTTTATATATATGCTATATTTATCACAAATCATATTTTCTCAAGGTTAGATACCTTAGTTTTAATGGCATATAATTATCATACACAGGTACCCCAAAATATAAAGGTTCAGTTAAGGACATAATTCAGAAGGCAGAGTATGAAGCTAAGCTTTACAAGGAAGCTGATTTGGTGAGCTGTCTTTCTGTCTCTCTCTCTCTCTCTCTCGCTGAAAAATGCCCCTGTCAATTGAAATTAGATATTTGAAATTCTATTGATTGGTGTCTGGATAACGAGGTAGTAATGCAACTCACTTCTCACAATGGGTACCGGGTTCGATTCCTGGACACGTACGTGAGGGGGTACAGAGGTCGCCCATCCAGACACATTGGTTTTCTCACACAATAATAAGTTGTGATAACTTGTTTCATAATAAATAAGGTTTAAACTTTAAACTAAACTCTTATTTAAATATATAGCAGCCTATATGTAACAAGGAACCCATATTGGTGATAGATTTATGTAAAGGGCTCAAGGATGGTAGCTTGATCCCTCACTGAATAATGGCAGGGATCTGGGTTCAGGTCCCACTCTGACTTCACAATTTTCTCACCTAGTTGCAAAAGGTAAAAGAGAAAAATACATTGTACTTAATCACTGGACTGAAATTTCATTCAAAGGTCAAGGATAACTCTCTTGGTCTCTCTATCTCTGCCTCTGTCCTTCCTTCCCTCCCTTCCCCCCTCTCTCTCTCTCGATTATCTATGATCTGATTTGTTTATATTTCAGGATGCAGTGATAGTGGAGAATATGAATGATATTCCTTATGCACATTTTAACCATATTGGTCCAGAGGTGGTGTCAGTTATGACCATGGTTTGCGACCGTGTGAGACAAGTGTTTGACTCCCAGCCAGTGGGCCTACAGATTTTGGCAGGTGCCAACCAGCAAGCTTTGGCAGTTGCTCTGGCCACAGGTGATAATAGATTTCATATAAAATTGAACAAATATATTTTTTACATCATGTGTCAGTCACAATATATGTCTCTGCTAGATTTTGTCTCCAAATGACTTAAATACTGTTGGTGGGACATTAAACCCAGCAAACATATTTTTAACAGATTTTTATGTTAGCAATGGTCATGTGATAATGGTCAAAGATGAAGTCATGTGATAATGGTTAAAGATGAAGGTCATCATGAAAGATTAGTTTCAGTTGTAAATAAACTCAGCAGTACCGAGCTGTAGAAACCACACATTGTGAAATTGACAACAGAACAGCTCCTTAACCCTTTCCCTCATAGAGGACACCATGAAAAGACCTATGCAAACAGCATAAAACCAGATCAGCTTGCGAGTAACTCGCAGGCTGATCAGGTTTTATGCTGTTCGCTGCTCCTCAGTTGTCTGGAAATGAAGATTTTATAATTAAATTTGGTAAGGTTTAACTTTGGTTTTCTGCAGATCAGGCTTTATGTGGTACCTATTGAGTGTGTCAAAATGAGTCTATATGAGGGAAAGGGTTAAAATATGTATGTAACTGAGTAAAATCCTACTGCCTAAGCTGGAATCCAACTCAAGAACCTCAGTATTCAAGTCTGACACTCTAATATGTTTCCACAACAGCTAGCACTATACAAGTGATATCATATATACCACCAACATTTTTACAATTCAATTAATTAAGTTGTGACATTATTTGATTTCTGTGCCATAGTCAATAGATTAGCTAAAGAAAGTTGTAGTAATTGACTTTCATGCCTAGTTAAGTTATTCTTATTGTTGTTTCTAGCAGTTAGACAGAGTATTTGAAATTATGATGATATCTTTGACAGCTTGACTGGAAATTTACCAATGAGCCAAATGTATGAGACTTCATTACTTTTTAAAGTCACAAAACATATATAAAAAACTTCAAAGTATGAGTAATTTGTTTTAGACAAAAACTAAGTTTTTGAATACTTAATTGATTGTTTGAAAAGAAGTAGAAAGAAATATTGTTATCGTTTTATGTTTTCAGACCTGGATTTTATCCGTGCTGAGGGTTTTGTGTTTAGCCATGTAGCAGATGAGGGCTGGATGGATGCGTGTGCGGCACCACTCCTTCGATATAGGAAGCAAATAGGGGCCAACCATATCAAAGTGATTACAGACATAAAGAAAAAGCATAGGTAATAGTGATAAATAAGTTCAAACTTTATGTATTACAGAAATTTCATATTCAAAACCCTGCAGGGTCATTCGGATTTTCATGTGAGGAAGCCTTCCAGCTGGCTTGCGGTAGGTCGGTGGTTCTACCTAGATGACTCCTTGCATTCGGGGTCTTCCTCCACCTGTAATTAGCTGGATGTCGCAATATGACTGAAATACTGTCGAAGCGACGGTTAAACTCGAATAGTCAAGTCAGAAATTTCATAATGAGTTCTGACAACTTAAATGAATCATTTTTATGGATGATTTGGAAGAATGTATGAAGGATCAACAACTATTGTCATCTACCCAAAATATATTTACTGTTAGCAGTTAAAAGTAGAGGAAAAAGTCTTTTCAACTTCAATTTATGCCAGCATTTATACAGTCAAATTAAAGATCTTCAGTGCACTAGAATTCAGGTGGTTTAGATCAATTCCAGCCTCAGAGTGGGGATTTCAAGACCTTCCCATTTACAAAGTACATGGTCCATCCTTGAACCATTGAGAAGGATTTGTATATTTTGTTTATATGTCATAACATCTTGGTTCACAGCTAACATTAACTAATAATTCTAACAAGACTCACGTCATTCTCTCTGTACAGAGAAAAGGAAAATGAATGTGTACATTTGCAGCAAAACACAGGTCTCAACACGTGCATGCACTCAAGTGGTGCATATTTGTTTTCGATATTTTATCAATGAATATATATTGATGATGTAACAAAATGACATCATTTACAAGAAAAGTAAAACAAAAAAAATACAATTTTTATTTATAATTGTCATTTGTATATGTAGAGAGAACAAAGTATAGGAAGTTATTTGGTTTATAGATTCCATGTTTCAAGAAAAAAGCATGCATGAAAAATGGTAAATATCAGGTTAGAATCGAAAAAATCAATGTTTATCTGTGTTTTTAACCACAGGTTTCTCAGTCAGGTGGAAAAAATTATATCTTCACCCTCGTGATATAATAATATGCACCTGAACTCGAAACTGTGGTTAAATACACAACAAAACACAGATGGAGATTGATTTCTATTTATAGTAACATTTATTTCTATTTATAGTAACCTTTATTTCTATTTATAGTAACATTCTGGTTTTCTTCACAGTGCCCACTCTGTGACAGCAGACGTCAGTGTGCAGGAGACCGCTCAGGCTGCGCAGTTCTTCCTTAGTGACGGAATCATCCTCACTGGCACCTCAACCGGTACTCCAGCAGACGTGGCTGAATTAACAGGTACGTTTAAAATTGTACATTTTAATGATTTATTTGCTGCCATTTTACGTATCTATGGAAAAGAAGTTCCAGTTGACAAATCATGATTCATCTTTTTTTGTGAGTTAAATATTGAGGACTTAATGCATTTGAGATTTACTTTTTATCTTTTATCAGTAATAAAGCACAGGTATACTATTTAGTAAGACGTGTAAACTCCAAACAATGATAAGGTAAACTTTTTTTATGTAATAAACAATATCATAATATTAAATTATGTAAATGTGTATACATGATTTCTGTGGCTGTTTTTCAGCTGTGCGGAACAGTGTGAAATTGCCGGTGTTTGTTGGGTCCGGTGTTACAAAGGACAACTTCCAGCTTTATAAATCTGCCTTTGGACTTATAATTGGGTCATACTTCAAGAAAGGTCACCACTGGGCAAATGACCTTGACCCAGACATCATTGCTGATTTCATGCAGACTGTAAGACAAGAAAGCAAACTTCACTGATTTATTTTAATAAGAGGTTCCAAGTAATCCACATCTAGTCCTCATCCTTTTTAAAGGATATTGTTAAGTTTAAAAAATATGCATATATATTTTTTTTCTAAATTGTTTATAAAACAATGGATTCTTCTTTCCATGCAGACTGTGTAGAATCTGGGCTACAGTATTGTATGAGCAAACAGAGGAGACTCTTATCAGACAGCTTTTAGAGGAGCTGTGTAATCTGAGTGATCTGGGTCTTCCCAGTGTTTGCCATGTGATCTGAGTGATCCTGGTCTGCCCAGTGTTTGCCAATGCATCAAAATGTATGAGGTAATGGGTTGACAATTAAACAGAGGAAGTCTTATGCAGTTTGTGATAACCGACAGTATTAGTGTGATTTTTGTTGAAAAAATTATGTTTTTAAATTTTAAATCATTATTTTAGGCGTAGAAATTCAGTGATTTATGTACATAATAAATCAGAAAGGCCTATTGGTGCAGATTTATGTTTGTATTTATTTGTCTGTAATTGTACACTGAAATAATTTTAAATCAGACATTTTTCTTCTTGCTTCTGTAAAGCATTTCTCAAAGTGCTGAATCTGTTATCTGATAATATGATAATGTGGCCTGCTTAACGAAACTTCATACATTTCATCATGGTTGTCTTATCTTAACCCTTTCCCTCATAGAGGACACCATGAAAAGACCTATGCGAACAGCATAAAACCAGATCAGCCTGCGAGTAACTCACAGGCTGATCAGGTTTTATGCTGTTCGCTGCTCCTCAGTGGTCTGGAAATGAGGATTTTGTAATTAAATATGGTAAGGTTTAACTGTGGTTTTCTGCAGATCAGGCTTTATGTGGTACCTACTGAGTGCGTCAAAATGAGTCTATATGAGGGAAAGGGTTAATATGTTGGCCTGCATATATAACTGTGAAATCATTAATTTTAGTGGGACACTAATTTTCGTCAATTTTGTTGAGGGTTTTATCCACCAATAGTAATCCCCACGAGTACTTGTCTCTTAAATAGACCTCATGTTTTCTAGAACATAGATTTATAACTAAATGTATCCATGAAATTCTCTTAGGTACATAATCAATGAAATTTAATGTCAACGATAATCAATGATTTTATAATATTTGTATGATGAAACATATTAAAGAAATGTGACCTACAAGTTTCATTGCATTGCACAAACTGTAGAAATCACTTTTCTGTGGAGATAATCTTTGCAAGTTAATACTATGTTTACATCTGAGAATTCGGCACATACTGAGATTTTTTTTTCTTCAAAATAAGTTACATAAATCCAACTAATACCTGGGATACTTATTAAGGTGCAACATTCAGAGACATTGCCATGTAATTCAAATTTCCTATTTCCTTGGGTGCCTGGATAGGGTTGTAACACACTTTACTTCTCACCAATGTGTCCCGGGTGATGTACGTGAGAGGGTGGGGGAGAGGTCGCCTGTCCAGACATGTGGGTTTTCTCTGGGTGCTCTGGTTTCTCCCACAATAATGACCACATACGCCATCATCCGAGCCATCGAGAATGATTTATTTAAGTTGTAAGAACTTCTTTCATAATCGATGTAAAATAAATAAAATCTAAACTTTAAATTTCCTAAATATTCCTTGAAAACTCCAATTATTTTTTTTTAAATATTTTAATAATTTATATGTCAAATGATAATGATATGATCATCATTGATTTTGTTGGATATTTGCCTCATTGAATATCCTTGATTACATCTTTAAATTATGTTCTGTATCATCTAATGTATGTTTAATGTTTGATGTCTTATTCAGATACAATTTAGAGCCATTTATACACTTTATTCAGGGTTCAAACGTAGAAATTGCATTCTACAAGGCAATGCTTAATTACATCTGTGAGACCGTCTATTTCTAATCAAACCTCCACCACTTAAGAAATGAGTACCTGAAAATTATCAATGGAATATTTCTTAACCCTTTCCCTCATAGAGGACACCATGAAAAGACCTATGCAAACAGCATAAAACCAGATCAGCCTGCGAGTAACTCGCAGGCTGATCAGGTTTTATGCTGTTCGCTGCTCCTCAGTGGTCTGGAAATTAGGATTTTATAATTAAATTTGGTAAGGTTTAACTGTGGTTTTCTGCAGATCAGGCTTTATGTGGTACCTATTGAGTGCGTCAAAATGAGTCTATATGAGGGAAAGGGTTAAGATGTGAAAACACTTATTATCAATATTATTATCAAATTCAAAAATTCAAATTATTATCTTGAGACATTTTTCATGAAAACTTTTACATCGACAATGTCATACATATATCTAGTACATACTGTCGGTAAATATGTTAGAAATAATACGCATGTAAACATGTATATAGTGAAACATGAAGGAGCAATCAATGTTATTATTATTATTATAAATTATGAATAATAAATAGTTTATTACTGTTATTCAGATACAGTTTAGATCCATTAAAACTCTATATTCAGGATCCAAAACTAGATGCTCCTACCGGACCAAGATGCAGAGTCCATGCTTTGAACCGTGTTTAAATGGTTTTTATGTTATAATTGAGTTCTTAATAATTAATATGTACCATACTTCCATGCGAGTCGATACAAGGTTAAATTTTTTTATCATGTGCCTATGCATCGTCGAATACCCCCGGCTGACTTATTCTGTCGATCGGCCGTGGGTATTCGACGATGGTGCCTATGCAGCATTACTGTTTCTCACCGATATATCTTTGTTTCAACTAGCTGTGCATTTTATTCAAATATAATAAGGAAATACTACCTGATAAAAACAGGTTTGCTTTAGAGAGAAAAAAAATGCTTACAAATTGCACTGCATTGGTTGACACACGTACACGTCAAACGGAAATAAAATTTTGAACTTATTTTGAACAGTTGTAGTCTTTGATTGAGCATGTTCTTCTTTAACTGGATCGGTCTTCTTTAAACGATATTTATGTATGTGTGTATGGAAATGAAAGAGAATAAAGATTCCGCCGGCACGGAGGTACGTTCTTCCGTTATACAACAGTTTTCTATATTTTTTCAACATGATAAGATTTGATGCTATTGAACACAAGTGCAGCACGGGCCACCTGTGCTACGAACTGGTTTTCGGTATGTAGGTCATACGAGTACATATATATCGAGCTATATGGACTCTTGACAGAGATCAAAGTTCATAGATATCAACCATTTTCCTAACAACGATACTATTAATAACCTGCTATTGTTTATCTCTTTCTACACCAGCGCGGTGACCTGGCATATTGGTAAAGTTATTCTAGTTGAGTAATCTAAGTGCGAAATCTCTACATATGACTTAAAATCGGGTATATCTCCGCCCAGAATATCCGCTTGATAGTGTGAAAGACACAATATCTGAGACGTTCATATACCACGGGATTAAAATCCAAGGCATATCGCCGATAGAAGATAACAAGAGAAACCCAACTGATTTCAGAAGCATGCCGTCAAGCGATCAATGACGTGATATTATGTAACAGAAGCGACGCGCGGGAAACCCCGTCAGGTAAAGGTCGACCCCATGTGTCATATTGCACAGCAGGTAGCTTGGACTGAAGTGCGACTAACCACGGGACATACTTGATACAAACCAGAGAACTGGACATTGTACTTCCGATTTTAAAAGGGGAAATGGTTACGCAAGTGGAACCCTCTAATTATACCAGTTATTCAGATTTTATTTTATGCTTTAGCATATAAGCTAACTGGTAAAAATACTGGGTTCTATCAGAGATAAAATCAAAATCTCACAGTGTGGGTGATGTAGATCTGCACAAAATAGTTCCGTTATTTCACCAGCCATTAGCATAAACTAAAAAGAAAATTTGTTTTGAGTGGATTTTGAATATATATCATCTCGAAATGATACAATTTTCATGAGCGCTTCTCGATGTGATATGTTCCATATCCTCGGTGTGACTGGGTGTAGTATCATGCCACATGTCTACGGCATGATACTGCTGTGTGGCAGCACTATACCTGTCTCAAGTAGACATAGTCTTCAAATGACTGAAATATTGTCGGTGGGACATTAAACCCAACAAACAAACAAGTAACGTGTTACAATGTATTGCTTTACACCATGGAGTAAATTTTGTATATATACTACTCAAAGTTTGCTAAGCACCACCCGCTATTTTCCCATAGAGTCACATGAAAACACATGCTGAATGTAATGCTATGTACCTGAACGGAAAGCGTTAGCTGACAATCAATTCTACGCATAGTTTTTGTCAAAAAGATAGAAAGGAGACTCAAAAATGAGTTACAACGATTTAGCCAATTCCTGTCATTATTTGCAAAATTCACAAAAGTGTGTTTTTTTGCAAGAAATGGCATTTTATAAATGGAAGTTAAATCTTGTGATCAATACAGAAAAAAATGACCATGAGCAGGCCAACATCGTCACAAATATCCTTAAAAGTATTCCATTTAGAAAACAGAAATATTTGAAGATCAAAGTTCTGAATTTAGCTGACTTTAAATTTTAAGGTGTTTTCTCAAAATTCGCACTTTCTAATTATGATTAATTCCCAGTATTGAGGATCCGAAAGGCTTATTTCTTGTAACTGGTAGTAAGTTTGGTACATAAACTACTTCTGCATAACAGCAAGATTTGTTTTAAGATAAAATTTAATGTAGCATGCCTTTAAAGTCGCTTGTCTAAGCATGCAACGCTACGGGAAAATAGCTAATGGTGCTTAGCAAACTTTGAGTAGTATATTTTCCATAGAATTAATCAAACTTAATACCGAGGACTGAGGGCGAAACTAGGCAAAGTATATAAGCACTTAGCCTAGTTTCGCTCTCAACCCTCGATATAAAACTATGTCTTCCTTTTTCTCTCCCGTTGTCTTCCATCTAGATACTCTGACGTCCAAATCTATAATGCATTGTTTACTTCTGATTTACATGAATATTCATGACTCAAAAACCAGGTAATTGAAAAGACTGACTATTGACATAACGTCTCTTATATATATTAAAGTTTGTTGTACTTTCTTTCACCGTCTGTCCTATGCGATTCAATCAATAAGTGGATTACAATTAATGAAATCGCACAGTAAATGGAAGAACCTGCAGCAGAGAAAAATATGACGTCATAACTTCCCGTGACGTCGTAACTGTATCCTCCTAGCAACCCACCAGTGATACCAAACACGCCGCCTACCATATTGCATATAGCTAAAGTGCGTGGGTATAGAACCAAGCCTCTCAAACTTATTTGCACTCCTGGAACAATAGAATATGCCATGCCAATTGAAAAACCACGAATACCCATGGCAATTGCCAAAAGCCAATAGTCTTCGGCTGCTGGCATTACCAAGTGCGCGATTGTCCATAACAAAAACGCAACCGCTAGTAGGATTTCAAATTTAGTCCCAGGATATTTGGAAAATAAGAAGACGCAGGTAAGACGCCCAATAATGCTAGTAACTCCATTTAAAGACATTAGATTTGTGCCATCTTGAAGTGAGAAGCCTTTAAGAACAATTAGATCAATGCCAAACCATTGTTCTACTGGATTTGTCCCCTGAAGGAATATATACACAGTAAGAAAAATACCAAAAGCTAAGCTTTGCTTCCACGACGTCGATATATCGTTGTTCATTTCGAATTCAGATTTTTTAAAAATATCTTTTGATATGTAGATTACGAGTCCACAGGGAATACAATTGAACATCAAGTATGCACTGTTGATAAGCACGCATCCGTCCCAAAAGTACATCTCAAGAAGATAACCTGTTACTATGGGGGTTACCATTTGTGTTAGAGCTGCTCCCAATGTCAATACACCTAATGCAGCATTTCTGGAAGTTGTAAAAGACCAGCTGACGACGACGAACCCGGCCAGCAGTAAGACACTTGACGCCAATCCACATATCAGTCCAATGAGCACGATTACGATGTAAATATTCGGAGCGTAGGAACTCGAAAGCAAAGCTGTGCCGGCAATCAGTGCTGACACCATCACGCAAATTCCGGTGTCAAAGCGTCTCAGCAAACCAGTAAATACCACACCTCCGGCTGAAATATAGACATTCTTTATGCACACGCTGCAAAACATTCAACGTGTGAAAATATTTTCAAGTACAAATATTTTATTACAAGTATTTGAATAAAAATATTACTTATATATTATATTAGTTATTCATATTATATATTAATTATTATAGCTGTAACAAGTATCATTTTGCTTCACATCTTGAGATGAACAGTTGCAACAATTAGTTCTAATTATCTATCTCTGTTTATGCGTATGCTCACCGAGATTTATCCCGCTGTAAAGACTGGAAACCAAAGCCGTTAGCGATCTCGGTGAGTCGAATGCGTCGACTAACTCATGGTAAACCACTGCTAGCATATACATTATTCCCAAAACTGCATAAACAACGTAAATGCAAGCAAATAAAACAATTATTCTTCTTCCAGTCCAATCACTCTCAGAACTGCCTCGTATTTGACTTTCTTCTGAATTGTTTGAATGTAAATCCTCTTCTTTTGCCTTCGTATGTTCAGTTGTTTCAGATCCAAGAAGTTTCGAGGTCTCCATTATTTTCTGTTCCAGAATAAACCACGGCAATAGATTCGTTTAAAACTACTTCGCCTGAAGTTTCAGATATAAGTCATGCATTTATGAATACTACTTATAGTCATACGTCTGATTCTGCATATGAACAGGCTCACTATGCGGCCAAATTGAAGGCTATGGTAAACCATCGCTACGCTGATTCGAGTGGTATGTTATTGTACTTTAAAATTGACTGATAGGACATGTACACTGTTGATTATAATAATAAAAAAAGATAAAAATAAAAAGAGGCATAATTTATATTTAGCAAAGAATGCACTTAAAATATAATGAATGTGTTAAATGAGCTATATTTAATTACGAGCGATGTATTTATTTGTTTATGTAGCTGAAATTCTGTAATAGAAAACTGCATTAAATTGATGAAAATAATAATGGTTCTGGTTAAAGCCGTTCCACTTTTATGTGTTCATTAAGTAACGGATGCTTGCAATAATTTCAAAAGAAAAAAGTCCCTGATTGTTCTCATATAAGCGGACAATGCGTGCATATTCACCATATACCATACAATATTATAATGATACAACCATATCAATTAATTAAGGACATTTTCGTACTAAAACGTTTGTTATAGGAGCAACCAGAATAACACGGTATATAAACGAGTCTACTTCCGGTTTCAAGTTAAAATATATAGGTTCCCAAGAAAAGTACAGTGTTCGGAAGTAGTAAGTGCTTGTAATGGCAAGACAGGGTATACATTGAATTGTAAAGGCTTGCAAGACATGGTACAGTGATTTCGTTTATATACTGTGAATAATGTTAATTGAAATTTTCTATTGCTTATCTTTCAACAATTTATAATCACGGGTAAAGTACATGTAATAGATTAACTTTCAACTGCGTGGAGATACTATTTCATAATGGATGCTTAATATTGGTTAGATTATTAATTGAGAATAAACAGATGTGATAATCCAAACTAAGCAATTTTATCAAATAGAAAGAAGTCTATGAATTGAATATATATTAACCATTCAGATTCAAGATATTATTAGTTATACAGTTTCTTGACTCTTGACAGGGCATATGACTATTTATTTCCGGCTGAGGAAAGTCATGTCGCCCGAGCCGCTAGGCGAGGGTGACATGATTTTTCTCAGCCGGGAATGAATAGTCATGTACCCTGTTAGGAAACTGTATAACGGATTTATTATACTCAAGTTTCTGCGTAAATAAATACTGATGATGCGTCGCATACATATGCCCAGTGAACATGACGTTATGAACACGGCTTATTGACCAATCAGAAGAGAGAATTTGACGTCGCAGTATAATAATTTTCCTTATTGGTATGTGCAACAGTTTTACGTGCACTAACAGGTAACCCAAATTAAACTCCTTTCTTAATGAACCATGCATCTATGCTATAGCCTGCTTTCAGCAAAAATGTAACCGCCATGAAAGGTTACCTATTACTGTTACAATACACCATGCCAAGATATAATTCATATGAATATGCATTGTCAGCTGTAAACAAATGTATAAAGCATGTAGTAACATTTTTGATACTCAATTTACATTGAGTTCACAAGTTTTCTATTCATTGCGATCGTTTGCATCCCCAGTTTTTTCAAGAGATAAGCCTGGGCATGTATGTAACAAACAGAGAGAGAGAGAGAGAGAGAGAGAGAGAGTAATTTTTATCAGTGATGAAAATGAAGCTTTTCCTAAACTACATCTCTTTTTTTTCATTAGTTTTTTGATTGAATTAAATTACATATACAGGTATAGCTTATCAGGACTCCTATTAATCGTTGTAAAAACCTACTTGGGAGGTTTGAGCAATAACATCCGCTGTGTGCGTTTAAAACAAGTCTACCAGTTTTCTGTTTTCATGTGTTGCTAGTATATGGAATAGTTTTTAAAAAATTAAAAGAAAATTATATTTGTATTACAGTTTCAATTATGCTAATTGGGCTGCTGATTGGATTGGCATCAAGTTTCCAGTGGAAAATACTTCATGAAGAATGACGGAATTACCCGATGTGTTCCGATTGATCAAGTTTCGTAGTGCTTAAAGTTTGCATCATGATAACGTGGTCTTTAATTCGTGGTGTTTGTACTGACATTAGGATCAGCTTTCACACGATGTCCATAACTTCCATTAACAGGCCATCTTACCGAGAGTTACCTTTTGGTGGATGTATTTTAATAAACAATGCATATCTTACGCTATTCTCTGTAGACTCATACACAATTCCAAAGGAATATACATTATACTATTTTTGGACGAATGGGACCACTACATTTCGTCAATTTCAAATTCCATTTTCATGAAGGTAGTCAAGTTGTACATTTAATCATTAAGAGTGAAGTCTTTTGATTTATATTTCAAAGAATGTTCCAAACATTAAGGTTATACACTTAAATATTTCAAAGCGCTGGAATAAAATTCTTCAGTATAGAAAAAACACGTTTAGTCAATACGGATTCAGAGTCATGAAGATTATCATTTTTGCACTCTGTTACTTAGAATTTGTATGTAATTCAACAAGTACAGAGGTCATCTTTTACTTGCAATTTACCGGTATTGTTTCACCAAGACTTTGAGATATCAGCTATACGTTCAGTATATCCATGGTCTTCTAAGTGATTACTAATTGCATTATGTATTATTGACTAAAACATCTCCGTATTTAAGATTGTTTCAGAAAAGAGGATGCTAGACTAACTCATGGTAAACCACCCCTAACAAATATGATATTCCCATAGCTGCATATATAGGGTAAATACATGTTGATAGAACAAAAATATTTCTTCCAGTCCAATCACTCTGAGAACTGCCTCGTATTTGACTTGCTTCCAAAGTGTTTGAATGTAAATCCTCTTCTTTTGCCTTCGTATGTTCAGATGTTTCAGATCCAAGAAGTTTCGAGGCCTCCATTGTTTTCTGTTCCAGATTAAACCACGGCAATAGACTCGTTAACAACTACTTCTCTTGAAGTTTCAGATATAAATCGAGTATTTATAAATGCTACTAATGTAATCACACGTCTGATTCTGCGTATTTGAGGATATTGATAGTAGTAGCTTGCATGCAAAACTTTAATCAAACTGCAAAGCCGACACATGTGTGGCTTTCCATATTCTGTTAAGACTTTGACTTGACTATTTGAGTTTACCGTCGCTTCGACAGTATTTCAGTCATATAGCGACGTCCAGCTAATTAAGGTTGGGGAAGACACCCGAATGCACGTAGGTATCCAGGTAGAACCACCGACCTATCGCAAGCCAGCTGGAAAACTTCCTCACATGAAAATCCGAAAGACCCTACCGGGATTTGAACCCACGCGGTGAGGGGCTGAGTGAGTGTTAAAGTCAACAACTTTTCCCTCTCGGCCAAGGAGGCCCCCTTCTGCTAAGAGTAAAGCTAAAAGGGTTTTATTAAAAACAAATAAAACATTGTATTTTAGTGTGTTTTATTCACAAACGTACAATATATATTTTTATAACCCTGACAAAACACTTCGATACAATACCAAAATCTAATATTACATACTATTTGAATTCAGATAACTCACTGTATATGCAGAGGACTATATTAGAGCTGTGTACAATAAGTCAGAAGTAATACAACTAATCATGGAATCATGCCATTCAAGTCTATGTTATTTGTTCTCGCAAGCTAACCCTTTAATTCTGTGTCTTTAGAGTTTTCAAATGAAAAAAAAAAAAAAAAAAAAAAAAAAAAATAGAGAAAAAATATCAAACATTATATTTATATTAAAAGTACACGTCATTAAAAATTTTCATGTCTGAAAAGTAGCTCTACTGAAATCCTTCCTTAACATAATAAATCAAGAGGGCCAAGATGGTCCTAAAGACGCTGACCTGAGAAAAATTGCCTTCTTGCCCGTACAAGTTCCTAAGTTATAGTATAGTTGAACTGAATAAATAATCCATGAATTCCACAAACTAAACAGTGCCTGTGGACAAAATTTGAAGTCAAATTTGACTAAGAGATTATGCCTTTAAACATTGTCAGTGAAACTTCAAAACGATTGCTTAAGAAATCAAGATGCTAGAGTGTAAACAGTAAAATCTGGCATTTTTTCAATAATTTAAGGGAAGTAACTCCTGACTTATTATCTGATATCAGCCATAGTCGTACTTGGCCTAGAGATTATAGCTTTCAACATTATCAGATATTTTTAAAAACGATGCTTAAGAAATGATGATGCTAGAGTGCAAAATAAGTTAAATCTGGCAATTTTTAACATTAGAAGTGACATAACTCCTGACCTAATTGGCCGATATCAGCCATAATCAATTTTGGCCTAGAGATTATGGCTATTAGAAATGTCATAAAATTTTAAAATGATTGCTTCAGAAATGAAAATTGCTAGAGTGCAAACAAAGAGAAATCTGGCATTTTTTAAGACTGAAAGGGGCATAACTCCTGTCCTATTTGGCTGATACCAGCCATAATCAATCCTGGTCAAAATAATATGGCTATAAACATTGTCATAGAGTTTGTAGATGATTGCTTAAGAAATGAAGATGCTAGAGTGCAAACAAAGTGAAATCTGGCATTTTTTAATATTAAAAGGGGCGTAACTCCTGACCTAATTGGCCGATATCAGCCATAATCAGACTTGGACGAGATATTATTTATGGTAATGAACATTGTCATAAAGTTTGAAGCTGATTGCTTAAGAAATGAAGATGCTAGAGTGCAAACAAACTAATTGTGGACGATGGACGGACGGACATTCATCAAACCTAATAGCTCACCCTGAGCACATGTGCTCAGGTGAGCTAAAAATGACAGTACATTCTTGAAGTTTGAATGAAAACAAAATCGTCAATTGATCAAATACTTCTCTACAACAGTTTGTGACAATGTTTTTTCTTCACAAGTGATGAAAAATGATGGCTTATTTAGATGATAACTTGTGATGACTTGTATTGTGTGAATAATGGAATTTTGAGCTTATAAAATGACTGAAATGAATGAATACAGGAGTGGTTACTTCTCAGACATACATAGTGCTTTACAAGAGAAGTGTACAATCACAACACATAGTTAACTAGGATACAGACACACTTTATACAGAAAACTTCAGGACCATGTAAATGTTATTTGAAAGAGAATTGGTCATTTAATAATGAGCTTAAAATGTTTCTTCGACTAGTTTTAGATGTCCTAAAATGTTTCAGATATAAATTGCCTGCAGTTCTAGGTGGCTCATACATGACTTAGAGCTAAAATGTCCATAACATCTTGTGTGAGTAAGCCCTTAAATCCACGGAACCCCAATTAAAGGTCAATTAACCCTTTCCCTCATATATACTCATTTTGACGCCCTCAATAGGTATCACATAAAGCCTGATCTGCAGAAAACCACAGTTAAACCTTACCAAATTTAATTACAAAATCCTCATTTCTAGACCACTGAGGAGCAGCGAACAGCATAAAACCTGATCAGCCTGCGAGTTATTCGCAGGCTGATCTGGTTTTATGCTGTTCGCATAGGTCTTTTCATGGTTTCCTCTATGAGGGAAAGGGTTAAAGTTAAGTTGCCTATATAATCATGAAATTATCCTGTGTGTCAGTGATATACTGTTCAGAAGCTTTAATATAAAGCAAGATTAATATGGTAACGATTTAAAACAAACCGTACTTCATACAGTGCAAATCTTATGATTAATTATTTTACAAAATGTCATGATCAGTTATAATTGTGGAAACATAGCAAACTTAATGTGAATCAATTATATGTTCTATGTTCATGATAATAATGAAAAAGACTTTGCAAACAATAAATAATTACATTTTAAGAAAAGAGAGAGAGAGATGAATTGGTACAAAAACTGAACACAAATCTGTAGTTTTACACATACATTTATGATAAGAAACCAGATATCAAAAGCTTGCGTATACAAATCAATTACAGCTTGCTTTTAGCTGATATTCAAGACTACAATCAACCATGGTTTACTTATAATTAAGAACACATTCAAACATCAGATCATTTCTAAATATGATTAAGACAAATGAAGGGCCATCACTCAAGGTGAGTCCTGTCCTCAACACACCACCCTCTCATGGTTCACAAACTCCAAAACAAATATCATTTCATTTTTAAAATTCAAATAACAATGAAAAGTGACCAATCAAAACAATAAGTAAAGAACAATAGTGTGCTCTGGAACAAATTGCACTTGCTGAAGTGTGACGGAAAAAGTGTGATGGACAGACAGGCGGATGGGCAGCAGACGATGGAAAAGTGATCCCTATGTGTCACTTCTGCTTACAGCAGGTGACACAAAAACTACCTTGATAACACTGAGGAACTTCTCCAGATTTTTTTTTTCCAGATTAAACCCATTGTCGAATACCCTTGGCTGACTTATTCTGTTTCACTACATGACATCATGCTGTGGGGAAATAGGCAAGCAAACCGTTGTTATACAGTAGTTATAGATTAAATTATCGACCAATGAAAACCTGACATTTAAATGCAACTCTTCGGCCCGGAGGCTTGAAAGTCATATAAACAATAAAATAAATGACTGCGTCCATCAGCATACAACTGCCTATATGTTTGGATTTAAGAATGTGATGAGACCAATGAAATGGCGCAATTTGACACACCCTAAAACGACCAAATTTAGCTGTAATATCTCACAGTCTATAGATGATTTACTGATCAGCAATGGGTATTCGACGATGCATTAAACCTTACAGATACCAAAATCATTTTTAGAGCTATCACTGAAGTTTATGAATGCCCCAATTATACTGCCATGATGCATACTATGTAAAGATATTTAAGATTTTGGAATATGGAAAAACACAGGGCAGCTTGAACAACTTCCATATAGTCCCACTTCACGTTGTTAGGCAGAGTATAAAAATGGGTCCAGAGTATGCTTAACTTTACAAAGTTAAACGTGTAACATGGGTTTCATAATCAATAACAACTTTTGTACACACTTATATTTCTAATTTGTCCTAAAATAATCAATTTATGTCTACTTCAGATAGACGTTCTGAGTAGCTTAGTAAATAGCTATTGACAATATCCTAAACTCACATAAATGGGTTTTTCCATGTAGGTACAAACAAGGTGTTCATGTAATTGTTGCTGAAAAGCATGCACTACAAAAGTAATTCTAGCACTAGTCTTTGTGGACCTTTGTTCAATTCTAACAGTAAAATGTTTAAGTGCCTGCATGAAACTTGGAAAAACCCGCTGAATTCGTTATTCCAGAGTAAGTCTATTCACGTATCAGAAGTATCACATCCTGATACTGAGCCTAAAAAACATGAACACTACTTGTATAATTTGAATAACCCTTTACCTCATGAATATTCATGTTCAAATTTATGTGTTAATGAATATTAGTTGACTGAACATTAATGTATAATATGAACAAAGATGTTTTCTGTGTAGAATCTAGCTTCTATAGTGTATCAGCAAACAGAGAAGGCCCAGATCAGACAGCTCCTTCCAGGCTGATCTGGGTCTTCTCTGTTCTATTTGCCAGTGAGTCAAAATGAGCTTATAAAGGATTGATACATTTGAACCTTCTCCTGAACTTTATTTTATGAAATGAAATTTTATGAAATTCTCTATATCACAGAGAACCTGGTTAGCATTTCACACTTTGTGCTTTTTTTTTTCCCACAACAAACATCTTAACTAATTTTAATACAAAAATAAAAATTGCCTAGCCTCAAATAATAAAGCTGTCACATTTAGACTCAAAACTCCACACAGTAGTTACTCCCTTACAGTTGTAGATAACCACTGCCACCACAAGTATAACTTAACAGAATTTAGCTAATTTTTCTTTTTTCCAAAAAAAAAAAAAAAAAAAAAATTACTGTGAGTGTCATTTCCTTAAGTATGTTTTCTTTAATAAACATCAAATATCGTCTTGTGGAAAAAAAAAAAAATTTAAGAAATATTTTTGTTGTGACTTCAGACGGAGATGCCATTTGTTAGATTACCATCATCACGTGACATTTTTAACAGCAGTGATTTTTTTGCTTGCAAGGGAGATCACTGTGTGGAGTTTGATTTAGACTTGGTCCTTAAGTCCAATCTTGCAACCTACTTACATAAGTAAATGATGGAAAAACAGTATTTCAGTATATGTCACATGTATACCAGTGTTTAAATATTCATTGTTAGGTTTCTATTGAGCAAAACAACACAAATGTCTGACTCAAGCCATATGTGAACAACATTGAGTATATATTAAAATGTTTCTTCAATACTTCATAAAATCACCATAATGATATACAGAACATTCAATACTTCATCCTTTGTACAGTAGCCCTAGCAGGTGCATACAGTACAGTACAGTACATTCATCTATACAACCCCTATAGTACTTAACAGTACACAATCCCATACATTACATTAACATTACAATGCTAAACAAATGTCACAAATAATAGGCTAATGAAAAATGACCTTTTAAAAATCCATCTCAAAGCTCTAGAGAAAAGATTTGTAAAATTTTCTACAGAAAAAAAAGGTCATTTTTAGAAGGGTAGCATAAAAAAAAGTAGCATATATAGAAATAATTAAAATAAAAATCCATCTCAAAGCTCTAGAGAAAAGATTTGTAAAATTTTCTACAGAAAAAAAAGTTTATTTTTAGAAGGGTAGGCATACAAAAAAAAGTAGCATATATAGAAATAATTTAGATAATTTAATAAATATTGCCTGATAAAAATATAGCCGGGGGCAAGATATAACTAACTTCTAATAATGGCATACATTTAAACAAATTATGTTTTAAACATATTTCTTAGACTGACTGGGAAACCAGTTTCACAAACATTTACAAGATGGATCCTGGTTTGGATCAGTGTCTTAAACATTCTCACTGTGGGTATTGAAACTTCCAACCTTTGGACCCACTGGCAATGTAAATTTCAGCTGGACCAATTTGCTAACTATTTTATACAGTACAGTACACACTACAGTATATGAGCCAAATTTTTACAAGAGCAATAGTAAATACCTTACCATGCTGTATAACAGCACTTTCTATTGTAACAATTACCTGTAACATGGCATGATGCCACACAGATACGTCGAACAGGCTCAGTTTGACATCTGAGTGCCCATCTGACCTTGGCCCTGTGACATTTGACCTCCCATTGACCCTTGCTGATTGGGTATGGAACTCCCCATTGAGGTCTGGCTGGGCATTGGCCCACCCATGTTCCCCATTTGACCTTGACCTGGCATCTGGCTGTTCATCATCCCACCTTGACCCTGCATCTGTGGCATCATCTGACCTTGCTGACCCATCATCTGGTTTCCCATTTGACCTTGACCCTGTGGCATTTGACCTCCCATCTGACCTCCTTGACCTTGTGGCATTGGCCCACTCATTTGACCTTGATGACCCATCTGTCCACTAGGCATTGGCCCTGTAATTCACATAAGTAATAAAAGCCACTCCTCCAATGTCATTTATCTACAATGATTCATTGTAAAATTGAGCAAAACAGGAACTAATAAGAATGCTCAAAATGTACAACTTTTGGACAACTGACTTTTCAACAATGATATATAAGCGTGTTTAATGTTTCTGAATATGGAATATTGAAGAAGATTTTTGTTTCCATATACACTTGACAAAATATTTACTCAACACAAAATTGTATACAAAGACATCAGCTGAACCTGTATTAGCGTCAACCTGTATTTAGCGGTCAAGTTTTGATATAACCAAACTAGCATTTTGGTATTTAACCTTCATTTAGAGGCCATTTCTGTTAAGCAGTCACTTTCTATTACTCCCTTGACTGGCTGCTTAAAGACAGGTTTGACTGTATTACAAAGGGGTTGTTGCACTGTCATACTTGTAACGTATGAGTTGGTTTCCTGCAATCTGCAAATTTGAAAAAAATTAAATGAGGCTGTTTTGATAACAAGGTGATTTTAACTACTCAGGTATACAGATGACCCTGGGACCATGGTCTTTGACATACATAACAAAACAAAGCATTAAATGCGAATGTCAATGGTCTGTTTTTTGTTTTGATTTTTTTTTAGAAAAGCGGAGATAAATTATATCAAAAAGGACCTACGAGTTATGGCCCTTGATGAGAATGTAGTCCTTGTGATAGTGAAAAAGTATGTGAAGTTAGATGACTGATGATTTCATTGTTTAGGAGTTATTACCAAGGTTTAAATCTTCGTATTCCTTAAACAAGAAGGCCATAGAGGAGTATGATTTGTATGTGTTATTGCTGCAAGACAATCAGTAACAGGTAGAATTGATTGGCAATGGAAATGATAATACTCAGGGTGATCACAAAAGCACACCTTGTGTACATTGTGCTAAAGTGGGCTAAAAAGGGAGATAAATTTGGTCAAAATGGAACTAGGAGTTATGGCCCTTAATGAGAATGTAGTCCTTGTGGTAATGAACAAGTATCTTAAGTTTGATGACAGACGGTTGAATAGCAGAAGTTAAAGATTTTCATGATGAAGCCAACGACACTAAGTGATGACAATAACTCATTTTCCTTTCTTGAAAAGGTAGTGCAATGTCATGTTGACATATCTTACGTAACTTTATGCTGATTTCAACGATTAGAAACTGAAAGAAATGTAAAAACATAATATCTGGGTCTTGTACAATGCAATAGAAAATCACAACCAAGTCATGTTAATTGGATTAACTTATTTACGTAACTGTTTAAGTATTATTTGAAGTCCAGATATATGATCATATTCCAGCAAAGGTAAAGATTATTATTATTAATACCATTTGTGTTCATTTTTCATATACCAGTATATTGAAAAAAAAAAAATCTTTTTTTAAATATTATTATTATAAAATGTATGTAAAGATTAAAATGGTTGGCTTATTTGTATAAAAAAGACCTTTCATCGCATTAATATAAATTTCTATACTACTAGTATATTAACACAATCATAACTGCACAACTGCAGTTTCATCACATAAAACACAAATACACAAGCCACAGGTAAAGCCATCCAAACAAAAAGTTGCAAAATAACAAAACAACATACTCAGGTTAGGAGAATACAACATAACATGTTTATGTTAACTACAGTATGCTTGGTTGGCCAATCGGATTTATGTGTAATTATCTGAATATACCCAATATAATATTTTGAAGAAAAAAAAAAAAAAAAAAGGTCAAATATGAAATAACAATACATAGGTCACCTCTCTTTAGAATGTCTATTTAAATAATGAAAAACTTGACTCTTTGATCACTTTTGATATTTATTATTCTGTAGTTTTTGACTAACACGTCACTTGCTTGTTTTAAACGATAAACCAGTTACCAGTGGTGTACAATCCACTTGCCCGCTCGACCTGGCAAATGAATATTGGTGCAGAAAGAGTGAGAAAACAGAACCTTTTTATTTGTCTCATTTGGCAATCTCCCTTCAAACATTTGCGATACAGTCAAGTGAAAAAAAACAAAAAAACATTTTTTTTTTTTTAAAGTTATTTTCACCCCTGTAAACATTCATGTAATGGGAATAAAACATTCTCTATATCCCTTTCCCTCATAGAAGAAACCATGAAAAGACCTATGCGAACAACTTAAAACCAGATCAGCCTGAGAGTTTTTGATCAGGTTTTATGCTGTTCGCTGCTCCTCAGTGGTCTGGAAATGAGGACTTTATAATTAAATTTGGTACGGTTTAACTGTGGTTTTCTGCAGATCAGGCTTTATGTGGTACCTATTGAGTGCATCAAAATGAGTCTCTATGAGGGAAAGGGTTAAGATAAAAGTAAAAAAAAAAAGGTATAACAATCAGTAAATCAGTATTTTTGTCTTCATCCTGGAAATTTGAGAATATCAACCACTTGAATCTAAGACCCAAAAGTCTACCTGCTGTCTTCTACGCTTTGTCTAAAGGTCATTTGCTTCCCATTACGAAGTGATTCAGTTCGAACATTAAAAACGGGTACAGTTATTACACAAAAATTAAGCTGTTAACAAGGTATGAAGCATTACAAAAGGTAGGAAGGCTGAAAATTTGTTATTTATCCAGGAAAAACAAACTGTTGACATATCAAAGACACACATTAGCATCTGAAGATAAAGTTTTACTAAATTTTTAAAAACTTAATTGAAATTGAAGACTTGTTTTGGTTTCTAAAATTTTTCTAGCATATAAATACTTGCTGGATTAAATAGCACATCCAAATCTATGTAGGATAAATCATTTTAGATATTTCTAAGTTCAGTTTATACGTCATATCTTTTTTCATGTCAAGGACAATTCTACTTAGGCAATATCTTTTCTTTGTATTTTAACCATAAAAAATACTTTATAATAAATAGTCCTCAAAAGAATCAAAGTGTTTTTAATTATTTAAAACTTTATGAACATCAACTCAGCAAACTTAAGTTTTGAAAATCAAATTTTCAGCCCATCTGGGGTGACCAAAAAGTTGACCTGGGAGAAGGTACATTTTGATCAGCCCTTCTTTCCATTTGAATTGAAAGGGTGCATTATAGACAGACCTTTTGATTTGGACAATGGCTTTGTGACAGCTGAAAATAAAGGATACCAATAAATATGTTACCTTGGAGGTTCATTATACAATTTATCACATAATATACAGTCCAGCTTTAAATAACAAGACATATTTTTTGTATGCATCGCTAAAATATACTGCAACCAACCAAATCACTGTATTCATCCTGTGATGTTATTTTTTTGTTAAATGCACTATTTTTTTAAATTTTGATATAGTTATCAAAACTGAATCATAAGAAATTCACTGACATCAAAGAAACAAATCGCTTTGTGTTCTGGGAACTCCATTTCTTTGGAGCAATCAATTAAACCCAACCAACTACCATGTGTTTTATCACTTAACTTTAACTCATGAATGCCACAAAATTAAAATCCATCTTAAAATGTCAGTGAATATAATCATGGAGCAACATTTTTTCAGTAAAATAAACCATGTGAATCTTCATAAGTGTCTGGATAAAATCTATATTTAACAAGAGTGTTCTCTGGAACACATGTGTGACATGCTGAAGTGTGACAAACAAGACTAACGGACAGACAGAGAGACAACAGGGAAGTGATCCCTAGGTGTCACCTCTGCTTACAGCAGGTGACACAAAAATGATTTCAGATTTTTTTCAGCTATTCAAAGGAACATATTGGCAAACAAAGTTTCATAAAGCTTATCTAACCATTGATTATCAGGCTTATCTGTGCATGTATAACTTCGATTTCAACCTTACTGTAGAAGTCTGCATCACAAATGTCTAGCTAGTGATGCAAATTTTGTTTTTGAAAAGCCTAGACTGTAATAGGATAAGATATTTCATTGAGTTAAAAGTTTTTTCTTTGTTTAACCAACTCACCAACAGTATTCCAGCCATTTCAGGACTGTCTACAGTAGACAGAAACACTTCTGACTCACTGCGTATCATCCCAGACATGTGGCATGATACCACAACCAGATGCAACTAGAGTGGCATGATACCACAACCAGATGCACCCAGAGTGGCATGATGCCACAAGATGCACCAGAGTGACATGATACCACAACCAGATGCAACTAGAGTGGCATGATACCACAACCAGATGCAACTAGAGTGGCATGATACCACAACAAGTTGCACTACAAGCAGCATGATACTCCCAATGGCTATACCAAAACAAACCACTCTACATGTGGCATAATACCATATGCAGGCACACTATCTGGACACTGGGATAAAAAAGTTTCCAAACTACACTTAGAGTGCTAAAAACTGTGTCACAGGTTTGTCAAAGTTTACAACACAAGCTTCTATGTGATTAAACTATCCATTTCTGTTTATTATTTTTAGTAAGAATGGCCTTAACCCTTTCCCTCATAGAGGACACCATGAAAAGACCTATGCGAACAGCATAAAACCAGATCAGCCTGCGAGTAACTCACAGGCTGATCAGGTTGTATGCTGTTCGCTGCTCCTCAGTGGTCTGGAAATGAGGATTTTACAATTAAATTTGGTAAGGTTTAACTGTGGTTTTCTGCAGATTAGACTTTATGTGGTACCTATTGAGTGCGTCAAAATGAGTCTATATGAGGGAAAGGGTTAATATAACAATCCAATAAATGGTTGTAAGCTATCCATTGTGATACATAAGAACAGTTCCAAACATCACTAGAGTAAAATGATCAACAGCAGGAAGCACAGAGACGACATGATCTCGCGAAGGTGGCCAAGTAAAAAGTAATTATATTTACATGTATGAAGAAATCTCCAGAAATCACCAGTAGCCGTATACTTAAACAGTGTTTGTAATTGGGTCCTAAACACTCAAAAAATTGAGTTTAAAACCATAGCTACTTACAGTATAATTTTTTTGACTGACTGACTATACACAACTCCAGTAGTAAGACAAAAGGAACTCCCATTTGCAATGACTGGACCCTAAAATAAACCAAACTGAGTCCCAGGGGATTGTAAATAGGGTCTTAGATCCAACCCTATAACCTGGACACCTACTAAAATACATATGTCAAGTACGCTATTGACAATCCAGCACTTTGCAACATGTTTTGACATCAAAACCTAACAATTAAAATAATAAGTTAATACCATATTTTGGGGGAAAGATTGCCATTTTCTATGTATTGGAGAAAGAGAAATCCTAGATTTGATAGCAAACTTGGGAAAATCTGATTGAATTGAATTTAAAGAAAACCCAATATGAACAGCCCTAGATAAAGACAGACAAGAGTTGTTGGAACACCCCCCCCCTCCCATCTAGGTCACTGTCACATTGACTTGAACTTTGACCAAGTGACCCAAAAATCAGTAAGGGTCATCTACTAGTCACGACCAACCACACTATGAAGTTTGAGGAATGTGGGCCCAAGCGTTCTCCAGTTATTGATTGGAAATGATTTTCACATTTGAGGTCACTGTGACCTTGATCTTCGACCAAGTGACCCCAAAATCAGTAAGGGTCATCTACTAGTCATGACCAATCACCCCACGAAGTTTGAAAATGTGGGCCGAAGGGTCCTCTGGTTATTGATCAGAAACGAAGTGTCTACCAATGTACCAACCAACCCACCATCTGACCGACATTTGCAAAACAATA
>CM037783.1:34472411-34522411 GCA_021229015.1 Solen grandis | reverse complement strand
TATTTCAGTTTCCAGAAAAAAAATTCTGTGGGTTTTGTTTGGACATACGGGCTTATTTTCAGAAAGCAAACATTCGCCATGGCTTATCCAGACACTCTTTGATTGATATTCCCCGATCTTCAATCATAGACTCCATAAATATATTTTCTTTCGGCAAAATTCATTTGAGTGAGAGGCACACATCTTGAAAAAAAAAGAAAAAAAAAGAACAACAACAACAAAAAAAAACAACAAAAAAAAAAACAGCAACAACACGAAAACATAGCAATATCTTATTATAACTTATTATGAAACTTGAATAAACAATTTTGAATGGAACAAAAAAAATGCGTCTAAAACGGCTTTAAGTTTTATTAAATAATTAAAAAAAAAAAAAAAAAAAAAAAAAAAAAATTTGGAAAAATTTCGTACAAATATTACTAGATTTAGAATAGCACTAACAAAATTCATAGTATTGTCACATAATTAAGAAACAGAAACATGCAGACATTTTAATATACCAAAGGAACGAATATTATGAAAACATATAATATAAATAAAATTAAATTGAATATCATTTCTTTCTAAGTTGTTTATAACTGATCGCGGGATATCCAAATTCATTGCCATCTAGCGGACAAGATAAACATGTTCATACTCAAACATTTCTTCTCGTACTATCCTTACATAACAGATAAATATGCTTGCATGACGAGTTTCTGATCAAGCGTTTGACTTTCTTTTTACATATCTTACATGCATAAAGTGAAAAATAATCTTCTTTATACATGTATATTTCAATATAGATACTGTCACGCCACACAACGAACGATAACTCTGCAACAATGCGTAAGCCAAACTCCGCCACAGTAGTTGCCTCCCCTTACAGTTGTCGATAACCACTGCCACCAGAGATATAGGCCGGATTTACTTTTATCACTTATGACTAGTTTTGAATATATCATATCAGTTTCGTTATATTTCACGAAAAGAACATTAATGATTTCGAGAAAAGTAAAAAAATCAAATCATATAACATTAATTTATAAAACTATAAATGTTGGTCACATGGTTTCACCTATTATCACGTGACTTGTGAGGTGGCAGTGGTTAAAGTAGCGTAGTGTGAGTAACCGGTGCGCGGAGTTTGTGCGTAAGCGGGAAAAAAACTACATTATGAAAAGATCGAGCTGTTTGGCGCCGTTACGAAACAACACTATTTATATAAAGTATTCAGTAACCATTCACTGGATGTGTTATTTGTGTTTAAAATAAATAAAAGTGCACAGTTGGCGAGAATTTATTTGAATCCATCGAAATAGGATAAATCTAAAAATAGTAACATTCTGGTGAACACCGTATAGTGGGTTAAGCGTATTGTTAAAAATCCGTCTACATTTCGTGGAGAACATTGATTAGTCTCGCAGCTACGTTACATGGAATTTACAAAACAACGAAATCATCATTTTAACTAGACGGGTCCTATTTTTAATCTTTGAGAGTTATCCATTTTATCGTTCGAGTTAATGTTGTGTGGCGTTCATACAAACGCCCGGAAAAGAAGGCGCTCTAGTCTGACGTGTGTTCCCAATATATATACCCACGTGATGGCAGTAATGGCGGTAACAGAGAGGATTCTAAACGTCATTCGAACCCGATTCAATGTTGATATTGCCACATCAATAACGGGCTGCGGGTTTCAACAGCCCATTTTTGTTAGCACCATATAAGTCTTATTTGCGATCTCTTCTTATTTTTCATTCGTTTGATATTTCTGTAGAGTTTTTAATTCTGATATACAGGTTGCAATACAACGGCACGGCACACATATCTCTGTAGTAAACTAAGAAGAGCAGTGGAAGATGAATGACCATCAGAAAGAAATTGTAGGCCAATCATCACGGAGACCGTGACTCAAGTAGGGATCGAACTTACAACCCTCGGCTTCACAGCCAAGCGCCACCAAGGCCGCTTTTTATGTGAAACACATGGAACCTAACCTGTTTTTGGCCATTGAAACATGACCTATTCAGACGAATCCTAACAGGAAATAACATTCCCGCGATGTCGAGGGACTTCCTGGAAATAACATGAATAAAATTGTGTGACGTTAGTAAGTGAAGTGCAGCAGTTCAAGCATGTAATATGTCCATATGTAATGGCAAATATGATTATGTCGTTTATAGAAATATGTTCGACCCTTACAGCAAAATGGCATATTAACTACAAGATTCGTGTGATGCGTAAAATTAATAAAACAGTTTCAAATTACATGTCACGTGACTTTCTCCTTTACAGTTCCAGTTCATGCTTAACGTAACATTAGGACTCTCAGTCCTTTGATTCTAAAATACTTAAAAAAACAATATATTCATTGGCTAAATAAGTACAAATTCTCTAGAATTATGACCTCTTAGTCGAAAAGAACATTAAATAACATAGCTAAGTTCATATACACGGGGGACCAACCTTACATGGATCAACAAAACGTGATTCGGTAAAAATATATGTGGATTTCCGATGATACATATGATGGTTAAACATCCATAATAATGTGGAGCGGAAAAACTATAAATTAGATGGTGAATTTTCCGATATCGAATTATTTGTGTTTAATTTTAAATAATCGAAATTCGATTCGACCATCTAGATTTCCTTCATAGTTACCCATTCATGTCTTGTCATTTTATGCAGTTTCCTTTAAGAAATTCTTGTTGTCGTGGTTTCGGGTATGTCAAACACCGAACATGATGTTGAGAAAAATATCCCGAAACAGGGTCAAAACACCAAACAGTCAAACAATCTGACAACGTAATTGTGTAAAACATACATACAAAACCTTCATATACTGTAAAATCATTAATTTTCGTTGACATCAAATTTCGTTGAATATGCACCGAGGGGAATTTCGTGGGTACAATTATTCGTTGATCTATGTTCTAGAAAATGTGAGGTCTATATAAGAAAAGTTTTCGCGGGGATCCACGTCGATAAGTAAAATCTTTGAAAGTATAAAATTTTTTGGTAAAACCCCCAAAAACAGTGCCCCACGAAAATTAATGATTTCAATTCGTACCAAAAAATAATGGACAATTTTCGGGCTTTTTCCCATACATAGAAAATCTCATATCTATGAAAGAAATCAATATAGTTTTACATCTGGAATGTAAATTGAAACTACTTTTTAGACTGCTAGTACTCAAGGAAGAAGTCATATAATCAGTTGAGACAGGTCTTGTAGGCGTGTAAGATATTTCACTGCAAATAAATAAAACGAGTCCAAGAGCAACTTTAAATATTTGTCTTGGTAAACCACCACATTCTTCATTCAAAGAATGAAATATCAACAATCAACATTGACAGTTCTTCATTTATCGATGGAGGAATTATTTTTTCTTTCTTTTTGCCACTTTTATATTCGAAAAATACACACACACAGGTTTATATAGGATGCAAAAAAACAAAAAAAAAACAAAACAAAAACAACAACAACAACAAAAACACACAAGCAAGCAAAAAAAAAGCCTCCAAAACAATAACAACAACAACAACAAAACAAACAAAAAACGGACCACTTGATTAAAACAAATATCTTGTGAAAACACGCCTTTATGAAATAGAAATAAAAGGGTAGTTTCTATTTTCAAGAACCATTATATGATATATAGTGAATGTCTGCAGTGTCATCAGACATGGCCGTGTTGATGTTTTTTACTTTGACAAATGTTGATATTACAATCCATATGACTGACATTTCAATTTATTTTGAGATTGTTCTGATATCAGATCCTTTTCGGATTGCTATTGAATACTAGTTGTAAATTTCATATAGTTCTCGGACAATCCTGTTGAAGAATCAAAGCGCTCAATGCGCCGAGAGACGGCAGCCGGATTAACAGGGGAAAAAACGGTGATTCTTTATTATTGATACAATAGAGACAAAAGCCACATGACGCAAAACCTCCACACACTCTCCTGCAACTATAGTCGGTAGTAAGACAATCGAATTCGCACTCTGTTCCGGAATTTGGGTCATGATCCTGACTGTATGAACTTCAAAAGTAGGTCATTCCCTAGGACCCGATTTATATACACTCTCTACTGTTACTTAAGTGTAGAACTTGACAAGGTACTTGATGTTTTAGATACTTGAATGTTTGTTTCTATTTCAAAGTTAAGAAATACTCTGGGAGAAACCTAACTCACTTTCATGCAAAATTACGCGTGAACTACTTTAGGTTAGTTACAGACATTCGAAGCGCTACTTTTTTTCTTCTCTTTACAGGAGTAGATCTTCAAGTATGTAAAATGGGTTGCTGTTTTGATTCATAAGTGTTACGGATATATTGTTCACGCTTAAAATGGATGTTTACAGGGCAAAATAACACGTACAGGAATAGCGGTTACGGTTATGAATAAACGGTCTGCGTAACTTATTCCATTCGAATTCGTAAGTGCAGAATCGCATTGCGTGGATCCGCACTAAGCGGGGAGAGGTACAGTTAAACTTGTCATGGAAAATATGCAAATTAGCAAGGTCAGCGATGCCTGATAAGCGTTTCTAGCCACTTAAGACGGCAGCTTGCTAAAAATGGTATAAGATTAAGTGAAAATTACTTCGCAAAAGTGAACTTAAAATGAAACGCATGAATTATTTAATTTTTTTTTTCATTACAGTTTTAACGAATATTTTTACCTGTAGATACACATACATTGAAGGGGCGTCCGTGGCCGAGAGGGTAAAGTCGTTGACTTTGACACTCACTCAGCCCCTCACCGTGTGGGTTCGAATCCCGGCAGGGTCATTCAGATTTTCATGTGAGGAAGCCTTCCAACTGGCCTGCGGAAGGTCGGTGGTTCTACCCGGATGCCTCCGTGCATTCGGGGTCTTCTTCCACTTGTAATTAGCTGGACGTCGCTGTATGACCGAAATACTGTCGAAGCGACTGTAAACTCAAATAGTCAAATCGTACATCGAAAGTAATTTTTATCAAAGGAAATGATGGCTATGTGTACACAAGTTGGACACTATATTCTACCTACTTGCTACACTTTTTTTTAGACATGCTCATCTGGTTAAGATGAAATTGTTATGCCTATGTGCATTTGTGTATGTATGTTGATATATTTATGTAAACGTTGTATGCGTGTGTATATACATGTACATGTATATGCAAGTAAACGTGTGCTTATTACACATTACTTGTGTATAAATGTGTATTTGTAGTTATAGACGATTGCAAGTATGATTAGATATTTATTCTAAGGACATTCATATCTTAACATTCATTAGAATCATTATTAATCGCAAATTCTATGTATCCATGATTCGTTTCGATGGAAACAATGTATCTGACTAACCACTTAAGACAGGTTTTACTGTACAACTGCACAACGTATTTAATAAGTTCGACTTGGCTTATATTCCCAATTTTGCAAAATTCGTTTGCATTGCATTGGAGTAATAATGAGCAATGCACATGTCCCACGTCACTTACTTTAATATTTGTTTGTTCTTTCTTATACGAGTGTTGATTAATGATAAAATAATTCTTCTTTTACTTGTTACATATCGACTTATTATACAATAGTATATATACTTCATAAATCAGTATGTAAGTGTGTGAAACGAAAAGTGCAATCAATCAATCTGCTCGTCGGCCTGTCAACCGATCTCCTTGACAGTCAAGAATTTGCTTGCAAATTGAGAAATGGAATAATGTAAACAAACGGTACTTCCAGTGCATTATTGATTTACCCAGTCACTTAGAGGCCTTTGAAAGATGAAACACTCATTAACTTTCTTAAATATTCGTCTCTAATTACAAGAATTAAATTTGATAACGCTAATTTTGGTTAAAACATCTTAACACAGTACTAACAAATTGTTAATCAATAATAGATGGAAATTGACATGGCACAAACCTTAAAACCTCAGCTTTAAACTTCTTGTAATTTGAAAACATTTTACAAGGAAACTGACGTCACTGGAAATAAGAGAAAACTCCATATAAGATTTAAATAGAAACATATTATATTCTTTTAATATTTTGGTATTGGGTGCTTTTAAATTAATATACTTTATTCGTTTCAGTCCGGAAAAAATCCTAGCATATATGACCGAATGCAAAATGACATGCCAGTAAAAAAAGCTGATGATTTAAAATAGTTGAATGGAATTCCCAATTGTTGTGTTAAAACGAAAATGTAGATTTATGTCGGCTCCAAATGTTAATTTCTTTACAATTTTCATGGCAAACTAATTAAACATTCGACATCTGAATAAAATTGCCATATAAGACTCTAAACAACCACACCAAAAGGAACATTACCAAAGTATTCATAGTTTAGCTTAGATCACTATGGTAACCTAAATCAGCTAAAAACGGCATATACTGCGCATGCCTAGTGTATGCGGACCCATTTAATACCTATGATTTAAAACCGAAATTTGAATAATTGAATAAAACCTTTCATTACCATATATTTCATTTAAGGAGTGCCGGAGGACAGCTGTATAACTAAAAGCAGTGTTCCGTTATACACTTATAGAAACGAGAATGTATCAATACACAAATCTTATTAGGTCCATAGCAACCAGATGAACCCAATCGATTTTAAAAAGGGAATTGTTAACTTTACTCGAATAGTTAAATTTGCGGGTTCTGCGGTCTATTTTCGTCTCTCAATACATGGATGAAAGATTAACAAGCAAAGTAACCAACAAAAGATTAACAAGATAAACAATCGAAGTAACAAACTAAAGATTAACAAGATTTACAAGCAAAGTAACCAATCAGAGATTAACAAGATTAACTACCGAAGTAATCAACCAAAGATTTACAGGATTAACTACCGAAGTAACCAACCAAAGATTAACAGGGATTAATCACCGAAGTAAGAAAACAAAGATTAGCAAGATTATCAACCGAAGTAACCAACCAAAGATAAGATTAACTACCGAAGTAACCAACCGAAGATTAACAGGATTATCAACCGAAGTAACCAACCAAAGATTAACAGGATTTACAACCAAAGTCGGTTTAGGCAATATCGAGTATTGCAGTGTATATATTATGTATAATTATTACCAAAATAATGTCTTTAGCTCTATCATATGTTATTTATATTCCTCGCACTGAAATTATTTACATTCTTCAAATAAATTGTCATGGTGGAAATTATACCATCTTGAAAAATAAAAGCAAGTTTCGAAACATTGCAGTCGAGAACGTGCTTCCGTGTGATATAATTGCTGCAAGTGGGTGGTGAGGAGAGATGTCTTTATTGGTAATGTTTTGGCTATGGGATAATTAACATCGTTTTTGTCAATGACTACTGTGCTAGAAACAGCATCTGTGCACATTTAATCACGATCTGGTGTTATAGAAAACCAACAATTCGTGAAGAAGAAACTGTTCTTTAGTTTATGCCTATTTGTAGGACTGAATAACTAATTAAGAGTGGTTATAATGATCGGAACAGCGTGTTTAAACAATGTTACTGCTAAAGGCAAACTTAGATTACAATCTTGAAACACAAAGTGTAAATTGTTTCAGTTTTAGCTGGAAAAAGACCAATAAGCGTCTTTCTCAGGCTTGCATGATTTAGCCTCAATTCTATTACCAAAACAAGTGTTTAATTTAATTCAATCAACGACACGGAAGCTGTAAATATGCATAAATGAGTTGTCCTTGGAATAGTTCACAAAGTAAAACAATTTCACGGATAAATTGGATAAAGATGCTTATAGACTTACTTCTGAATGAACAGCACAGAAATAAGTGAATATCTGGTAGGAATAGCACTCAGAAACCAATGTGCTTGTTTTGTTATTTTCTTGTTGTTTTTCCCCAAATAAAATGTATCTTGTTTATGTAACAGTTTGTCTGATAAATCTTATGTTTAAGTTGAAATTAATCCATCCAATATCAAATTATAATCCATGGTTCTTCAAATGCTTAAAAAGACTTCAAAGCAGATGCTAGCATCCAATAACTTGGACATATAGGCTCTTTTGCTCAAAGTCTATAATAGCTTGCATAAACTATAAAATTCCCATGCTCACTTGATGGACCATGGTCACAACTAGTGATGGATGGAATACCTTAACATTTAAATGAAACAAATATGTATCTGGAGTGAAAACATACCTTCTCAGGGTGTGAGGTTCGATCCAGGACAGGTCACTAGGATCGTTTAGGTTATGAAGTCTTCGTGTTGACTTGATACTGACGCGGCGACTGTAACCAACAATTAAACCCCTAAAACAAAAACATAAAATAAAAATACCCTGTGATTAAGGTACTTAATATTATAATTTGAACAAATGTTTATACTATTTATCCAGTTGAAATCACACAGTAATATTGTTTGTAGCTCAGAATCAGAATATAACTCAATCGTTGTTGTGTACATCAATTTAGAATGTATATGTGTCATGAGAGAGAAAGAGAGAGAGAAATTCAATCATGACCTGAGAATAAAATTAATCATACTTTCTTTCGCCAACATGATAACTTTTTCTTAATCAAGGCAACAATCTTACACTCAATGTCAACTGAGATTGCTCTTCATAAAAACAGTGAGGTGTTGCTTTGCATTAATTGTTATATAACATTATTGATCGTGTCTTTGTTTGACGTAACATCCTACCAACATAATATAAATTGATATTAATGCAAACTGGCCCAGCCATTTACGATCCCTTACATACATGATAAAATCAAATTGCAAGGTTCCTTCCATGTTCAGTTATGGCCACAAAATCTACTGTCCTTCCTAGTGGTAAAATGATACTATGAAACTCTGTAGCTAAAAACCAATGATACCTAACTTGTTGTATTCTTTTTCTTATATGTTGAACCAGATCATGTTATTGGCTGCTTAGTTTTAACCCTTTCCCTCATATAGACTCATTTTGACGCACTCAATAGGTATCACTTAAAGCCTGATCTGCAGAAAACCAGTTAAACCTTACCAAATTTAATTACAAAATCCTCATTTACAGACCACTGAGGAGCAGCGAACAACATAGAACCTGATCAGCCTGCGAGGTACTCCTGCGAGTTACTCGCAGGCTGATCTGGTTTTATGCTGTTCGCATAGGTCTTTTCATGGTGTCCTCTATGAGGGAAAGGGTTAACAGATAATCTAGCATATGAAACGTCTAGTATGAGAATTATAAAAATGTCCGATTGTCTGCGTTTAGCCATATTAGTGTTGTAAATATACATGCGGACTCAAAACCGGTTTGTTGCTAAAGAAAGTTTATGTATGCACAAATCTTATTTGTTATTTCTCTTCCACGGATAAGACCTAACTCACGTATGTGTGGGCTGCATTTTATGGCATATATTGTGAGCATAGTTTCTTTTAATGACATAAAATGTACCAATGTAGACGATGATTCCACGAATACGGAATAGTAAATAGAATATTTTGTGCAGTTATACGCCTCTTACGTCACATGTATGATCTTAAAGTATAAGGCTCTATTTTTTGACGTAACTGTTACTTCAATGCAAGGTAAATGCAAAAGAAGCATTTGGTTTGTTTCTTACATTCTTGCACCTGCAAGAGATGTATGATTGTAAATCTATTCCGCACATCTAAATATCTGACCAAAAACATTTAAACTTCAAAAAGTGTGGAGTTTAATTATTTTAAGTGGTAAGAAAACAATAACTTTTGCCTTTCAAGTCTAGGAAACAATTAAATTCAGGAAATATTTTCTTAAAACTAATTAAAGTCAATCATGTATGTACAGAGTTCTAGCCTGCGGCAGACGTTGTTATATATTAGATTGTGATGAACAAATAACAACGCTCTCACACATGAACACCCAATCAAGCATTGCCGAATATATCTTTTCTGTTTTAAAAACAGTTTAATTCAATTTTTAAATTTTAAAAATAGTTGTTTCGCTGTAAGTCGGAAATAACTCAAAAGGCTTTGAAATTCATGCTTTATCCTTAGGAACAAATGGCAGAATGAAACTGGAAATTATTGAGATTGTATAATTTTTGCATATATAATAAAATTGAAATATATGATGACTGAAAAATGATGAAATAACAACAGCAAAAAGCAACAAAAACTCTATCCCACAGACGAACATTTCTGTTTTAAGCTTACACAAGATATTTATTTTATTTTTGTCTAAATGCAATAAATAATTGAAACATAAATTGCAGTCAATCAGTCATTTGGTAAATACAATGTATAAGTTTAAGGCATTGAATTTTTTAATCTCGAAGCCCAAAAGTAAATCCATGAACCATTTTCAGCCAAAAACAGATGTTTATTGTATGTTCCTGGCGGGTTATAAACGACACTTAACAATCGACGGTAGGCAGCCATTCTAGGACCGTCACAGGATTCCCTCGGTTTCTTACAATAAGCCTATTTCAGATCAGCTGTGAAATACATGTATGATAAGATGGAAAGAATTTTTGTTGAATGTAACGTATCCGGTTAAATATACCATATTAGACAAATTTTCTAAATTGACAACAAAGTGTGAATAAATATTCAGATGAAAATACAAAGCTTTCAATCAATCAATCAATCAATCAATCAATCAATCAATCAATCAATCAATCAATCAACCGGCCAGCCGACCTGACAGACAACCAATCAAAGGTATTGTAAACAAATGGTATTTTCAAATCACGGTCCTTTTAATTTAGCCAGTATGTTTAGAAGCATTTGTAAAATATAAAGCTCATTAACTTTCTAATTGTTTTCTCTAATTAAAAGAATTAAATTTAATAAACCTAATTCTGGTTGAACACACCCGACGCAGTGCTAACAAATTGTATGGAAATAGAGTGGAATTGACATGGTAAAAACATTAAAACCTTGAGAATAACTTGGATACTGATAAGCTGAATGAATGCTAAATAAATTAAATTACGTACTTTTTCTCTCTCTCATTTTCTTGAATATTCCAGTTCCATCAAAGAATAGCTCCTTTCATACTTTCTGTACATTTGTAATTAATAATTTCTTTAAATATTAAAAAAAAAATAAAAAAATAAAACTGAATCTTGAGAAAAACTAATGATAGAAGGCCACATTATATGATTTTGTTTCAAATTTCATAAAGAAATCCAAACACCGTAAAAAATGGAGATACCTTTCAGGGGAGATAACTCATGAAAACAAAGCTATCAGGGGGAAAAAATCAAAAGAACTTCGGTCACCCTTTAAATATTTTGTCAATATGTCTCTTGGTTTTACAATATGACATCTTTAAGCTTATATAGTCATGTTATATTTGTATGTATTTGGTAGAAGTAATGGACAGCCTAAAAAACATTTTTAATTATAATGTTAAGATAGAGTGATACAGCAAGTTGGAAAACGAAACAATAGTGTTATTTTCTTGCAATAATTGTTTAATTACCCTGTCATCTAAATAAATGATATTAATGTTAGACTCCATTTAAAAGAAAACTTTTTAAGCTTAGTATTCATAATTTATGAGCAAAGTATGGAAATATAAATAAGTCTGATTTTTGTATTTTTGCGAACAAATTAACTGCGCTTATTTTAAAATAACGAAAACATGACAATTTGGATGGTGCATGGTGTGACTATTTAATTTCCATACCGTTACAAAAGCAGTAGTGGATTGAATATGACCAGTAAATAGGCGTAAGCGACATTCACCAGTCTAAGAAATGACTCAATATCAATATTCAAGTCTAGCCTTATTTCTCTATTTTACAAGAAAGAGCTAGAATAGACCAATTGCAATTCTGTCTTGGAATTTAGCTTTAATATTAAATAGTTCTTAGGATATTCACAGTATCTCAGTCCGAGGGTTACTGGTTATCAACCCGGATAATTTGGTTAAGGCGGAACAATAATTAATTCTTTTAATTGTTTATTTATTCTTTCAATATTTTTTTTCACGGTTTTTTTTTTTTTAAAAAATTAATTTGCACTTAGTTAATTTAATCTTATCGATCACTTTTTATATATGTTTGCTTGGTACAACAACTAACCGATAAAAATATCATTTGGGAACTATTTGTACATGTTTCAGATTAAATCCCCGCCGCACACAGTTCTCAGGATACTATATCTGATAGTGGATCAAACACTACCAATACGACAATGTAAGACAGAAGAAATATGCAATATAAATTCTATTTAAACGCCACCTACCAATTCTTTTGTGCATTCAAACCTTAAATCATTTTATAGTCATAATACCTCAGACAAGTTTCAGACCATTTCATCAGAGGATCGGCAATACTCGGTATAATTCGCTGAATTAAATTGACCAATCACTGACTGGGGAAAAATCTTTAAATGTATATTTATCTCCCATTGAACAAAGTGTAAAATTTACATCAGCATGTAGATAAGGTGTTCAGGGAACCGTTCGCTGATTGTCGTAGATTTACGTCTCACTTAGAGTGAACTTAAAAGATTTAGTCCTTCAATGACCAACACACCATGTTTTTCCGCCTCTCTAGTGTCCGCACTATTTCAAATTTAATGCATTATCAATGGCCCAACTGTCTCATTTAAAATCTACATTTACAGGACAGGTTATTATCGGCATTTGTTACCTATCATGTTCGTCAACTTCCATAATTTCTTTGTACGCTTTCCCAGCAATATTTCATGTGTGACATGAATGGATACTGTGATGGACTTAATTGTAAAGTTGTCTCCCGTGTTTATAGATCTTGGAAATAATTTAAGTTATCTCCCTTTAGCTATAAGAATTCCACGTGTCTGTTATCCAGATTGTTCTATCAAGGCCTCGGGATAAAACGCATATATCACATAATGAAGTGTGACATAATGAAGTGTGACATAATGAAGTGTGACACAATGAAGTGTGACACAATGAAGTGTAACATAATGAAGTACACAATGGAGTGTGACATAATGAAGTGTGACACAATGAAGTGTGACACAATGAAGTGTAACATAATGAAGTATGACACAATGAAGTGTGACACAATGAAGTGTGACATAATGAAGTGTGACACAATGAAGTGTGACACAATGAAGTGTGACACAATGAAGTGTGACACAATGAAGTGTAACATAATGAAGTATGACACAATGGAGTGTGACATAATGAAGTGTGACACAATGAAGTGTGACACAATGAAGTGTAACATAATGAAGTATGACACAATGAAGTGTGACATAATGAAGTGTGACACAATGAAGTGTGACATAATGAAGTGTGACACAATGAAGTGTGACATAATGAAGTGTGACATAATGTGGCATTGTATGATAATTAAGCATATCATTACAACTGATTGTACAGTACATTGTCTAAATACCCCCAACCAGTTAAAAAAAAACAAAAAAAACAATAAATTTGCCTCTAAATTGTTCTACCATATCAAACTGCTTATGTTTGTTGTATTTCACGATCTTAAGATAAAAAATTGTTTTGTGGGAGTATTTATAAAAAAAGTATGAAATTTTATATAAGTTAAGGGTGTTAGCATTTGATGAATAACCCTCCGAATTTCGCGAAAATCTGGTAAAAAGACATTGTTGTGGACAGTGAAAATCTTGATCAGCCTGCACGTCGATTGAAGGAATATCTTCTTTTTTGACTGTTGCATAGGTCATGTATTGACATATCGTGTGCGATGATAGGTTAAAGACATTTGGGTTTGAATACCAGTAAATGCAGATTATAATGAACACTTGCTTTTATTACTTTTCCACGCGATATAATGACACATGTGCCCCTGGTTTTATATAATGAAATATACATGTGGTCCACATACTCATGGCGATATTATGAATCATTAATGAAATATTAAACAATTCTCCTAAAATTATATTTTACAGGGCATTGAGGTTTTCGCCAAGGACTCAAGGACATTGTATTTAGTACAATCAGATATTATATTTATATTTTATTCCATGCTGATATTAAAATATATTGACGTATATGATGACAAATAAAATAAATAAATAAATAAATAAATAAATAAATAAATAAATAAATGAATAAGGGTCTTGGAGACATTTTTTTATTGACGGTGGAAGTACATCCTTAAATGAGACATACAGAGAATTAGCCTTTTACCGAAATACATTTGTGTAAGTCTTTTATCCAGTCATGAAATTATCTGTTAGAGACAATGGTTTATAGCGTTCCTGAGATCTTCTGGACTCATTTATCTTCCCGAATGTATTTTATTAAGCCATGGATACAATCAAGACTTCACCGAAGGACATAAGACTGGGAGCCACAGCAGACAGTTCCTCAATATCTTCAAGATTAAGACAGTTATCATGTCTTCGTCTTTATATTTTGTATAATACGTTGCAAGGGTATGTATTGTTATGTTTATAATTGCTTGTGCAGTTATCAGTTTAATATATCTTTGTTATAATAAATATAATTATTCTATCTCATTTTTCTTGTTTTGATATCTATATTTCTTACTATGGTATGCGAGTTAAGACTTCCAGAGCTCAAATATCAAAATCTAAAATCATTATTCCATATTGAAACCATATGATTCGACTACTCATTAGCATCGAGTGGTCATGATGTATAATATGGATAAGAAACAGCAGAGATATGATCAGGATTGTCTGGTTACTTCCCTTACCAGCAGCCCTGAACTTCAGTCTGATAAGGTATCTCAAAGACAAGTTAAATCCAATTTCTATGAATTTATTGCAGCACTGTCTTTCCATACTACGGATAGTTTTAGAATGCATTCTAAAATACAGATCATCAGTAAAGCGGTCAATTAATGGTAAATTATGCTAGCCTATACACTATCATAAAGGATAATGAATTGGGAGGGTATATTAATGTCGGATGAGACAGACAGGCGCTAAGTTTGTTTTTTGTTTGTTTGTTGGGTTTAACGTCCACCGACAGTATTTCAGTCATTTGGAGACGATTTCTACTTGAGACAGACATAGTGCTGCCACACTGCAGTATCACACCGTAGACATGTGGTATGATACCACACCCAGTCACATTATCCTAACACCGGGCTAACCTGTCCTGCAACTACCTATATATGCGGAGCGCCAAGCAAGGGAGCTATAGAAGTACCATTCTTTACAACTCTGTCATGGGATCGACCCCACGACCTCCCGTTCCCGAGGCGGGCGCTCTAACCACACGGACATGGTGGACGGTCAGTCGGTAAGACTGTGAAAGGAAGTTACATGGGCTCAGGTCCTGTGAACAAGGCTGATAGTTTATAGCTTGTGAGTTTTCAGACGCCACGAAAGCCTAAGCATCCTTGAACGTTAATTCCCGACCATCTCCTGGTAAGGCACTACCTATTGTTAAATGTTTCCAGCTCAGCTCAGTGTTTTCTGTTTCCCTTTATTCAGATCAGTGTTTTCTGTTTCCCTTTATTCAGATCAGTGTTTTCAGTTTCCCTTTATTCAGATCAGTGTTTTCTGTTTCCCTTTATTCAGATCAGTGTTTTTCTGTTTCCCTTTATTAAAACAGTGTTTTCTGTTTCCCTTTATTTAGATCAATGTTTTCTGTTTCCCTTTATTAAGATCAGTGTTTTTCTGTTTCCCTTTATTTAGATCATGTTTTCTGTTTCCCTTTATTTAGATCAGTGTTTTCTGTTTCCCTTTATTCAGATCAGTGTTTTCTGTTTCCCTTTATTCAGATCAGTGTTTTCTGTTTCCCTTTATTCAGATCAGTGTTTTCTGTTTCCCTTTATTCAGATCAGTGTTTTCTGTTTCCCTTTATTCAGATCAGTGTTTTCTGTTTCCCTTTATTCAGATCAGTGTTTTCTGTTTCCCTTTATTCAGATCAATGTTTTCTGTTTCCCTTTATTCAGATCAATGTTTTCTGTTTCCCTTTATTTAGATCGGTGTTTTCAGTTTCCCTTTACTCAGATAAGTGTTTTCTGTTTCCCTTTATTCAGATCAGTGTTTTCTGTTTCCCTTTATTCAGATCAGTGTTTTCTGTTTCCCTTTACTCAGATCAATGTTTTCTGTTTCCCTTTATTTAGATCAATGTTTTCTGTTTCCCTTTATTAAGATCAGTGTTTTTCTGTTTCCCTTTATTTAGATCGGTGTTTTCAGTTTCCCTTTATTTAGATCGGTGTTTTCAGTTTCCCTTTACTCAGATAAGTGTTTTCTGTTTCCCTTTATTCAGATCAGTGTTTTCTGTTTCCCTTTATTCAGATCAGTGTTTTCTGTTTCCCTTTATTTAGATCAGTGTTTTCTGTTTCCCTTTATTCAGATCAGTGTTTTCTGTTTCCCTTTATTTAGCTCGGTGTTTTCTGTTTCCCTTTATTTAGATCAGTGTTTTCAGTTTCCCTTTATTTAGCTCGGTGTTTTCTGTTTCCCTTTATTTAGCTCGGTGTTTTCTGTTTCCCTCTATTTAGCTCGGTGTTTTCAGTTTCCCTTTACTCAGATAAGTGTTTTCTGTTTCCCTTTATTTAGATCGGTGTTTTGTGTTTCCCTTTATTTAGCTCGGTGTTTTCAGTTTCCCTTTACTCAGATAAGTTTTTTCTGTTTCCCTTTATTTAGATCGGTGTTTTCAGTTTCCCTTTATTTAGATCGGTGTTTTCAGTTTCCCTTTATTCAGATCAATGTTTTCAGTTTCCCTTTATTTAGATCGGTGTTTTCAGTTTCCCTTTATTCAGATCAATGTTTTCAGTTTCCCTTTATTTAGATCAGTGTTTTTCTTATAGAATAATGACTGCATGACTAAATGGACGAAACACTTGAACGACTGGTCTGTTAACATGGAATGAAATGGCGTAATTATTTTCTGATGATGATTGTTTCAATCAGCTAATTTTGTTATCTATTCTCTGGCTTAATCCTATCCACCAAGGTTTTGTCACATTTTAGCAAATAAATATATACACGATTATTTCATTTTTCCTTCCAATGGCACATTTTAGACGTTTTTCCCGCTTCAAAGAGCAAATAAGACACCTAGTATTTGCTTCTGCAGAAATGATTGCACTCTGCATTTTATATAGCAATGCTACTAAATATCTTTCTGGCATCTCGTTGTTGCACAGGCTTATTAACATACTCTACTTTTGCTCATCTTAGAGAAATGGTGTCCTTGTGTTCATGGTTAAATTTGTGGGTCTGTAGACTTTTTCGACATTTTTTCCATTGTTAGGGTCTTAAAATCCCCGCCTAATTTGGGTTTGCTGCGAAAGAAAGTTGTCTATGTCTAGATTCTTACTCAAGTTATCTCTCTTATATTTTTAGAAAGGACTTACCTCTCTTAAGCGTATACTGTGAAGTTGTCAACATATTGATTTTTAGATTGAGAAAATAAACTTGTTTTTTTTTTGGTTCAGCAGAATGGACAGTGGAGACTATTTATTATCATGATAACAAACATATGCAATAAGAACAAATATTTTAGCGAAGTAATGGGCCACTGTAATTATTATATATTTATATCACAATTTCAGGTTTATATTCCACCAGCAATTTTTAGCATAATTTTGTACTTTAAATTAGGTAGAAAAAAATCCAATATTATTGTTTTACAAACAGCTAAGTATGTACCTTAAGGTTTATGCCCTGTAATTCACTTCCGGTGTAGTCGGCAAACACAGCTACGTCTAGGACCTCTTAACCTCTATCAAGATAACCAAGATACCCTTAAGAAACATTAGGAAACCTTGGTTATACCCGTGAAAGACGATAATGTCCGAAATGTAGCGGAACTATTACAGGGGCTTTACCTTTATTACTGACACTATTTTTACGGAATGCATTGATTGGACACAAAATAATAAAAGTCACCACAAAGAATTTAAGTTTTACTTAGCACTAAGTATTGTTTGAGAGTTAAAGCCTATCCTTTTTAGTAAAGGATCTTTTAAACGAAACTACAACAGATTGAATTGAAAAAAATGCGTTTGATATTACTGACCAAACTGAACTTCCTTAATTCAAATATGAATTGATGCAAGTTTGTTGTAAGAACACCCGAATTGCTTAATAAACTTTGGTATCTGAAAGAGATACAGGATTAGCATTTTTTTTTCTTTGCCGTATTACTAAAAGTACACCCATAAAGAATTTAAACCAATTTTACTGTGGAGCTTGTTTAATTATAAGAAGTGTTTGGGGAACAACACCTATATGCCTATTTACAGTTTTCATGTAGTTGATTGAATTAGATTAAGCAATTTGGTTTGCTTAAAGAATCAGAAGCTAAATCATTTATGTCGTTCGAAGTCTGTGGTTTACGTAATGTTGTATAAACTGGAAACTACAGAAACACATTATTATATATTTCAAGACTGTCTTAAAGTAGACTTTTCATGGAAGAAAAGTTGTAGTTCATTCACTTCTCTGGTCACATAAACGTTGCTAATCAGTTAAATGTATTGCTATTCGAGAAGAATATCATAACTCTGTAAATAGGCACTAAGTCAAAGGCTATTTAAAGTCATGATCTTCTACTCTGAAATAATGCTCAATAGGATACCTAGATCGTTTTAAGGAAAGACAATAGAGGACTATCTTTTTGACTGTAATGGTTCAAATTACAAATAATGGATGGGCTTGTTACGAAATATAGCGACTGCATAAAGAAAACAGAGTTGAATGTTTTACTGTTTTGAAAATAAACAGCTCAACTCAGGCAGGAACAAACAATGGTAAAATGAAACACAGTTAAGTCCCCTTATTGCAAAGTTTATTTTCGGCTCTCAACCAATCTTTATTTGAGTTGTACTTTTTTGTCTATATATCTATATTCTTTGAAGGCTTCCACTGTCTTGAATTGTACTGGTATATTAGATGGCAGATGATACAAACAACAATGGAAGCGTTTATTTCAATACTTGAAATGGATGTACATTTGTTAATGATTATGAATTTTGATGCTATTAAAAGACTAACATTTTATCTGTATACATCCATGATATTGTTTGGTTAGCTTAATGTCTAACAAGACAATTTTTTTTCTAATTGTTTGAAAGACGACCTTACAGAACTTAGGTGTTCCATGCAAACGTAGCATTATATTATAATACTATCATTTATTAATAGTAAAATCCTATATATATATATATATATATATATATATATATATATATATATATATATATATATTATAAGATGGGTTCGAATCCCGGCAAGGTCATTAGGATTTTCATGTGAGGAAGCCTTCCAGCTGGCTGGCGGTAGATCGGTGGTTCTACCCGGATGCCTCCGTGTATTTGGGGTGTTCCTCCACCTGTAATTAGCTGGACGTCGCTATATGACTGACATACTGTCGAAGCGACAGTAAACTCAAATAGTCAGGTCAAGATTTCTGGGCTTGAGATCACACCCACTGCCTCCTGGTCCCCGGGCGGACTTATTCTCCAACCACTCGACCACCAGGACTTGATAGCATTTACATGATGAACAAGAGCTGTCTATAAGATAGCGTACGTGACTTCTCCACCGCTTATTAGTTTAACCAAAGTTTGACACAAATTCTAATTATAAAGGGGCAATGATTTACTATAAATTTTAGTCAAGATCTAACTTGACGGTCTGATGTCCTTGGACACCTTTATGAAGTTTCAAGTTAATATGAGATATAAGCATGGTCGTGTGTTTAATGCAAAACATAACCAAAACTTCTTAGTTCTAAAAGGGCCATATTTTTGTATTGAATTTAGTCAAAAGTTATTACGATTGTATTCGGATGACACTGAATTTATAACCTTCAAGTCAACACTATGAATTATGGTTATTGAGGTAATATCTTTATGGTATCTTGCATGCACAACTTTAACCAAGCTGCAACGTCGGCGTTTACGCCGATGCATAGGTGACTGCAATAGCTCTCACGTTCTTCGAATAGTCTAGCTAAAATGCTGAATTGCGACCTGCAGACAAAGCAACATTATAAAAACATACTTCATTACATACTTGCACGACTACTGGCAAAGTGTTTAGAAAGTTGGATAAAGCTTTTATCAAGTTGACTGTTTGGAACACGAAATTTATTACTCCAAATCATTCGAATATATGGAACACAGTGTGTAATGAATTCATTCAACTTTTGCTCTGGGGAAATATGTAGCAGAAGTTATCGAATTATTAGGAACATTAATATCAAACATTGCTGAAGTAAGGAAGGTAGAGCTCAGTTGATAAGTTTTGATATATCTTTCCTTGAAATCCGTGAGGCAGTCTCTCTCAACTGGTATATTTCATCTCGTGATATTAAAGCAATATGCAATCAGCAGGGATCGGTAAGTTTTTCCGTTTGAGAACATATTTCATATATGCAACTTTCTAATCACAAGTTGCAGTCTAAGACCAAAACTTGAGTCCTGGGAAGATCAAAATTTGGTCTAACATAGTGCGAATAGGACGTTTGTGTGTCACACACACACACACACACACACACACACACACACTAAGGGAGACAACAAGTAAATATTTTACAGGAATGCTACATATCTGTATACATACTTTACATAAAAAAAAAAAAAAAAAAAAAAAAAAAAAAAACGACAATCTTCTATCAGTCACATTGTCATTTGTGAATATTGATATTGACCCACACGATCTTACCATGGCATTATTATCAAAAACCTGTAATAATAGATTCATTATCTTATAAAACTACAATTGACTACCTCAGGATATGATACGAATACTTTTAAATTGATGGAAAGTTTTTCCTTCGCGGAGTACTTTACTGGTGCTTATTGTTTGCTTGTTTGTTTGTTTGTTGGGTTTAACGTCCCATTGATAGTATTTTAGTCATTTGGAGACGATGTCTACTCGAGAAAGATTTGAGTGCTGCCACACTGCTTACTGGTACTTAGCAAACTTTGAATAGTATATAAGTGCATCTTGGAAACATGTGTAGAGCGTCGTATCATGTAGGTCACTCAATTTTATTTTCAAATATCTAAGTGGCACATGTTACTGTTCTTAAAGGATAAGATATGCTTATACTAGACTAAGCAAAGTGTTTAACGTCCTTCTTATCTATATTAAGCTTAATGGGCTACCCTCTTCCATTTTAAACAAAGAGTCTTACCCTGATAGCATTGTTTCCTGATATAGTGCAGTACATTTTTCACTAAAGGACCTTTAAAATATTTATTTAATCTTATTAGTGTCCTTAATTCAGATTAGTTCATAATTTGAAACACACACACGAATGGTTGTGTTCGCATACAGTTCTTTGGTTAAATGTTGAATGTAGTTAACAATAAGTTAGAATTATATTCAAATTAAATTCACACACACACACACACACACACACACACACACACACACACTGAAAATGGATAAAATATAAAATTGAAATTGGAATAGCTTTTCGTAACTGTTAAGCTTGAAGATTTTTGTATTTTCATTATCATTATTTTTTAATGATGCTCGAAAATGATTTCTTTTCATTCAGTTCCTTATTCGTTTTTATTATCGTTTTATAAAAAAATCATTTTATGCTATCTTTCTGGAAGGGAATATTCCATTATATTGAATTGAAAATGTTTAAGATATCGGTGCAAATGTCTCAAAATATTCTATGGTCCGTGAAAATCCAAATATATCTTAATATAGCATGATATAATTTCTATGGATTTATAATTTTGGCTGAAGTAACATCGACGATATTTCAGTCAGTTTCTACTTTGTCTACACGGAAGAAATAAAGTACTGTCCAACTGACATATAATTATGCAAGTGACATAATGACGTTGTTGTTGTTGTTGTTGGAGTTTACCGTCGCTGCGATAGTATTTCAATTATTTAGCGACGTCCAGCTAATTACAGGTGGAGGAAGACCCCGAGTACACAGAGGAACCCGGGTAGAACCACCGACCTACCGCAAGCCAGCTGGAAGGCTTCCTCACATGAAAAGTCCGAAGTCCCTATCGGGATTCGAACCCACAGCGGTGAGGGGCTGAGAGATTTGTAGTCCATGACTGTAACCGCTCGGCCACGGCGGCCCCACATAATGACGTATCCAGTTACACTGTCACATACTAATTGGTATGACCGAAGGCACACAAATCGAATGCTCAAACCATTTGCCAACTATCTAAGTAAAAGATGTGTAACAACGTTGTATACCGCCCACACATGGAATTCCTTTAGTTTCTTTAAGATAAACTACAGTCGGAACTTTAAATTAATACTCGAAACTTTCAATCTCTTCTGTTCTCGGGAAAAAACAGAAAAACAACAACAAAAAAAAACAAAACAACATTATAAACAAATAAAAACAAACAAACAAACAAACAAACATGATAAAAAACAAAACACAGAGAGGCTATTTTCCCCCCTGAGTTAGCCTTTAAAAGAGAATTTTTGTCTTTTAATGCAATTTCATGTGCCACTTTTCTTTATGTGTGTCCCTTTGAAAAAGTTAATGAATCTATAAAACGAGACAAACCGTGTTTCTATTTATCTCAGGATATTGTAACACTGCTTTGTGGCGTTCATGTCATGGCTAGTTTCGCAGTATAATATACATGTACCTGACATCGTGTATGTTTCCCTCCCTAAAAATACATTGTGGTGAATATTAATATTAAAAACATTAGATATATTCTTTAACTCTCATGGGACTCATAAACATTAACTTCCCAATTGGTGCTCTTTTATATGGGGGCTATAATTTTGAAACCTATAATTGACCATTCGGAACCACCTCGCCCATTTCTTCGAAATAACCTGGAATATACCAACGGGTTAGGCCGTGGATTGCCGAGTTGATACGATTGATAATTGACATGTACTTTTAATGACGCCATCATATGTTTTTGTATTTAGTTCAAAATGTCTTTTTTGTTGTTTTGGTAAAACTTTATTTACTGCGCGGATGTTACCCCTCTATATCGGAGTTCAATTAATCAATTTTAAATACCGGTATATGTGGGATTTCTCATAGGATCGGTTTCGGCTGATTTCCTCCTCACTGAGGGACTACACCTACCTGAATGAAATCCCCCCCTCATTAAGCATTAAACAACAACAAAAAACACTGCATAATACGTGTATATTTACGATTACGGCAGAAATAACGGTGAATTGGATTGTTTAGCAAACATTACAAATAATTGATTAATACCATGACAAAGTTAACAACAAGCCATTAATGTCATGCATATTTGTCAACCCTTATATCATGCATCCCACGTGACCAATATTTTCATTTCATTTCAGTTTCATTTTAATACAGGAAACGTTTCCATATAATTTAATCTCTATAAAAAAGCATTACGATGCGAAATACAGAATTACTGTTATTCTATCCGAATCCAATAAATATTCTATTCTTGCTTTTTAATGATAAATTATGAACTTTCGATCGTTTTCCGTGAACTCTAACAATTCTGTTTCCGGTGAAATTCGATAGAAAGGGATTATCACTCGCTTCCTGTTCATCACATGAGAGGATTAAATGTTTGAGTAATAGTTCCACGCTAGGCTGACTAAGAACTGATAATGAGAACTCAAACATAAAATGATTTATTAGTTTGAGTACAGTCTCTATAGTATTCCAATTCATATGTGTCGTAGAACAGAGGGACAGAAAAGAGAGAGAGATCGAGACAGGTAGACAGACTATGAAGAAATATGTTTTTGTTTCTTTGTTGTGTTAAACGTTCAAGTCATTAGGAGACTGGCTAGTTATGACAGATATAGTGCTGCCACACTGCAGTATCACGCCATGATACGCCACCAAGTAACATTATCCTGAGACATGGACAACGAGTCCTTGAACTACCTTACGTATAAGTAAGTTTATCCTTGACATCAAGGAGAGTGCTACCAGTTCCATTATTAACGACTTCAGTATGTCGCGGCCAGGGATTGAACCTACAACCTCTCGTTCCCGAGGCAGTCGCTCTCATTCCCAAGATACCAGGGACGGTGTTTATCTTAATAGAGAAATATGACATGTACGGAAAAAAAGTAATACATGAAAGATGAAGTTTTCATGACATTCACAGGCGCAAAGTACTGGAAGCCAGGAATCGCAGAGAGGGATTAGTGAGAACTTGTTTCCCAATCTACGTAAAATTGATAAGTTTAAACTAAAGGTATTTATGTGAGGTCTTTGGGAGTGTCTAGAAACATTGCATGATGTATATATATGGAAACAATGCTTTCTTCTGAACATTGTGCTAGCTTGATATTAAAGATGAACACAGGTGCTGCTTGCAAATCATTTAAATGTGTTTAATGTCAATTTATCATTGTTAATGTGAGCTTGTCTAAGAATTTATGTACAACTGTATTGAAAACCACGTAACAGAAATAGGAAATTATGCCAAAGTCTTTAAGAAATGTTTAAGGCAACTTTTCCTATTATCGTGTTTTTCTTTCTTTCTTAGTAACAATACCCGCGTTTATTCACAAAAAATTGAAAATATGATGCTTTTTTAAACAAACGGAACAATACAGTCATATCGGGTGATATTCGTTCTAAGAAGTATGTCCACCATTATACTGATGTATATAAATAGATACTTATATACGATATTCTAAAAGCGTAGCATTTTAATGAATGGAGTCTTTTTTTATTAACCTCACTTACTTCAGATCGAATAATGAACCGATATTAATAAATGTTTTTATTTGAATTGAATTTCAAAACAAACCATGAATTGTTATGGTACATGTTTTATGTTTGCTGCTTATAAGTTTGAATGAATGATCATGTAACATATATACTTTAATTTTAGTTCATAGATGTTATATTCTTGTCACATGTAATCATTTAGGGAAAGAATTTATTTTTTCGCACCTGTGTCTTGATGTTAAAATGACAATGTTACATAGCACTAACTTAATGCGTTGTCACTCCTGTGCACAACATACATAAGGACCATGCTAGAAAAAAACATAATAAATAAATAAATAAATAAATAAAAAAAAATAATGATAATATGAATGGTCAAAGTCCAAGTAAGAATTGGAGTATAGATATAATTCAGTTAATGACGTCCCAGTGTTAAATTTTCGTCAAAACTTTCTGAGAAATTCTCATTTATTTATGTACGACGTCATTTTAAGGAATTTATATATTAAAGAAATTATCGAAAGTATATTTGCCAAATTTAGAAGGTCCAAAATCTCACAGTTTAGTATCTTTAAGCACTTTTGTCTTAAACATTGTTAGGCGTACATCTTAAAATATAAAAGAGTCCCTATATCTGTCTGATTGGAAAAATAAAGGAGGTCTCCCCGTCGAAAAATATTTAATAAATATATATAATTTGGGGATTTTTTTGGTATACATTTTGGTCCTGGCACGAGATTTAAATTTTATGTTCTAGTTATATTTTCCATGTTTGACAGTATTATCACCTGTAACTTATAGCTTACATTATATTTACACATTGTGCAAAATTTCTGAAGTTTTTATTTGAATATGTCCTTTATGTATATACAGATGAAATATTTAAAATTGTGTGATGCCTTATATTTCCGACAAATTTTAGTAAACAGTGATGCTCTAACAGAATCTAGATATCTATCACGTAATTTTCATTCATATATTTATATAGTTCTAAAGTGCTTATGACAAAATATTAGAAAAAAATCTCCTCTAGAAATATATATTGAACTGACTCTCAGGGTTCAAACACAAGTAGGGGCCTCCGTGGCCGAGAGGGTGAAGTCGCTGAATTTAACACTCACTCAGCCCTTCACCACGTGGGTTCGAATCCCGACAGGGTCATTAGGGTTTTCATGTGAGGAAGCCGTCCAGCTGGCTTGCGGTAGGTCGGTGGTTCTACCCGGATGCCTCCGTGTATTCGGGGTCTTCCTCCACCTGTAATTAGCTGGACGTCGCTATATGACTGAAATATTGTCGAAGCGAAGGTAAACTCAAATAGTCAAGTCAGGAACAATCTGGAATTAACATAAAAATAACGTTAAATCAGGTGAAGTAATCAGAGCTGACAGTAGATACCTTACTCTCTGTTTCTTTTGAATAATTAATTCAGTGGCGCTGTTCTCATAAAGTTTCGTGTTCGAAAAGTCCTGCGTATAAATATAAAATATAAAAGAACATAAATACTATGCATTATCTCTAAACGTTTCAATTTTTAACACAAAGCGCTTTATGAAAGGTGACTTATAACCCATGGGAAGCCTGTTGATAATTGAAAAAGTAAAGTTCGGTCTGACAGCAGTGGGGAAGGTAATAATTATTTAATTTGATGAATGTTCTCGAAATATTGAATAACTTATGATTGTTTATATTGTAAAAAAAAAATTGCTTAGAAATTCAATTTTAACTATTTTATCTATACCAGTAGTTAAAATGATATCTAATTCCCGGTGTATCATGTTTTATGTTTCACGGTGTATGATGATTTATATCTCACGGTGTATATTTATCGAGAACCTTTCCCAGTCTCTAATCCCAAGTATAAAATCGTTCTTTATCACGTATCAATTCATGCTCATTTAGTACTGGTTATACAGGTCAAAACAAGTGAAACAGGTGAAATAAACACCGTGAAATATAAAATGTTATCATTTTTCGTGATGATGAGGCGTTGAGGAGAAGCATCTGATAGACACATGTAAGCAATAATAAAGTAAGTTTAGAAGTTATATAGGAATAAGGAAATAACCAATTTGAGTTATACTAGTACTCACATAGTGGTAGCAGTGTGAAATGTTTACTGAACATAAAAAGTTTCATTAAAATATATAAATGTATGCAAATATCAAGGAATAATGCTTGATTTTGTTTTTATTTTAGTTAATATTAATAATTCTTTATCATTTTATTTCGTAAAAGAACTAATGAAAAAAAAAGCAACAACAACAACAACACAAAATCAAGTCAACATATCCGCATAGAACAACAGTAACGGCACCTCCATATAAACAACAACAAACGATAACAGCAACAACAGGATCACAGCATCAAAAAAAAAAAAAAAAAAAAAAAATGGGCAATAGACACTAACTGTCTCGTCTCCTATACCTGAATCCTTCTCAGTATTTATTTCAATAGCACCAACTTTATCATGCATTTAACCAATATATATATAGAACAAACTTTTGCCATTTTATGATACTCAGTTAAATAAAGCACAAATAAAGGCATCATTGTTGTTTATCTATTATTTTGCTAGCATTCATGTTCATTTGTTACTTCATGAACATTTAATAATATCATTGATACTTTCAACATTGGACAGTTGACAACTTGCCAAAACAATGAAGAAAACATCCCCAACACAACAAAAGCGACACAAATTAAACAAGAAAAAATAAAAGAAAAAAACAAAACAAACAAAAAACAAAAACAAAACAACAACGACAAAAAAAAACAAAAAAAAAACCATAAAAAAAACAAAAACATAAAAGATCAGTCACACGAAACCAACAAAGAAATATTAAACTATTTCAATTTTCTCTGGTGTCGAAAAAAGGAGTCAAATCTGATACATAAAACGTATATCAGGATATATAAAATAGTTTTGTTTTACTGTAAAAGCGTGCAATACACATATACACATGCTCAGTGTGATAGCCCGGTCCGTATTTGCTAACATGGTAGGTTCGCCCAGTTTTGATTTTCAAAATATACTTTATTGTTTTTGTATATCATAAATGTATCTCAACCTAAAGCTATTTTCAAAACATTACATGGTGATCTTTCATTCCTTTCTCCACTGATTTAACAGTGTTACTTTAATTGTCTATTACGTGCTTTCATTTGTGCTTATATAAGGAATATAAATATTAATTACTCGCAGAAAAATCCATAAAAATACTAAAATAGAATATTAACATGATGGTCGTGTCTGTATTCTTTCTATAATTATTTGCAACTTATATTCATATATAAAAGGACTTTCTGAAAAAATTCTTTATTCTGAAATCATTTAAAATCTAATTGCTTTTTAGAGAATAAAATAAATTTGGATTATAAGGGCCGTTATATATTGATCTTTATAAAAGTTTAATATCAAATTTGTCGTTAAGAAAGGGACTAGCAGTGATACATAGGAAATGATTTACTAGACCCGTGCTGAGAGAGAGAGAGAGAGAGAGAGAGAGAGAAAGAGAAAGAGCATGCGTATGTCAACACTTGTCTTAGGTAGACAACAGATAAATGAAAACAAACAAGTGAGTGCATTTTTTTCAAAAAAGGGGAGATAAATTTGATCAAAATGGACTAAAGAGTTATGACCATTGATGGGAATGTACCCCGTGTGAAGTTGAACAAGAATGTAAAGTTTGATGGCAGATCTTATAATAGTTTGGGAGTTTTGGCCAAGGTTAAGGTTTTTCACGATGACTACGACGACGACACAAGAGTAATGACAATAGTTTGACTTTTTTCTTTGAATGAAAGAAGAAAAAAAAGCAGCCGAGCTAAAATGACATTCAAAACATCAATCCTAGAAGGACTAAGACCACAATTACCTGTATCCGGATGTGCCTACACAAACAATAGCGACCCTATTTAATGCTGAATTATGGTGAATTTTTGACTGAAAGACATGCAATAAAGGTTTGAAATCCTATAAAACACAGTTAAAATAGTCATAAAATGCCTAATCTGGAGGCCTTATTGCAAAACAACCTTAAAAGTTGAGCATTACTGAGAGGGGAATTTTTGAGAAAATTTGTGTGAAATGGCCGACCAGTGCACTAAATTCATACGTATTTTATTTGGCCTTAAATAGGTCAAAAAGTAGTAACCCCATGTTTAAAATGTACAGAATTATTTCTCTTGAATAGATCTATCTAATGAGGGTAAGTTTGGATGTTAATTTCCCTTACAGAAATTGTCATTTGTATATATGCTTATATAGAACATATAGTAAAATTAATTGTGGTCTTAGTCCAGAACGCTGATGAACATGAAGGGAAAAGTTCCTTGAATGTAATTACAACAACAAATATTTTTGTGCGGATTTGGCAAAATGTTAAATGAAAGAAGGAAAACCGGAACGAAAAACAATGACAAATAACAAAACCAATGCAACAACATTATAACAAATCAAATGTTATAAACAACAACAGCAAAAGAAACAAGTATGGGATCCAAGTCCCAATAAGCTCAGGGAGAAAATCTCAATAAGCTTTAAGCTTTCGATTTAATCCTTTAGATATAGATACATCGATAACTATGCATAATGAGTTTTGAACTAGTTTTATACTATATGTACGTTTGTATGATTTGCATTTATATTGTATTATATTATATGAATAAATATGTTTAAAACAAAATCTGCCCCCACTCTCCCTTCAAGAAGATCTCGTAGGATTGCTGTCGATTGCGCGCCTAACGTCAACACTTACATAACGTTCCCTTGATCACTTTATAAGATATTTCTGCATTTCTGCTTACGTTGTCATGTGCACATATATAAACTTCCTGAACGACGACATCATTAAATCAGGATACATGAATTGCACTCTCCCCATCGGCGAATACCCACGGCCGATCGATAATTCATCTATAGGCCGTGGGATATTTCGGTTAATTTGTTAATTTTATTGTTTACATAACTTTCAAGCGTCCATGCCGAAGAGCGTCACATTGAAAAGTAGCGTGTTCATTGGTCGATAATTTAATCAATAACTACTGTATTACGACGGTTTTCTTGTCTATTTCCCCACGGCATGATGTCATGTAGTAAAACGGAATAAGTCAGCCGGGTGTATTCGACGATGCACTCTCCCTTGCCTAATTGATATACATAATAAAACGTCGATGAGAAATATAAAGTATTATTTTTTTGCAGGGAAGAGTTGCAACGAGGGTACATTTAAAAGAGAAAGGGGTCTTTCATTCTGTCATGAAGGTCTTCATTTGACATTTGGGAGACATTTCATGATTTGCACATCTGCAGCCAACCGATATTCTCTTTAGGAAAATACGTGGAGTCTCGGGATAAATGAACCCTTTATCTTCATTAGTACATCAGAACATTCTTCAATATATAAATAGTTTGTTCGTTGCTCTCCTTTTAGGTCCACTGTGCTTTTGCAGGAATACCATAATTTATCTGTACGTGTTTGCTATATGTTTGATAGATATCCTTAATATATTTTCAGTATAGACGGGAACAGAACAGAATAAAACTTTATTTTGTACAAGTACAATAATAATGTACAATATGAAATAATACACTACGAAAATTAGTTCTAGTTGGAACGTGTAAACACATTAAGAGAGAAATGCGAAATGCAAACAAAAAAAGAAGCCATTAAAGAAAGGCAGGCAGATATTTATAAGAGAAAAAATGAGAAAGATGGGTAGAGAGACAGTCTAAAGAGTTAGAGTAGTTAGCAAAAATTATGCACTGCGGTAGACAGCAAGGATGAGAAGTACATACGTATTTAATAAGTCCTTAATAATGTTCGAAATAGAAAGGTATCAAATGACATTTTAAGAGATAGTAACTAACTGCAAAAAATATAATATAAAAAAACGTAAAACTTCAAATAAACTATCAGAAATACGCATGTCACTGGAAAAAAAAAGTGCCAAAGAAGAAATGTTTCCTTCAATAAATAATCTAATCGCCATGATGGTTTCTTACAAAATGATAATGGTTTCTTATTGATAAATGAGTAATCAGTCATAAACTTGTAAAAACAGAATAGGCAAGAGAGAGAGAGAGTGAGAGAGAGAGAGAGTGTGTGTAAACAGTAAATAAATCAAAATAATTAGGAGCGGTCTAAATAGCTGAAAATGTGATAAAGTGGGTACAGTCATCGCACAACACTGGTGAACGAGAAACACATCTTCAACTGAGCTTAAGAGTCACTGTAGTACAACGGTTACAATATGGAGTAAGTATTTATTGTCTGTTTTGTTCACTAGAACATATTTTGGATTATCTGGAATTAAAATATAACTGATGCAATTTGCAAATTTCATATCTGAACGTATGAACTAATGAAAATAAAAAAGTGAAACCAAGAATTGAATAACTTTAAAGTAGACAGTCCAATGCATTGGCATTGAAACGGAAAGGTCCTTTTATGGCATAAATAAATTAAATTTTGGTTGAATTGTCGAATTAAGTTCATAAACAAACTTGCTTAAATTTAAGGAAGGGAGTAGGTTGTCAGTTTGTTTCCCCGTAGACAGGTGCCTGATGCACGACTGTACCTTTCTATTCTTTAAACACATAATTGTTATATTTTTAAACGCCCGTCGAATGAGTATTATAGATTCCCCTGATAACCATTCAGAATGTTCCAGACACTTTAGAGTTACGGCCCTTGAATTGATGAACTATGCCAAATTAACAATGTCTGCTCTCTAACATTGGCAAACGTTAATCGATATAGATCAAAATTGATCGCAATGTGTTTGGGCACAACATCTCGACCAAGTTTGATAACCAGCCAGAATATCCCAGACACTCCAGAGTTATGGCCATTGATTTGATAAAAATGCCGGACGAGAGTTTTTTTTCCCTTTTCTTTTTTTTTTTGCGATATCCAGCTCTCCTGTTTTATTTGCATTCTTTTAAAATGTTTGCATCAATTATTTTGCAAACATACTATCAATTTTAAATGAGCAAATACCTTGAACTGTATCTTGATATAAGCGTAGTAATTTACATCTTTTCATTGGCTCTGAAAGTTATTTATTGTAATAAAAGTGAGCTGTCTGAAACAAGGGGTGTGAGAAAAGAATTCTGTCTATTTAACTCCAAAAGATTCCGCCCGACATACAAGAAAGGACCATCATTACACGGTCGTCTGCTAATCAAAGGGGATACAGTTTCCAACTAAGGTGCGTACACATATGAATATATTTGCTATTTATTTCTCACATCTTGTGCTTTTAAAACAGATGTTTCTTTTTTCTTTTTGAGCTGAAGCTTTGATGAATTAGGATAGATGTAAGTCGTACTCTCAATATGGATAACTGGAATTGGTATAATAAGAATGGGAATTGGTGCAGGAATTGATAGCATAATTTGTATTCGTGAAAACTGTTTCATATTAGAGCAAACCCAAATAAAACATTTGATTTCCTGCAGAATCCACCTTATATGCACAATCACTTTACTATGGATAAGTTGACATATTTCTAAATTTATTCACTATTTGATATAGATAGACACATCGGTCAATCTTTAATCACCAAAGAACACATAGGAGGCTTAAATTTTGGTGCTTTCTACAAAAAAGACACGACATTATTTTATTCTAGGTGCATATTTCGTCTCATTTGAAAGTAAAGCAGATGTTCAGAAATGTTAAAAATAGACCACTCCTTCTTTGTTCGGTCACTGATACCATTTTTTAAAATAATTATTTGGCATCCTATCTTTTGCTTCAAAGTGATGTTCTTACATGTCTCGGTAACAGGTGTCCTTTTAATTCCAGTCCTTGTAAAAGAATAAGAGGTAAAGGCCAATTATTATTCTAATAGCAGTGTATGTAGTCTTCGGATAGAAAAACAAAGTTGTTACGAGATGCAATTTATACATACATACATACATACATACATATGACGATTACAATTTTATAATGCATAAATAAGCATGAATCTTTTAATTAAGATCATTTAGTTGTTTACAAAAATAACTAATTTGCATATTCCGCATTGATTCGTCAATTTTCTGACGTTTTTCCATAGATTTTACGTATGTCTCCGCTAACGAATCACGAGTGCATAAATTGATGACGTAGAAGATAAACAAATTGTGATACGACGACGGTTTTCAAATTCAAATTATTTCCGTTTACAGACTCTCTTCGGGATACTCGCCAATGTATAGATTATTTTGACGTCCATACAAAATGCTAAATTTCGTAATTTGATTAACATTTTCAGTGCGTTTAACTGTTATTTTAAAGCGGATATTTGCACATTGTGTACCATTTGTGTCAGTCTAACATGTCAATGTTGTTTTATATTTTTAGAAAATTGATATTATGAAATAAATGATCCTTTAAAATAACAAAGCTACCACATGTATCTGGTGTGTACGTTGCTGATAGCCTTCCGTTCAAGAATTCCGAAAATGCATTCAAAAATAAGTCTTCACGGCCTGAATCATTTCTTACGAATATTTCTAACGAATATAATACCTTTATATCCAAAAATACACCTCTACATTTAAAAAAAAAAAAAAAATCGTTTTACTTTCATCTCAGTACCCTTAATACTTTTCTTCATTATATTTTATTTTGATTGCTTTTGAATTAATTGATCATTTAAAGGATGTGTGACGTCTAATTCCTTTCATATGTCTAAACTTGTGTCAACTGTAAGACATGTAGGATGAGAAAATGCATTCATTTAGTTTGAAATGTTTGCATCTGCAAATAAATGACAGCCATACAAATACGTCTCGATGACAGCAGAACGAACTCAGGTGGTATTTGAGGTGTATGAGAGTTACAGGGGATGTATAGCAGTATTGATGAAGGAAGTGTTAGATCGTTTTTGTCGTTTTACTTAAGTTAATACAGGACCATATGTTACAAGAAACAAAAATAAAATGAAACATGAACATATTTCCATTGACACACTATCATAAACTATTTGTGAAATGAAAATGTCAAAATGAGCTATGCAGTGAATAAGTACATTATAATAGGAGTATTAGTATTTGTATAAGAAATACTAATAACAGCAATTCTTTTATATAATATTAACGATATTAATAACAGGAAGGGTAGAAGAATTTATCTAATAATAAAGACAATGGTGTTAATAATCATGATAATAAAATACAGAATTAGATCTAGTAAAGCTAAATATTGAAATATGTTCTCAAATATTCCATGTTACAAAACAGTTTGCATAACACTCGAAATAGAAAGTATAAACAGGAGGTTTATTTTCGGTTACATTAAAAAGTTTGTCTTATAAAATGTGTTGTTTACTAATTATTAACCATTTATTTACATATTTACCAGATGTGAATAACTATAACGATCACATTACGTTTAGACTGGTGAAGACTCGACACAATCGTATCATAAACATGCTATAAATATCACGAATGTATAAAAGGAACTGATATTTGAGTTCAGTTATAGTGGTGAAATAAAATATTCGCTTAAGTCATCCTTAGCCTGAGACATAGTGTCAACTTATGAATGAAAAAAAAACAACAAAAAAAAACTCTTTGATATATATCAAGTATTAGATCTTTCATTTTACTATATTAAGACCTTTTCATTTTAAATTTATTTATTTTTGTTTTCGTGGAAAAAAGGTATGGCCAGAGGACAAACTAGAAATACCGACCAGGAAGTTCAGTCAGTAGTGCACACACGCCTTCAATCGGTGGTCTTTTATTAGAACTGACACAATGGGTATATAACTACGAGACTGGTCAAATGAAATAAAACTTTAGACATACCAGTTTCTTCAGAGAAATGAATATTTCATCTGAGATACCCATCATTAAAAAGCCATTAATTGCGACAGCTTCAAATGACGTCACATGAATACCACGTTGTATGACCACACTGAAATAAAAAACAAAACAAAAAAAACCCCCATCAATACCACAGTCTGCAATGGTGAATTTACTCATTACATGTAAATTATTTATAATTTTCTCATATCTTTTTTTCACAATAACACTCAGATAAAACATTAAACAAACTCACATGACGATTTAATGACGAGTTAATAAATGATTACTTTATCAGATGGGAAATTAAAATAAATTGTATTACTGAACACTAGGCACGGTATCCACCTCCTTTCTCAGAAGGGTCAGCTATGCGCGACCACTGGGGATTAATATACAATATTGTTATTAACGATTGAACGTTTATTCGTATATTGTTGCCAATCTCAAGGGAACCACGATGTTGCGGAAGCAGACGAACTATTGAGTTAAATGCCTCTCATATGAAACCCTCACGCGAAAGTCATACATAACCTATACATCTAGATATAGAAAAAGAATGAGTTTATGCATTGTTAGAACCAAGATATATAAATCACGTCAAAGTACTATACAGTGGGTCCTGCGTGGCCTATTCATTGAAGACGGTGATTTATGGTTACTCAATCGCTGTGGGTTCAAGTGTGGTCGCTCAGAGAATTAATGCGAAGCTGGGAGCTACAAGCTAGGACCACCTCATATCGCGATCAGGGCTTTAACAATCATTTGACCTTATTTCAAGGTTATTTGAAAGAAAATTTGAATATCAAATAATGCAAACCGTAAAATGACAAGTACCTTTTCAACATTGATACTGTTTATAAGTATCAAGTACTTTGTTTCAAATGATATAAGTACGGACACTATCTGTGCGAATGTGTGTGCTTTTTTTATATCATTTATTATTTTGCAATAGAAATAAACCAATGTTCGTTAAGCTTAGGCATTAAAATTGATAAACTGTCCCTTACTTTGCTTCATTCGTATCTACTACGAATATTTCATCTTCAACATAGTGTGCTTAATAAAGAATCCATTTTTTTATTGCATATATTTTACAGCTATAAAATATGCATAGTTGACCTTCGTTCAAGGTCAGATTAAAAGCCAGTGACAAGATGATACGAAACAGTAAAGCTAGCGATATTGTGCTTGATCATTTGATACTCGTTCGTATGTTTGTACATGGAAAATACATGGCCAAAACGTTTTATTTCTCCAGTGTTCATCTGTTGCCATCGCAGCGGTATTCTTTATGTCGTTTCACAAAGTGCATGATTTCCCTTTTAGCAGTCTAGGCGCATGTATAGTTTCAGAATCTACTGAGAAAATTCCCGAACAGACCCCTTGAAAGTAGCTCCTTGTTTAATATTGAGTTTCTTTAATTATAATCGTTCACATATGACTTGTAGAACCATGCTGTTACTGTATGGTATGATATCCCAGTGAGGCACTACTAATTAACACTTACTTAAAATAGTCTCTAATACTAGTTCCAGACATGTTTTCTTTACAACATAATATTTAGATAATTACGGCTTGTAAACTGAGTCTTTTCCCCGTGAGACCAGGTGTTCGGATGGAATAAACGGCAAAAGGTGCTTTCAAAAAGTAGATAATATATCGAGATGAATCATTGAACAATTAGAATTTGATAAACAGGTATAAAGAATATCGCAGTTGACTTTAAATCATAATCTGAAGATAATGTACTATAATACTAATGGCTTTGTATAGCCTTGCGCAATACAAAACATTCTCAAACAGCCTGTCAGTTTAAATGTCATCTATGTGGAATGTCATCTATGTGATAATTAACAATCGAAAACATAAGACAATTCTGTAAATAATTAGTGACTGATTGATTGATAACGATGTATCGTAAATAGTGATTTTAGTTTCAATTAGACAGTGCACAAAGCATATCAGTAGAGGATTCTATACTTTTTTACACAAGAAAATGCCTTTGAATCATTTGTAATTGTGTGATAAATTTGTCTCTGTTTGCTTGTGTTTAGAACTCATACGACAGTCTCTTGTTTACATGAGGCAGGTGTAGTGCTGTTTTACTGCGGTATCAGGCAACACACGAATAGTATGATACTATAACGGTCACATTATGGAGTAACCGAGGCAACAAATCCAAGAACTACCCGTTGTTAATGCTGAGTGCCGAAAACACAATTGAAATAGCTAGCGTGAAAATAAGCCAGCATCAAGAGTCACGACCCAATATGATACCAAATTATGATGTATCATGTATGTGGTAACAGATTGATGTTTTGCATGCTACATCTATATTCGGCAAGGCTGGATAATTTATTAAAGCAAGATGGTGTTTGGAACATATCAGATGTTGGCATTTATTAACTTAAGCTTAAACATATACATTATTTTTTATCAAATGTGAAAGACACTAAATAATATATACTTGGTTACTGGCGATCGTATTTGACCACCAGGAATCGCAGCTAGACTACTCCATTAAATTATCACTGAAATATGAACAGAAGAAAAAAAACAACAGCAAACAAACAAACAAATAAAAAACTGAAATATGACGTGCGTTTAGCCAAATTTATACTTCCATTTTCCATTTTTCGGGCAGCGTTTGCCCCTTATTATCATGACATAACAGGCATATCCCCGCCCCCAAATGTTTGTCGGAAGTTGTGGAACAATTCAGTAGCATGAGTTTGTCAGAACTTTGTGGTCGTCAGAACTTTGTGGCCCCTTAAAATGGAAAGACTTGAAATGACAGACAAAGCTCTCATGTTTTTATTGTTGGTGTTGTTTTCAATTCGCACAGTATCGTGAGTATGTTTAAAAGTAAAAGCTAAAATGTACATAGCAATAAACGTGTCCGGTACGATGTACAATCCTATATCACATCACATTCATAATGGGCAGAGAAATTCGAACTGCACGAGTACAATCCATTTACTAGCGAACTTGATGCTCTTTGTTACATAAACATATCATGCCCAGACAATTATTTACTGAATCTAAAACATTTTCGTCACAAATGAAAGAAATATGAATATGTTTACCGTCAGTTCGTTCATTCCATTCCATGATACAAGCCATGATTGGAAAAATATATGAAAGAAATTATTACGATAGTTTCTTTTCTTCTAAACTATTTCACCAAAACTGATATTTACTGATTTATATGCAATTTTATAGTCTAGCCAGTTAATCATTTACTTTTATTTCCTATTCTTTCAGTAACACCCTATAATTATTATATCTGAGCAGTTCCCAAATTGAGTTTTCTTGCTGAACTCGTTTATCGTTTCCCCTTCTTCCTCCAATATATGCTTTATAACTCTACAAAACGATTGCGTATCGTACAAAGCATTGACTGAAAAAGTACGAAAGCGTCATCTTTTATAATTTAAATTTAAATAACTTATACTGTTGTGGTATATACCATATATGTCACAAATTGAAATAACTTAAAAAAAAAACAAAAAAAAAAAAACTGGACTTTGAAGAGAGCAAACACGCAAATTGAGTGAGTAATGTGATGGTTTTACAGGGAAGGATTGGCAAGTTCTATCTTTAGGAACCGGAACACGCAAACATTAGTTATGCTTTCAACAATTACAATCGTTTTTTTTTTTTTTTTTCAAATTTTGTTTGGCACAGACGTACTAATTTCTATGTAAATTATGAACATTATTTAAGTTTAAGAAATTGTCTGTTGTGCTGGAGATAACTGTCGAGCCGATAATGTTTGGTCTTAAAAAGACTTCCCGCTCATAACAGGTCAATGAGGACTATATAAGCACAAAGGTATAACAACCGAGCTGAAAGGCGGGGAGGAGCTGTAAAGTGCACGTACGACAAGCATCTTTGATAAAGCAAAAGTTCGAAATGAAGGTCTGATATGTTGTCAGTATTGACCCTGCAGTAGTGCTGCAAATTTAAATTCTAAAGCAAGCCTCGTGACTTCTTACAATTTTTACTTACAATACGCGTTTAAATATCCATTATGTATATAAGCATTACAAATTTAAATTACATTTGTATAAGTATCTAAACAATAAAATTAAAAAAGATATTACAATCGCTTTTCACATTCTCAACACTGCTTCTGTAATATATAAAGATTGTTTAGCCTCCTTTTGGTAAATAATTTACACTTTTCATAACAAAAATACATTTCTAAGTCACAGTCCCATTTGTTTTTTCGGCGCCAATCTGGACATAGCGGTCCAAAATAAAACATAACTATATAGCCAGCTTGTAAAAGATCATTAAAACTTTACCATTGTTTGTCTAACTTATAATGCTTTCGGTATATAACATTGCTATTACCGACAGTAATTCAGTCATTTGTAGACTGTGTCTCCTTGAAACATATATCAGGGGCGAAGTCAAATGTCTTTTAAAGTTAATTTAAATCGATCGTTGCTTGCCGAAAATGTTATGTTTATTCTTTTATCATATATTGGTAAATTCAAACATTACAGACGTATCGCAAGCTACACCCTAAATAAAGTGCTGCCACACGGCAGTATTACGCTGTAGATATGTGACATGATACCACACCCAGTCAAATTATCCGGGCCAACCAGTCATATGAATATGCTGAGCGCTAGACAGGAAGGTACCGGTATCATTTTAATGGCTTTCGTATGTCGCAGTCAGGATCGAACCACGAATTCCCATCCCCGAGTCGGGCGCTCGAACTACTTGACCACAGGTGAAGGTATATGTATGAGAATTTGTATGAAGTTTCTTTTTCAAATTGCACAATCACTTTTAAATTGTAAATACAAATACCGTAATTGGTTAAGTATCAACGTGTTCTTGTCAATTAAACGATATGAGATGCAGCTCTTTTGACAGATCGTATACATTAAAATGCAAAACATTTTGTCCCAGCCAATCCTTTCACTTCCAACGGGAGTTGCACCATCATATTCTGTTTCAAAAGACGCGTTTTAAATTTCTCGAGGGATGCATTAATCCGTTAGTTGTCTTTTAAAAGGATATAAAAACGGCTTAGTTGATTCTATGTTCCTTTCCCTACAGACAAAAGAGCTAGATAAACCATAAATTACTATTAGTATATTTAATATATATTAATGTCATTTCCAAATTTTCTGGATTTTCTATATATTCCAGTAGAATATATATATATATCAATTTTTATGCAATGTTAAATTTTCCATAAAAAAAAAAAACAATCGTAAAATGCCATTACTTCAAATAATACCATCGCAGATTAAAATTTTAGTTTAAGCATCATACATCATCTTTCAAATATTTTATAAGATATATCCTTATATTTATGCTCACGAAATGTGTCATAGTAACGTTCACCACTTCAAGACGAATTACATTCATAAATAGCTCTAGAGACGAGTATCTGCATTTTGATGTCTTGAAATTTTAAAATAGTTATAGGAGTCGGTGCAAATCAAACAAACACAACTGAAATATGTCAGATAGTCAAATGTTCAATATGTTCTCTACACAAGTCAAGAACACTGTCAAAAGTACGTCGAAAGTTCCTGTATTTTATCTTTGGTGGCAAATAAATGTTACATAGAACATATTCATTGTACAATGGTTCCATTTAATAATAAATGTTCGCAATACAATTCTGAATAGTATGAAGCTGCAAAAGCTTTACAGCTTTTTCAACTTGACCGTCTGTCCATGCTTCAAATTTTCAAAACTTAAAACAAAACCTAAATAATATTGATCGTTTACTGTTTCAATTCGTCATCTTAACCAGAAAAACTCACTGTCCAACCCAGGTACCACCAAGAGGAATAAGTATCAATTGTAGGAATTATTTTTCTAAGTGCCATCATATTATATAAGTTTAAACTATAATTGTATATAAATCGAATTTCAGATCCACCACGAAGAGACCTCCTTTTCACACAATCAATCTTATAATTTTTGGAAGTGATGGGACGTTATTAAATTACCTTGACAGTATTTGAAATAATAATGCTAATTTAAGCTAATTCCGCGTTTCATGTGAAAGTAGTTTATCTTAAAAGAGCATTGCGGATCATTTTGTTTAAGTAAACATGTCAACATATTTATTGTTTTTACTTTATGATTCACTTATAAAATGGAAACATACAGATCGTGTCCCGTACCGTCTTGTTATTCAAGGAGCGTCACATAAAGGGAAAATAAATAAATGATGAGCTAATTATAACATGTATATATAATACGTTCTTCAGTAATTTAGGAAATAAAAATTTGAATATTCTACTCTGACATAAGTAAATTGTTTAAAAGCCTTACTTAAACACACTTATGATGATAACAGTAGAATTTCTATGCATTTTGTTATAAACCTACCGATACTGTTAATGTTATTCAACTTTTATTTCAAATTTTGTTATATCTTTTGTATAATTTAAGGCTTTATATAGTAGTACATTTTGATAAATATTTCATATAGGTGTGACAATGTACTAACATGTACTATTTATTTCAATAAAGAGAATCAGAAAAATACAGAACGAATATGAACACATTTTGTTAACGAAGCAACTTAGTAACATGGTTGACTTTAAACAGGAAATTACTTTACGCCTTCCGTTGTTCCGCTTATTATTGGTGCTGTAACTCGATTAAGTCTTCGAAATTAAAATCGTCTTCGATTAGGATTGACTCCCGCACAACTCTGTATTCGTTTAACTGGTGCGTGAATGGAATGATCTCCCCAATACTGTAAGGAACTCCCCATCCATAAATGTTTATTTGTTTGTTGGGTTTAACGCCCACGACAGTATTTCAGTCATTTGAGACGATTCCACATAAATCCTTTAAAAGTACTTGCACGCTTCTTACTACTGCTTTAGTCATTGAAATCTCAAGTAGTATAAGCTAGAATGAGTGTCACATCTTTCATAGTTATATTATTCATTGTTTCAACCAGTATTTGGCCATGATACTAATCTATAATATTACTTTAAGATTTGTCTAGATTTGTCTATTTGCCTTGACACTTATTATATAAATCAATGTGTATTATGCTCTTTCTTTAACCTTTAAGTTTATTTTGTTAAACTATAAAAAAAATACATGTACATGTGTGGTCGAAATTGTCTGTATCAGTATTTTCATCAATATAAGATTGTTTTGCTATAATGATGAATTTCTTTCCAATGAAATATGTCTTAACTTAACCCTTACTGCAGGTGGATTTATTATACATCGAATGTTGTCTTCATTTAAGTTCGGTATTTGATTTTCAATGCAGCCTTAGAGTTGTGACCATTAGCCTTTTAATAATATTTTCAATTAGGTAAAACCTTTAACTTTAAAGGAATGGGACAGGTTGTGTTCCATTTAAGAAAGGTTTTACAATCCCCTATCCACCATTGACAGGTGTGTGTTCTTTGGCAATATAATATAGGAACGTCTCGATAGTAATTAGGTATATACGTAGATTTAAGAAAGCAATTATATATCTTAACATACACTCATAAAGCATATCGTTGAAGCAAAGAAGAAGTACTTGGTGAAACATCGATTATCTTTGTTGTAATAACATAATGTTCACGACTGTACTAAGGGAGATGTAGCTTTTTTTTAATTACCGTTATTGAAGGTATCATTGTCATGTATAGTCTAATGAGTTGCTCATGGTTTCTTTACTTACTTTAAACATTATTACGGTTTATGGAAAACAACAACAGTAACAATCGTCTCTCCAAATGACTGATATACGAACGGTTGGACGTTAAACCCAACAAACAAACAACTGTAACAAAAAAAAAATATACAAACGAAAAAAAGCGGTATTACGTTCGAGTCTCGTCGTTGTTACACGGATCTTCCAGTTGGCTTGCGTATCTACACGGGTGTCTCTTTGTCCTCGAGGACAACTCACAGCTCCAATAACTGAACATCGTTGTCTATCTGAAATAGTGTCACAGTGACACCAAACCCCAAATCAACAACAATATCAACCTATCTAAACATGAACTTATCGCATCCGTGAATACACACATCATACCCATGTGCTGAAATGTTGGTATTTATACACATGTAAATAGCCTTTAATCCTGAGCGTTTTATATATCCGAACCGTATAAGCTGTATAATTATAATAAATCACCCATATTCTGACAATAGAAACAAAAGTGTCAACTCAGGCTTAATGCTGAGATGATCTTAACACTAGTTGTTGTTTTTTAATCAAGGATCGATTATCCAATCACCTGGCTTATTTCGCGGTATATCTTACACCCGAAGCGGGCATAATTAATAAACAACAGCAATAACAGCGACACTCTTTATTCCGAGACCATTGTTTATCCGAGTGCATTTCATAATCCCCATTTGTTCCGTGACAATCGCAATGATACTGTTTCAGGTTTTGTTTAATACCTTTATAATAGTGTGTGAAAATCATTTAATTTTTGAAAACATATGAAGAAATAAGAAAGATTGTAATTACATGCTTATATTCACAGATTTAGAGGTCACATCAGTCAAATACTTTTAATGACATTTAGATAACATTCCTTGGCATTTGACCATTCTGTTTGTTGATAAACAGGTATCAGAAATGCTTAAAATCGTCAATAGATAAGAAAACACAGGGAAAATAATAGCAGTGTTTTAATAGTAGTGTTTTTACAGATAAGTTCATACTGTAGTACTTTAAATATTTGATATAACCATAGTATCTAATAAAAAATCATATTAATGTGCCATATCGTTAATGGTTACAACCAAGGATATCGTTTAGATAATAGGGTCAATTTTAAAGATATATACTTATGTCAGCAGTCAGCAGTCTATTTTAAATAAGATATTGAGTCCGTTTTAAATTAGATATGTATTAAATATTAACCTCTTCTTCTTTTTAAAACAATGTAATCATGGGGGAAAAAGTAAAATCAAGGTGAAATATTATGCTTACATAGATAGATAGATAATTAGAGTTTGGTTAAAGTTTATATATAAAACATGGCAGTAAAATGATGCATGATAATATAATATAATCATAAAAATAGACACACACATGGTTTTATTACACACATCGTCCAAGCTCATATATATATATATATATATATATATATATATATATTTAAAAGTAGGTTTATGAGCCCCTCTGGCTTTCAGTGAACGACATATGAGGTCAAACGAGGGGCAATCGAGATGGATAAGTTGTAAGAAATTGTGTTCCGATGGACATAAAACTAAAATAAGTTAAAGACAACAACAGGACATCAGATATTAATTGTGAAACGAATTTTAAAAACCACCAAGAAGGGATTCTGATTGACAGGTTGATAAGAAATAGAAGTAAATTTCCTACAGGTAAAACAAAGTACATGCATGTATTATCTACGCCAATAAATATTTTACGTGAGATTCTGTTTAAGTATTCCAAATAATCGGGAATGAGCAAGCCAGGTGGATTTATTTTACATCGGATTCAGTCTTCATTACTTGTTCAGTATTTCTATGCGGCCTAAGAAAAGCATTCATAGCCTCTTGTTAATATTTACAGTTGGGTAAAACCTTTATCTTCAAAGAATATTGCAGTTCGTATTTCATGTAAGGAACGCATTAATTACAAATTCCGATTCCCCATATGACAGGTGCATGTTCTGTTACAAATACTGTATATGAATATATGAATGTCTGGTAAGCAATTAGGTATATACGTAGATATCAACCAAAACAATTGTAATTCATTATAACACACCATTTTAAAGGACACCGTGTTATCCAAAATATATATAATTGAATATGAACGCTTCCCCACTTTGTGACTGTTAAAACACATATTGTCTTTGATTTTATAATATAATTTTCATAACTCGAATATTTTGGGAGCAGGGGGTCACTGCTTTGATATCATTTTTGTAAATTACCTACAGATGCAACAAAGTACTTTCATCTACAGCAAGAAACAACCTATCTGAAAAACACCTTCATAGACATATATCGTAAATGGGTACAACCAAAGGATAACAATTGCATAATGTACGGTCAATGAATTTTTTTTTGTCTTCCGTATTATGCATCAAAACTTGTCCTGAGTATAATCACCTGTAGTGCTTCTTTTCAATCAAATGTTATATCATATAATGAAAGGAATAGAATCAGTGTATCTATATGTGTCGCGAAGTCTAGAACCAACAGCTTAAGCCCAGCTGAAGGAAAGTCATTTCAATTAAGGATCTAAAATTATTATAAAAAATGTTTGCATCGAACGGTATCGAACAAAAACTTCAAAGGCAAGACCTCCTGGCAGCGACATAGATCTATCCGGGCAACCCTTACAATAAGGTGTCGTAAACGGGTCACAGACATTTCATAACGTGTCAAATGAAATCACATATAATGATGGGATATATGAAAATGAAATCACATATAATGATGGGATATATGAAAATGAAATCACATATAATGATGGGATATATGAAAATGAACATATTAAGTATTGATTCATTTCCATCTTTTATTTCGCCGTATTACTCTGTTCGATAACCTTTCATTGTAACTTTTCCGTTGAACCCATTGGACATATTGGTTGTACATTTTGGACACTTTTTCTTCATCCACCGCTGCTAATTCTATTCTTTTTCCCTTTTTCTTCATGATTTACTAAACTACTTAGCTATCATTTCAAACTTGACAGCAATATTTATCACATATTTGTTTGCTTATACGCATTAATATAAAAACATATACCTGGTTGAATTAAATAAATTTTTAATGGATGCAGTGGTATCTACTTTTTTCTCCTCCGTTTTCAAGAACGTGTCCTTCTTAATGCAATACAAAATGTATTATTATAATAAAATACACACACATTAATGTGTATGTTGTGTTTCGTGAATTTTTATGGTCCACTGGAGCGGTGCTTATTTCTTTGATATTTATTGTGTATATACATTTCACATATAAGCGCATTTCACTGTAATAAACTTACTAACTTACTGACTTGTATACTCACATATGACAATATCCCCATACGTATTCATATATCATACACAGTATCAAAATACATCCCCAGATTTCACACGTTTTTCTCTTAATATAGAAAATGCCCGTGTAATATTATGCATAAGTTATATCTATATATCACAATTATTTAATTAATGAGTCACTTTACTGAGCCTTACATATTATTTTAGAAAAACGCGTTTAACAAACAAATCTTATCCACAATTAAGATTTCTCCGCTTACGTCCAGTAAATATTAAAATGTCTCAAGGCAAAAGAACAAACAACACGTATTTAGTAGAACCATTTCTAAAACACAAATTGCTGGTGAAGAGGCAGACATAGCATTTTAATTAAAAAAACTATTTGATTAAGTATTTAAATGAAACACGAGCTTTGGTTCATTAGCAAGTAAAACTGGGCCTATCCTATCAGTAATTCAACTAGCATGTTAAAAGTCAATTAGATGTGCATAATTTTAGATGTTAACTCGATTACAGTCAACTGAACCCTCAAAAAGGTTTGAAAATAATGACCCGAAGTAATTGCAACCATGACACGACCTTCCCATAATGAATTGGTTTTCTAATTCTGATGACGAGAGCTGCTGTAAGAGGTATTCACTTATAAGACAGAATTGTAAATAATTACAGTAAGCAAAATTAAAAAAGGTCAGTAAAAATAATTAAATGGGACAACGGTTTACTTTAAATTTTGATTTCTGACATAATTTTTGAAAACAATGAAGTTCTAAGGATTACAAGAACAGCCTGTTTATTGCTTAATGGTTGTGTATATTTTTCATATCACAAAGTTTAATATTATATATGAATATGACACATCTTGCCGATTATATCTTTTATTTTGAGATTAGATAAAAATGTATAATTTAGCTTTCTCTTCGATCAATCGATACGTACTTGATTTGTGTAGTTTAAAATATTGATTTTAGGAAGAAATATTATATAACTTTAAAAAATAAAGGTCTGAAATATTGTCTGATCTAATGGTTTTCATGCCTCTCGATTCATGACAAAACAACAAAAAAATACAGAAGAAAAACACTAACACCAACAAACACTCTTTATATATTCATTCAATCGAGAAAGTAAAAATGAATATGTGCAACTTTTGACCAATCTACAAAGTTTGTATAATTTAGCATATAATAAAAATACGGACACCATTCAGTTGTTCTCATGTAGACCATAGTTTGACCCTTAATTTTATACCAAATATGCGTATTTGTAATTATTGATTTTCGTACTTTTTTAATTTTCATATTTAAAATTATTCGATATCAGATTATGATGTTTAATGACAGTTAAGTCAATTATTTCCATGATCCAGGAATGTATTGCATCCTATTCAGTTCAATCAGTTATTATGGGAAGCATCACGGCTCTCTTGCGGTAAAGAAATGTGGACACAGTTAAACATCTTGTTTTGCTTTTCCAATAAAATGATATAATGAAAAATAAAGATACTGTGTGGTCATTTTACAATGATGCAATGAATAAAACTTTTTTTCATGATAAATCGTAAAATAACACATTTAACGACTAGCTGATCTTACATTTTTATGCTGTGGGTTCGAGTCCTGACAGTGTCACTCGGACTTTTCATGTGCGGAAGCTATTTAGCTGATTTGCGGTCGGTCAGTGCTTCAACCCTGGTTCCGTCGTCTGCTGGGAGTCCTTCCCTCTCCCCATATGATATTATCGTCGTTACATAACCGATATACTGATGCAGACAGAGACTCTCACACAACAACAAAAACAACAACGATAACTATCTCTTGTGTCTTAAAATTCTCTTACAAGGACCCCACACGTACACTTTTAAGTTAGTGATTGTGACTTGCACCCGACGTCAAGGGAACTGTATAACAAACAGGTAGTATGAATGTCTTCTTTCTATGAAAATAGCACTATCGGATTATTTATGTAGCATGCTACGTTTTATACAAGATATTCAAATAAAAAAATATCGAATATCTGAATACGCTTTATACTGACTATTTTTCTACACTGATACAGTTAAGTAAATACTGTGCTCAGGTCAGTGCATACATTTAAAAAAAAATAGTTATTCGTTATGAAAACATCGACACACTTACGTTCAAACAAGTTGACAAACCTTTCCAAAGCCTCATTGTTATTTGACACTAAATCAGCGTCATAAATATAATATATTCTGTGCTATAATCGATGGACATTAGCCTCATGTTATCATAAATAACATAAAACCAACGGAAAATAATCAATTGTCTGAACTTAAGAGCTGGGATATATTTATGATTAAATGATTTGCAATAATCATATATCTTGATATGATGGAATCCGCATATGAAATCAAATAATTGATAGGTGAATGTAATTAAACACGGTAACTTAATCATAATTGAATAAAAATAGTTAAAAACAATGACTTGAACAGTTGCTGTTAATCATTTTCAATTATCAAGAGTACGCCGTTAAGAGATGAAGACTATTATTTGATCAACATTCATTCATAATGTCTGTTTCATTGGTGTAATGATTTGAAATGTTCGAATGGATCGAATCGTGAACGATTTTCACTGAATCCACATGTGAAAATCCACTGGGGTCAATTTAATCTCTCCTAATATTTGAGCTTGTGCTGTTTAAAAACTTTATGGCGCAATGATTTGGCATCGTTTTTAGATGGGTTTTTTTTTCGTGTATTTCAGTCATCAGTGAGGATAAGGCAATAAACGAAGCATATTGTTCAATAATTTTCTAATTGTTCTCAGTGTATTGTTATGTACAATTATTAGCGACACACACATGAAATCTCCAGTATGGACATTATGCAAGAGGTATAGGGAATAGATTGCTTTAGATTGGGAAAGCATACGTTTGTGATTGAGAGTGGTTTCCATTGCAAGGATCAATTCATCTGATAGACGTGAAATATCATTGTTATCAAAATCATTTATAGATATACAGGTTTCAGTATTTTTCCTCATCATATAGGCCTTAATTGCTTGTAGAAAGTGGAACGATTCTCGTTCCGAAACGTTCATTATTTCCTACAATGTCACCAAAGTATGTGTTTGCTAGTTCTGGTTAAATGTTTTACCGTCAGTGCTCGTCTACAGGAGACAAATTAAGTACTGTGTCACTGTGGAATCATGCTGTAGACAAGTGAACACACTTAAAATATTGTTCGAATCCTTTTGACTGTTTAAACAATACAAAATATGATTTTCAATTACCATAAAATACCATATAAAAAAACACACCAATAAACCCTTGAAGGCCCAGTCAAAAGGCGGAAGCCTGTAGCCGTCTATAAGTAACCTAACCGGCAGCACTCGCTCATAACCCTTTACCCTATTTAGACTCGTTTTCACGCATTGACAAATAGACGGGACCCTGGTCAAACATATCCATCAAGGGGCTAACTGATCAGGGTCTTCTCATCCCTTGCAATGTAGAAACTCAAATTCTACACAGTCTGCACAGCAATGAAAAATCCTTTGTTACATACCATTTAAACTTCTGTAACTTAATGTTCCTCAAGTCAGGTTTATTTTACATGAATATTTATGAGGTAAGAGGTAAAAACAAAGGATTCCAGTCTAACTTTACGAGTATGTTTCGAATCTGATTGCATTAGACTAAAAGTGTAAATACGAAGAAAACAAATACAAATAATCTTCCTAGGAGCATACTGAAATAAAACATTAGCTGGTGCGAGGAATTTTGGTCTAGGGCAAAAAATACTGTTCAACTGATATATAGATACAGTCAGATAGATTTGAAAGAAACCAGACACAAATTCCAAAAACCCTCATTTCGAATTTAAACATGGTAGGCAAATGGCGGTATGTTCCTATTTACTAAATGCTCGTATATTACCTGGCGGTAAGTTAGATGATGGAATCCCTTGAGTCTTTGCAGAATTATCCAATGTTTCTATGAATAGAATTATTTCCCTAACGGCGTGTGATTTCTGACGGTATTGTTTTGCATTGCCACAATTTTACCAACTTTAGTTTTAAGACATTCTTAATTTAAGAAAATCATACTGATATTTACATGAATCATGTAGTGATTAGCTCAAATAAGCAATACATATGTCTGACAGTGACGTCAGATGTAACTCAATTAGTGTCGAGATTATTCATATTTTCTATATTTTCCAAAGTATGTATTATCATCTATTTCAATAATAAATTTAAAATATACAGAACAAATGTGATGTATTATTACGAGTCAACTAAGCTAAAAGGCACTTATTTGGGAACTTCGTGAAGAAAGACCTAGAGAAAACAGCTTTCATAATTTTAAAATTGTGTACAAACTAAACACGTTACTCTGTCTCTCCATGTTCCATAGTCGTTTGGTATATATTGCATATCTGTTGCGAAATGTAGAAATTTTATTCTTTCGTCAAAATTTCGATTGTTTTGTCATGATGCATGTTTGCAATAAATAATGTTTAAACTTAATATTATCCTCTTTAAGTTTCTAAAATTCCACGAATGTTCAAGCCAGGCAGATTAATGTCACATCTGAGGCTATCTTAATCAATACTTTGGTAATTAAATGTGGCCTAAGAGAAGAAACCACTAGTCTTTTGTTAATATTTTTCTCAGAAGAGAATTTTAAACTTGAAATACAAGTGTACTTTGTGCTTCATCTAATAAATGTATTACAAGCCCAAATCAAC